>JAAXCT010001348.1:0-188340 GCA_012490785.1 Eragrostis nindensis | reverse complement strand
GGGCGAGTACACCGTCACGACGGTTTAGATCAGACGGGGAACCATCATTAGCCTCAGACGGGCAATTTTCGTCTGAAAAACGTTTATTTCAGACGGGGAACAATAAGTATGTTCAGACGGGGGCAATTTCGTCTGAGAACAGGTTTATTCAGACGGGGAACTATGGGTTTCTTCAGACGGTTTTGTTCCCCGTCTGAAACATGGTTTAGTCTCAGACGGTGTTTATTACCCGTCTGAGACAATGTAGTGCAGACGGTGATTTTAACCGTCTGAGACCATGGTCATCTCAGACGCCGAGTCACAGACGTTTCTCTTCCCCGTCTGAGATGGTCTTTGAGCCCCCCGTCTGTGATATACGTTTCTGTAGTAGTGACCCCTAATTGCTCCGTAAGCAATGATGTGCCCCTGGACTATATGGATCGAAAAAGCCCAATTGTCCATCCAGCCGACACCACAGCGGTGTTGCCTGAGGTGTGTGTCGTGGTTCGTATAGTCTAATCTTCAACGGTGAAGGACAGCCGATCCACTCCGTAAAAAGGATTATGTTGCCGCCTCTGAGTACGACGCGTCGACGTGAATCCTCCCAACCCGCCTGGGGCTTCTCTCCAAGATTGTGCTTTTTTAGTTGCTTGTGATGGCCGGAGGGATTTCGGTACGACGGTGTACCTCACATTGTGCAACGCAACAACAGTCTTCCACTTGTTTATCGCGTGAGCCTGAGCTGCCGGCCGCCGAACGCAGGAGCAGCTATGTGATGGCCGCCGGCTCCGGTCGACGGGCTAGTGCGGACAAGGTACGTACGTTAGTACCAATGCAACTTGGTGTCATGTTTACCATTGGAGGACCTGGTCATCAGATGCCGACAATATAACAATAATGTGGTTGATGGACTCGATAATATATACCCATGTGTTTATATGCTTCTACGGCGGAGCACACTAGGCACGTGATCTGTATATATATCGTCGGACTTCTCCTCGCTCGATCGTCCACAGACCTGACCTGCTCGCTCATTCCTTTCTTCCTACAAAAACCAATGGCGGCTTCAGGAAAGAATCTCTCTGCAACCGTGCTCCTAATTGTCATCGTGGCCGCCGGTATGTACGTGCACATGTATGAACTGTTGGAGCACCCTAACAGCTTAAGTTTTGGCATTGAATTGCCTAGTGTATGCAACTTACGATATGTTGTTTTGATTAATCTTTCGGCTAATTCACCGCTTTCTTGCATGTGCTAGTACTATGTTCAATGCCTACGTGCACGCAGAGTGAATGCATCCAGTATCCCAACGGTTGGTGTGAATGCCGGCACCTGAGCGGCACTTATTCTGGACCGTGCCTTGGCCTTGACGACAGTTGCAACGAGACTTGCTTATCTGAAAGCTCCGACAACATTTACGGCGAGTGTGACAAAAACGTTCAATGCTCCTGCTATACTAAATGCTAATCTCCCTAGCTCCTCTGAGACTGTTGCGGTTGCTAGCGCTCCGATCCAGCCATGATGCTATGATCCCAGCCAGGCGTTTCTTAAATAATAAATTGTCCCTTCCTGGCTCATATTATGTAATAATAACATATATAATGTTTTCTCATAAATAACAGGATGGCATGAGTTGCCTCTGCTAGTTAAATATAGAGTGTGTCTCTAAACTTATATCGATATGTCATTCTGATCTCCAAACTTGCAAAACTGCCGGGTTCGAGCGAGGAGGCCGTGCTCCTTGTGATATGCTCACGCCGAGGACCACGTACCAAAAATGGCCGGCGTGTTATGATCCTCGTGTCGCGCCAAGGCACATGCGCTTCGCCATGGACCAAAATGGCCTGTGCCGCACTTGGTGATGGGCTTGTTGATCGCTCCTACTGCAGTGCTACTCCAAAGTCGAACAAAGATGAGATAAATTATTATCCCGAAAATTTTCATTCAAACGGCTATAAAAGTCAATAATAACCCCAAACATTTCATTCAAGCGGCTAAGTCTATATCTATATATCTATACTTCCCCGCCGTTGCACCAGGGCCATAAAAGTCTGCCCACACCTAGGACGGCGATGCACGTGGCCTCTAGCTTAGAAAAACATATTAAGAATTGTACAAATCTAATTACATAGAAAATATAAAGCTCGTTTCACGATCTTTATCACTTATATCCTGTAGATTTGTTTATTAAAACCTAATGATATTGGTTCACTTTTTTCTAATTAATACTTGTGTGGTTTATTATTATGTATTTTACAAGTTTAATCTGATTTGATCATTCCACAAAAAATAATAAAAAGCTTATAAATGATTTTTTTCTCTTAGTTATTTATCAACGTCCGACATATAGTAGCCCCAATCATCCATTCCAAACTATATATCCTCTATAATAATTCCACTCCAATCGACCATCATTATTTTCCATCCAACCATCATCAAAATCCCATTTGCAGGCAAAGTTCACCATCTAGATTCTGGCAAACGCTGGTACGATTAATGATCTTATTGGCGGTAGTAACAACACAGAAGAAGCCGCCAATTTGCGTGGTACCCCCTTCAAACCTTCCAATTCTAAACTCCAGCCCTTTCGACCGAGGTAGAGTAGTGATTAATGAACGTGGCCATCACATGAATTATGCGGAGGCGGAGGCCCGTGAGAGCGGGGCGATCACCGCGGAAGCATCTCGTCGTACATTGTTGCTTCGGTTTGGGGGGAGCAAGACATGAGGAGTGTGAACTCAGATCGAAAACAGGGGAGCCTCGCCAGAGAGAGAGAGAGAGAGAGAGAGAGAGAGAGAGAGAGAGAGAGAGAGAGAGAGAGAGAGAGAGAAGGGAAGAAGAGAGAGGAGCCGTCGTGGTAGGTTGGGTCATGATTCGGTCGGGTTGCGGACCTGGCCCACTCCTCACAAGTAGCCATTTGATTGGGCCAGGCCTGCCTAGTATCACTAGCTTTGGTTTATAAATATGGTAGCAAGCAGAAGCAGGAATTAGATAAGACAATATATAATCACAAATACATGAATGAATCCTACAAAATGTCATCATGTACATCCATCCATCACATAACTTGCAAAGGAATTGGTTTTAGATCCATGCCATTAGAAATTTGCTCGTTTTGAAAAATACCACTACAAAATTTGAAATTGCGTTGATGCCATTATAATTTTTCTTCCTTTTGAAATATGTCACTATGGACGGGTTTAACCCAAATTGCCCTTCATCTCAGCTAAAATGGTAAGAGAGGAAGAAAACAGGGCACTTTGGTCTAAAACTAATTCATAATGGTATATTTCGAACAAGAAGCAAATTGTAATGGTACGAACACGATTTCAAGCTTTTTGCAGTGATATTTTTCAGAACTGATAAATTTACAATGGTAATTATTATTGGAGTGTATTGAGGTATCTCCAGATATACTCCCTCCAGGTCTGAATTAGATGTCATTTTAGACATTAACACGGTTTTCAAACACACAACTTTGACTATAATTTTTACTATAAAATTTTTTAAAATAAACAAAATATATTTTTATGAACTATATGTCAAAGAAAAATCCACCCATGTACTTTTCATATATCCAAACTCAGTATATCAGAATTATTTTGCAGTGAATGTTTAGAACGGTTGACTTAGGACAATCTCAAAACGACATTCAATTCAGGCCTGTAGGGAGTAGTAGATTAGAATTGTTGTAATTCCGACACGTCTTATCAAGGGAAGCTACTTTCCCTCTAATTAACGTGCAAATAGCAGGGTTGATTTTAGGAAAACACGATCCCAAACCTCACTGATAAGCATAATGTCCAGTTTGCACAAGGTAGGTGGTGTTTGCACGTTCGACCATGTAAAGTTGACCTATTATGATACCGTTGAACATAGTCATTTCTCTGCTGCTGATGTATATGCCCTGAACTTCGTTCACTGATAAATCATAAATCGTACCGCATTAGAATCCCCGGTTATGAGCCAAGAACCTTGAATTATAGTTGCTAGGTGCCTTATCTCTTAGGAAGAAGGCCTCTCTTTCAGAATCAATGTTGCCGTAAGCATTTGTTACGGAGATGTTTCTGTTTGAGTATAAGTAAGTTGTCCACTTTTTTCCATCAGCTTAGTCCTTTGGGTGAACTGGTCGGTGCAAGCAATTCAATATGGCATCAGAGCCATAGGTCTCGAGTTCGAATCTTGACTGTCGTGATTTATTAAATAAATTGCTGCCCACTCCAGTATTCCATGTTTGCTGCCTAAGAGAGCCTGCACGCGAGAGAGAGTAGTGTTGGAGTATAAGTGAATTGCTCACATTTTCCCATCAGTTAGGTTGGTGGGCGAGTTGATTGGTGCATGCAACTCAATATGGTATCGAGGCCAGATGTCTCGAGTTTGAATCTTCGCTGGCTCTAATAAATAAATTGTGAGACTTAGGCTTAGGCTTTTACGTGAACTGGTTGATGCATGCAACTCAATAGTTATATCCATTACGTGCAAGTTCTAGTTTTGTGTGGAAGAACGTGAGATGAACCTCTAAAATTAGTTTGAATTTTCCAGAGTTCCAAGCCAAGATGCGGCCCCTGACACACCTGATGCGTCCAAAATAGAGGAAGTGTCAAGGTTTTGTGAAAGAAAGGAGTTCATCTTGAACTGATTTGGGTTTATTAATTTTGTTTCTTGCAGAAGTAAATCCAAGTGGCACTTGTCCACGTCATTTAACCCCAGCACTTTCCATGTACAGAAACTTAAGTTGATTTTGTGTGATGTCATTGAATTAAAAGTAGACAGCAAGATCAAGTAAAGACACGCTTGTTTTGAGAGATGGAGATACTTAGATAATGATAAATTTAACTAAATAACGTGGTTCAAGGCAGACGACGCCTGAAAGGCGCCATAAAACTAAATAGCAAAGAGGTGGCTCGCAGGCCCACCACGCATTAGGGAATCCAAAAAAACGCTGAAAGGAAACAAAGCAAAGATACAATGCCGCTTCGGTTCACTGCTTCTCGGACTTTCGGCATTGCAAATGATCCAAGATGCGTGCAGCCGGAGTCATTCTCTACTCATCTTGAGATTGTTCTGCAACCTCATGGATGATTCTCCTCTCCTCCTCAAAGCCCATATCATCACCAAGCTTGAATTGCTAAGCTTGGAGGCCAAACAAATGTTTTACCCATTTTGGTTGCTTGGCATCCTGAGCTTAGTGATGTCTCTCGTTCTTAAAATGATGTCGCCGTTGATTTTTTGAGTTACGTTTGACCGCTCGTTGTCACACCACAAAATTTCAGTTTTGGGATGTGAACCCTTTTAAAGACTAATTTTCTTTATTTTTAAAGGTTTTTCTTTAATTTTTGAATATTCTATATTAAAAAGGATATGGATATTATTCTGAATTTCTGAGTCGCTGTATGTGTGTTACTTGTCCTGGACGCACATATGGCTTACATCTAGTTCATCCTCGCCCCGAGATTCAGAAGCTAGGAGTAGGAATTTGGATTCAGAGATGATTATTTTATAGGGCAAAAGGGACGAGAGAGCGATAAATGAAATTGAAAGGAATACAAGTGAGACTAATAGGATCACACTATATGTAAAAAGATGATAGACAGGTTCCGAATGATGCGATATGATCAAGGAAAGATAGGCTCAATATAACCTATATGACGAACAAGAGAACAACACAATACAAAAATCAAACAACATGTGTAGTCAGAGGGCTTCATCTGTAGTTTGCTTCATGTGGACGAAAGTCTTCACTTCTTCCGATAAAAATTCTTCAGGAGAAAAAAATCTTGTTTTCTTGACTTGATGTTGTTGACGGTGATTCCTTTCTTATTGGCCATCTTGTTGCACCCAAAAAGAAGTCTATGAATAAACAAGATAGGATCAATGGGGCTAAAGGCAAGGTATAAAACAAAAGGTCTCGTTAGCACACAAAGAAACACAACAATTCAAAACATTGCACAACAAACAATCAAAGCAACCAACGAAACTATATCGTTGCACTTATACTATTTTGGGACAGCTTCTAATATATGGTTTTTTTTTTGGAAGGTATAGGGAACACACTTAATAATAAGAGCTAAAGGTTGGGCCATCGCAAAAGAGAAACATTTTAAATAAAAATGTATAAGAGAATAATTTAAATAAAATCAGAGAAATTGTAAGACAACAATTTTAAATCAGAGCAAGGAACCTGTAAGACAACAGTTTGAATAAAAATTAAGAAACTGTAAGGCGTAAGTTTTAAACAAAGCTAAAGGAAACTGTAACACAGCAGTTAAAATGCAAGGAAGGCGTAAAACAACGATCTGAAGCAAAGTAAATAAATCTGAAGGCTGAAAATAAAGTTCAATGTAAAATAGTTTGTAAAATATTACTATCTTTAGAACGTCCTGTCTATCTAGGCTTGCGTCCTACAGTCGATATGGCTCTGATACCCTTTGTCACAACCAGTACCGAGGATGAACTAGATGTAAGCCGTATGTGCGCCCAGGACAGGTAACACACATACAGCGACTCAGAAATTCAGAATAATATCCATATCCTTTTTAATATAGAATATTCAAAAATTAAAGAAAAACCTTTAAAAATAAAGAAAATTAGTCTTTAAAGTTGGAAAACGGTTCACATCCCAAAACTGAAATTTTGGGGTGTGACACTCGTCTTATTCAAAATATTAGCTCAAACATGCAAAATTATAAGTTATATTTTGTTAACAAAATATTTTGAATAAGACGAGCGGTCAAACATAACTTAAAAAGTCAACGACGACGCCATTTTAAAAACAGAGGTAGACAATAGAGGATGTGGGAGATTATTTATTTTTTTTCCGCAAATAATTATGCCCACATCCACGCTTTTCTTATATAAGCGTGATAGGTGAAACCAGAACACATTGGGAAGTCTATGAACTCTGTAAGGCCAAGTAGCAGATGAGGGTCTTATCTCTAGCAACATAATGGGGTACAAACAATTCGGTGTCAGCCACAGCTGTCGACAGACATAATTCCTATCCTGAATTCAGGTTAGGAATGTCCTCCTCTTATGGAAGCCTACGGGGCAATTGAAAAAAAACAATTGGCGGTTTTCATCAGTTGTCAATGTTTTGGACTACAGAGCATGTTCTTGATAGGGCTTCATGTTACACCACCTTCACTTACGAGAGCACTGCGCCATTCCATGCGCTGAATATAATTAGGCTGGAGCCAAAACTCTTGCAAAAAAAGAATCTCCAGATATTTAAGAATGCAGGCACACACAGCTCTGTGTCATTACGAAAAGCAAAGCGAACCATCAACACTATACTAGACTGTCTTACACAGGCTCAGTACACCCAAACTTCCACTAATATAATATGGATGATACCGTTACGAAAGATCACAGTACAAACCAACGAACAACATAGTAAATCCAGCTCTCCTGATAAACAATATAGTCAAAATTTTCTTTCTGGAAAGAAATTCCAAGTAACAGCACTACAAAATTTGGGGCTTGCTGCACCCGGACTTAGGAAGCAATTAAGCCACGGCTCCAGTTCCAGTTCCCGTTCCTTGTACAACAACACAGCAGTTTATGTAAACTTATCTATCATCAGGAAAAAGTACCACGCTTTACAGTCCCTAAAGCAGGCACATGAAACCTGCAAAGCATCAATATCACCTGCACAGAAACAGCACAATACAGAGTGGGTCACAAAGAGACTACCATTGTTCATAAGCTAAAAGCATTCAGTCTGAAGTAAACGGTACAAATCAAACATCTCATGGTGAGTTTATAACTTGAAATGATAGATCTATTAGTACGCTGATTGGGCTAAAGCAGTGTCTACTGTTTCAAAAACTGGTGTGGACTCTTGGAACTTCATTAGAGGAAAAAGAAAGTGATATTGCTGAACGTATTAACCTCATTTGGAGGTAGCTGTACTCTGCATTGAACTGAGGCAAACTGGCAAAATGTACATGACAACAGAAACAGTATTATGACATGTGACTTCAACGCAACTAAAAAAATGCCGCAGCTAACATTTTTCGTATTGCTGCCACTCTAGTTCACCTCTATCTAAGATAAAACTTTCATTCCAATCATTCTGCACACACCAATACAAACTATAAATGAAGCAATCGGTGACATGGATCTAAGAGGGACAACTATCGATGAGTCCAAAACATTAAGATAACAAGGACTGATGGTTGAGGAAAAACAGAGCTCAATATAAGAATCCATGCTCTGATCATGAAAATCTTTGTTAATTTACACCCACATTGTAATGTCCCAGGTATAAATACTATCATCCACAGAAATACAATTCGCAACAATAAGCTCAATAACCATATATAAGCAATAACCGACCATTGTTCTCAATAATAAAAAAATGAATAACCGAAGCCTGGTAACTAAAATAGACAACAGTAAAAAAGCATGTGCATGCTTCAATCATTGGATACCTAGAAACCAAATAAACAGAAAGATGAATAAAACCTAAATATAGCTCAAATATGGAAGAACTCCAAAGTCCAAACAATGGAAACACAAAACTAAAGGAAATGCCTTTTTATCTTGCAAATAATGTTGTTTTCAAGAAAAGATATTTCCTTTAACCATTGATGTAGGTATTCTTCCAATTCTGAGTTGTACATGCTGAGTGTTTTTACTCGCCTTTGTGTTTATTTGGTTTTTAGTCACCCGATGATCGAAGCATGCATTGCATGAGGGGAGCACCTTCATTTTCAACACATACACGCTTTTACTATTGGCTAGCTTCTATTTTAGTTACTCTATTATAGTTGTTCACTTTTACGGTTAAGAACGTTCATGTGGTCCAAATGGTTATGTTGGTGCTTTATGTTTAGTTATGATGGTCATTTATCACTTGCATATGGTTATTGTGTTTGTTATTGTGAGTTTTACACATGTTAGTATTTAAAGGAAAGACACTGCCAAAATTTCTATGAATATACAGACATGTATGATTTTAGGCTTGCATATGGAGCATGTATTTCATTAAGAAGAAGAAGAAGAAATAAAAATTATTACAAGAGACCCGAAGGCCTAGAAGCAAGAAAAGAAAACACAAGAGAGTTAACAAACAAGAAGGAACGGCTAGCAATTAGCAGGGGTAGGAGAGGTCGGCGGCTAGGGTTTTGCCCGAGCCGCCCCCTTTAGGTTTTTGTTGCAACATCTCTATTTATGTTCATACCTGGGGTGTGTGTACACCTGGTCTAACGATGAATTGTTTTGCTACATCCATAATGGCATGGCCAGATTTGAGAGCCATCAGGAAAGTAGGATTCAGAATAATATGTAAAGGAGCATGATACTTAAGTGCACAAAGGCAGGGCCCTGAGGCAGGCGAAAGTTTATCCGAACAATTCTTCATTGAATTCCATATAGGTACGGCAGGGCCTAAACAAGCAAGCATGTCTAACAGATGTACTAACATTTCTTTTTAAGCTATGATCTAAACCTTAAAGAACTGCTGGATCATAAATAGTCCTTTGTTATTGTGTGGTGTTCCTCAAACCTCATGCTCATAAAGCAGGCAGGCTGGCCCCGCATGATACAGCATTCAATGGTTAAGTACTTAATACTATAATATGCATCCAAACAGTAAGTCAAGTAACCCTCAAAAAAAAAAAAACCTGTAAGTCAAGTACAAATGTGTTGTACCACACTATGAACAGTTCATTCTAGAAAAAAAAAAGCTTTTTACTAATTTCAATCTCTGAAGTATGCATTGGCACTTTCATGGCAAAACTGAATGTATTCAGAGAACCATCATCCCAATACACATCCCTTGACATTTAGTACAAACATACAATATCTTTAAGCAGAATACCCAAAGTTCACTATGAAACACGGTGAAACGAAATTGTTGTACCAATCAACCATCATCAATAACTGCTACCAAAGGCCTAGATGGTTCTCAAATTTCCACATGCCTTTCAATTATTTAATTCTTGAAACAAAATAATCATGGAACCAGAATCTACTTGAAGCTATAAAATACACAATGGCTATCCAAACTCCAAGGTCAATGTGAACTTCCTTGAGTTGAACGGAGACCCTGGACAACACAGCATAATTTTTTGTAAGAAAATCAACCACCATAAGACCCAACTCTTCACTACATTTATGCCATCCCCCAACTCGTCAATATGTTGTATGTCATACAAGACCTAGTAATCTAGTACTGCTAGCAATGGGAAAACTGAAGAAACAGCAAACATGTGAGCCCGTGTTCAAATTTGACATTAAGGTGATCTTTCCCTTATGGACCTAATATGTGCAGACGCATCATTGCTAGACTAAAACTAGTAACCTTATGAGTCCAATTAACATTACAGACCTAGCATAGATAGCCATTGTGTATTTTATACATTCAATTAACACTACAACACACTAATGTGTATTCTCAAATGCCTCACAGGAGAAACAATTCCAATGCAAGCATGATTGTTGTACCACAGGGTAAGCAATTCTTCCTTGGAAAGAACTACAATTACATATAGTACAAATGTTGGTAGGGAATGGCAAGTAAAGGATTACGACCATATAATATGGCAAGACAGCTTAACTAAATACCACAATTTCATAGATACTTAAATCTACTTCGAGTTGATTGAATTGGTGCCAACACACTGTACACCATCCAAGATCTCATGTTCTGTTTGGAAATCCTAAGATCCAGGCAAAAATGGACTTCCACTTGCAATGTGCTGACAATCATACGACATATGTATTCTTTTTAACTTTCAGACACAGGAACTGACATCTAGCAACTGAATAGCCTAGCATAAGCTTAAAATAGAAGTAACGTACATGCCAGCTCAAGTTGGCAACGGGGTGGTTTGTCCTGCTCAAGCGGTGGCATCACCCAGCCGTCTGGCCCGTCTCCCTCCTCTCGCGGTCACATGGCATTCCTAACCCCCTCATGTGATGGCGCTACCCGACCACCCATGTCCACGTGCGGCAATGAGCATCTGCCGCTAGAGGGCACAGGCATGGGCACGGAACTCGGCTCGCGGGTGTGGGCATGTACAGCAACTATCCGCTGGCATTCTGCATGTTGCCTTCTTTAATGCCAACCTATGCCTAGATCGGATGATGTACAGGCCAGGACCAAATACAGACTAAATAATTTCACAGGCAGTATGACGAAAAGGTCTCGAGATAATATATGTGTGATTTGTGATTTGTGTCATAATTAGTGATTCTATAATTTGATCACCATATTTTCATATCAGACCTAGTTTGTAGTAACATACTAATACTGAGACGAGGGCAGATCAACTCCAATGCATACCTGATATCTTGACATAACCAACATATTAATCTAGTCCTCGTCCTCATCTGGAACGAGTCTAAGAGGGCCTTTCACCCTGCTATCACTGTTCCCCATAAGTTCCTGAGCAGCCTTTGCAAGGAACTCTTCTGCAGCAACACGGACAGATTTCCTCTCTGGCAAGGGCTCTGGCTTTCTCTTTTGCCCAGACCAGCCTTTTCCTCCTCCTCTACTAATTGCCTGCATGCTCCTCTTCTGATCTGAAACAGAATGAAACATTAAATTCCAAACCATAACCAAAGAGATCATACTAATTTAACAGGCAGTTATGTACCCGATGTCAAATGGGACAGTGAATGCCCAATGAACCTTGCTGCTGCTTGTGTATTCAGCGTCGTAGTAGGCCGCAGAGGTGCTGAAAGGCACAGTTAAGGATGTATCAGCTACAATATTGTACATCTCTGCATAATCTAGAAAGGCAAAAAGGTTGATAAACGCAGATAAGTACCCTTGTCCCAGTCTTCAAATCGATTTAACTTCTCCTGCCACAGGTTTAACCTCTCCTACAAAAATAAGAAGCAGAACTCAGCCATGAAAGTTCCAATTCATGTAACACAGTGGTAGGAAAAGAAAAAAAGGATGAACTTCCACTCAAGTAACGATTAACAAGCTGCCCACAAATATCAAAATATTTTCCTAAACTGAAACTTCTGTTTGATGAAGCGGAAAAGTTGACAACTAATAAATATAGAAGATTGGGATTCAATATCCCTTCATAGAACTCTCCATTTAACAAACACTAAATTTCATCGTACAAAGAAACATCCAACAGAAGCAGTAGAATATCTGGAAAACATGAAAAAGATAAATGATTTATGATATGTGCATCAAACATTCACCCAAGATTAGTCAACAATGAAGTTTTCCCCTTGAATAAAACTCCCAAAAATAATAGCACAGAACAACAGAACTTTAAATATACTTCGTTTAAGACGTGTCCACAAGGAATCCCACAAATAACAGATATGAAAACTCTCTCCAGCATCAATCCCTCCCTAAAACAGCCTCTTGGCTCCTCCAACATCACAATAATCCAAAACAAATGTCTCATATAAGAGTATGAACCCTACAAGCTCTTTAGTTCAAGAAAACCAACAAGCTCTATTTGAAACACAAATTTACAGTATAAACATTAGTGTGCACCAAATACATACAAATATCCCATTGCCAAACAAAAAAATTACATGCAAATACAGAGCCATCCCACCTTTGTTCCAGTTGATAACACACTGAATTCAACTACAGAGACATGAAACAAACAAGCTAATAAGAGGTTGGAGAATTTTTGGAGCTAAGAGCACTTACAAATTCCTTCCTGATAGGGTGCTCGTCTGGGTCGATACCCGAACACCTTAGCCGCACTGTAAAAATCCCCAAAATAGATGCGCTTATAAAATCTGAAGGAAAAAAAAAAAGAAGGTAACGGTTATTCAACGAGAAGAGGAGCGCTCGAACGAGCCTGCGAAGAGGGAGGTCGCGGCATGCGCCATGGCGAGGAAGGCGCGCGCCCGGCGTAGGGGCGGGAGCTCGGCGACGGCGTCGGGGTCCTCGGCAGCCGCCGCGAGCAGCTGGGAGAGGTGGTCCCCGACGGACTCGGCGGCCGCTAGCGTCTCCTCTGCGGCGGAGACCACGGACGGCGGGACCGCCGAAGCGGCATCGGCGGCGGTGGCGGACATGGTTTGGGTGGCCGAAGACGGCGGCGGCGACGAAATCAGGGAGTCGGGTCGCCGTTTGGGTGCGCGGTTAAAAGGCTAGGGCTCGTTTGGAATCCGCCTTCGGGAAGCCAGCCCAGGAAGCCCACTGCAGCCTTTGGCAATCCATCAACACGCCTACCTCTCCTCAAAAAAAAAAAAAAATCAACACGCCTACCTCGAGATCGGCTATTTTCTCCGGGCCAAAAATAATCGCCTTGTGACACAGGGAACGAAACCCTCGTCGCCTTGCCAGCGACTCAGCGACCTCGCCGCCTCGCATCGCCTCGTCTCTCCTCTCCTCTGCCTCTCCTTGTCGCCGCAGCTCCTTCTCTCCCTCGCGTGTCCCGCACGCGCCTCTTCTCTCTCTCACTCACAAACTTTCGACGTCGTCGCCTCCCAATCGACATGTCAGAGACGGGACCGTCAGGGTGAAAAGAAAAGCGGCGGCGGCGGCGATTCAGAAGAAGAAGAAACGCCGGCCCCCTCGTCTCCGACGGCCTCGCCGTCGGCGGAGGAGGGAGGCCCGGCATCCCGGTGTCCGTTTTGTTCTCTCATAGGTTTAGATAGGTTAGGTCTTTCCGCGGTGGTTGCTCTTGGCGGCGGCCGCGGCGTTTGTTAGAATTAGGGTTTCTCTAGTGATTCGGTTGAAGAGGGTGGCGATGACGTGTGGCGTCGTCAATTTCATCGGCATGGAGCACTGGAGGAGGATGCGTCTCGACGGTGGTGGCGAGTCGAATGCGCCATCATCGATGAAGAATAAGGTACTCCGACCCCTCCTTTGTCTCGTTATAGTTCTTCGTGGCCATAGCTGTGGGCTAGTGAGAGTTTGGTTTCCGGTGGCATTCATCTGGATGTTGCTCGGATTTGTGTTTTCCCGTTGCGAATATGGTGAAGGAGGCGACAGTGGGCTCGGCTACGGGCTCGACGGCGGCGAGTTCTTCATACTTGCATGTGGAATATCAGTCTACCCCTCTTTTGCGAAAGGGTTTGGTTTCAGTTTTTCCCCGTCGGAGATGAGGATGACGGTGATAGATGGTGAGATGGCCGTGTTCTTTAGATCAGAAGTTTCGTCCGTGGCATATCCATCTGGGATGATGATCCTAGATGGTGGAATTTACGGCTCTTTCAAGGTTTTTTGTCTCCCATCAATGGTGTTGGCATTGATTCGGATGCTACTGTAATCAGGGGATGTAATATGCTTCAATATTAATAAAATTCCCTTTTCGCAAAAGAAAAAATTGAGATGTCGTTACCTTCACCGCGCGAGAGAGCTTGTCGGTGGCGTCTCCTGCCGGATTCGTGATTATGCAATGAGCTGTAAACTTGTGATTGTGCTGTCAGTCACTTTATATATGCAGCATCTCTGAGCTTTAGATTGTTTATTTACCTATGAAAATGATGCATGTACTAGTGGATTGTTAATTTTCTTGTCAAAGTGAGGCACGTAATGATGGAACTAGAATATTTTCTTGTCAAAATTGCGCATGTATTGGTGCCAACAATTTTTTTTCTGATTTTTATGGATTTCTCAAGCATTTTATGGTTTTTTCCCTAAATTTTTAGAGCAATTTTTAAATTGTCTGATTTTTTAGTATTTTCTCGAATTTCTTGATTTTTTTCTCTGGATAAGCGAACCCTTGTGCTCCCAAATACTCACGGGGATTAGAGGCTGTATGGAGCGCGCGCCTCGGAGATGGAAGTGCGTAGGGATTTCCCCTTAGAGATGTGCATGTCCGGGCCGCCCTCTCTGTGCTGCCAAACTAGATTAAACAGATTACAGATTCCTTCGCTATTTTTTTAGGGTTAGACTAACCGCAGCAGTACCCGGTAACCCACCCTGAACCCTTTATTTAGCAGATCCTCCGCCCGGTACTCATTGCAACAGAAGCCGCTAAAGCAGCCGCCATCTTCCAGGTTCGCATCGCCCGCCACCAAATCTGGTGGCTGCCCGGCCATCTGTCAAATCGTAGCCGCCGCCTCCCCCGTCGCCGTCGCGCGCGTCGTCGTCGCGCCTCCCCTGCACCTCGACGCCGTCGCGTCTCCCCTCCACCCCGTTCACGCCTCCCCTGCACCCCGTCGCCATCGCGCCTCCGCCTCCGTGTCACCATCGCGCCTCCGTCGCCGCGCCTCCCCTGCGCCTTGACGCCGTGCCTCCCCTGCGCCTCGACACCGCGCCTCCTGCACCTCGACAGGTAATTTTCAGTTCGTTCAGTTCTCTGTGAGAGTCGAGACGAGAGATGCCGATGGACTTGTGTTCTTGCGTGTTGGTATCAGCTTGTGCAGCAGCCAGCAGCTCGTAGTCCAGCAGTTCGAGCAGCTCGTTTGCTTTCTTGAATTCTGCCTGCTAGTGGAGGTGTACTGAATTCTTGAAAGAGACATAGAAAGGGGTGTTCTTGAATGCTTTCAAGAATTCCACAGGCACGCGCAGCCGTTTTCTTGCTGGGGCGGACACGGATTTTTCTCTAAAGGTGAAGACTCTGAAGTGGGCGAACATGCCGGCTCCGGCTCCGCGCACCTACTGACACCTTTCGAAGCACTTTCACTTGTGAACCGAAGTCGTCTTGCCGAACTCCTTCCTTCCTCATTTCAGTCCTCGCTAGAAAGGGATGTTCTTGAATCCGTTAGCTAGCCTATAGATACCCAAATTCTGAAATCAGCTGATTGATTTGGTTTAGTAGTTCTGCTGTTGTAAACTTGATTGGCATGGGCTTCAGTGGATTGCATAGATATCCAAATTCTGAAATCAGCTAGATTTACTGATAAATTTCAATGTACCCAGATTCTTTGATTACAAGTGAAAGCTCTATCAATCAAGTAGTCACATGCTACAAGATTTACATTAATCACATTGGTCTAAAGAAGTGCTGAGGCAGCTGTGATTACCACTACTGAGTCTTTGTTTCAGTGTTTCTCATTGTAGTACATCCATTATATTGAGTTTTTGAATAGTCATTTGAATGGTGTAATGTAAGGAGTATGTCAGCTTCTACTTGGTCACTCAGAAAGTGCATGATAGTTTCTCGTGAGTTTGCATTTTTAGCTTTTTAAAGGCCATTATATATTATAACTCTTAGTAGATTCTGAATTTTTGTTCATCACAATCAATTGCCATCACCCAATTAAGAATGTTTGCTCATATTTAATTTGTTTTAGCAATTTATTCCTAACTGACCATGTGAGTAAATTGAGGTCATGTGTATGTTCTTGCAAATTTCTTGTATGCACTTTACTGAAAGGCTTTTACTCTGCAGTTCCTATGTATATTGTGTTCCTGATGTATACTGATGGCTATCAGTCACAAATTCCTGATGTATATTGTGTTGCTGCCTAGACCTTTTTCTGAAATGTTATATGCTTTTCTAAAATTATATTTTGGCTGTTCAGTTTCTGTTTCACAACTGTGAATGACAAACTCATGGCATTTTAAGTATTTTTATCTGAACTGCAATGCCAATAGTACTAGCTTGCTTCAGTGAAATGCCCAAGATACCTGAACTGCTGCTATATTTATTCTTTAACTGAAAGAAAGAAACACTTATTAAATGGTGACCTTGAACCTTTCTGTTACTGCATTTTTTGTGTTGTACATGACTGAACTCTAGTTCATGCCAAAACTAGCCAGTTGAGATTGTCCAATTGGCAGACTGTAGCTTATACAAAACTAGTCTGTTCCTAGCTATATGAATAAGCTTGAAATTTAGATCTGTAATTTATATGACTCTATCTGTGAGCAACTTGTGAGCAGCTTGAAATTTTTATCTGTGAGCTTCATGTCCCTATCTGTGAGCAGATAATTTATATGTTGGATACATGCCTGTGCTTGATCTCTAGTTCTGAACATAATGCATATAGAAATGCTATGGTCTTTAATGATGTCCAGTTTTTATTTGATGATAGAACCTTTCATGAACAGTGTTGCCACAGTTTGCTTCACTTTCTGTAACAAATCAGATTGTTCGTATTTCCAGTTTGTGAGCATAGGTTGCAATTTCTGATAATAAAATTGAAGTTGTGAAGAATGATTAACAGAACCGGGATTGAAGTTTGTGAGCATAGGTTGCTGGTGTTTACAGTATATAGACAATATTAAGACAATAGTATGCTTCATTTTGCTGTCTTTCATGAAGCAAGTTCTAATTTGATTGGTTGATCAGTATGTCTGCTTTATGCTGTCAATGCTGCAAGGGAATACAGATAAGCAGAAAATTGAGAGATTAATAAGATAAAAAATCTTGCGAATGAAATAGTCTGGGCTTGAAGGTCAAAAAGTTTAGTGCACAAGGACAATTTCATGCAAACTAAACTGCTGAAGTTTTGGTGGCCTGACTGACTTCCACGCACCTTTCTATGTGTTCTCTAATTTCCAGTATTTGGTGGGAAGGCTTTCAGTTTGGATATTTTGTGCGACTTTTGTGTGGTTCCTTGATTGTTTCTATTGTTTACTGTTTATTTTTATTTTTGTTGTTTAACACTGCCTATGCCGGTCTCAAGCCCAGATGAGAAAATGTGGAGGGAACAGCAAGTAGCTGCTGGCTGATGGTCTTAATCTGAGGTTTGAACTTTCCAGGGGGCATAGAACCTCGTTTCACTGGATGTCCTCTGTCCCAGAATATTTGGCGCCTTTGACTTTTAGATTTCACGTTTGACCGCTCGTCTTATTTAAAAATTTATGCAAATATTATTTAATTTTTCATAATTTGTTTTAACATTCAAGATACTTTAATCATGTCGAGTTTGTTTTAGCATTTGCAAAAAAAATTTGAATAAGACAAGCAGTCAAAGATGATGCCAGAAAGTCAAAAGCGCCAAGTATTCTGGGACGGAGCTACTGAGTGGTGAATAGAAGCACTATGTGGTGTGCGTGCTTGATGTTGCCTCTAGTATTGCATCCAGGGTCCAGGAGTTCCATTTTGCAGCACTGCCGGCAGTTGTTCTCTAGCTGCCCTTCTTGAAAAGTCTCTACTAGATTTGACGACTCCCAGATTTCAACTAAAATTAAAGAGAATCTTTACATTTAAACTTTTTTATTAGTTTAATGACAAAACCTATTTGACAGCTGGGTGCTAATTTGCGAGACGAATCTAATGAGCCTAATTAATCTATGTTTTGCTACAGTGATGCTACAGTAACCATCTTCTTAATCGCCTCGTAATTTACCCTCATTAGATTCGTCTCGCGAATTAGACGGGGGGTTCTGTAGTTAGTTTTGTAATTTGACTTTGTTTAGTACATCTAAATAGTAAGATTCTTTTTGATGTGACCCTTCCAAAATTTAAACCCCGTGCAACGAACACACCCTAAAGAGGGCAAGCGAGCAATAATTTGCTCCTTTGCTTCAAATGCCTGTGCTTGATCTAACAACTCTGCCTTTTCTTCTGAACATAATACAATGATAAACTGAATTCAAAATGAGAATAACTCTTATACAGTGAACTGAATTTTGCATGATTATATAAATAAAACAGTACAACTCTCATGAATTCCATGGACAATTACATTGACAGCTCCAGGGACAATTACATTGACAGCTCCAGCAAGTTGCCATAGTTATTGCATAACCAAAATACTTCAGTTGGCCTGAAACAAAATATTTGGAGCAAAAGAAGTATTTTTTTCTTTGTTGTAGAATAGCTATCATTTGCTATCTGTATTTATTTGTTGTTGTATACTCTGGTTGCTATCAATATACCTACTGCAGTGTAAAACATGAGTGTAATCATATAAAACCCTTAGTTTTGCCCGTCATGCAACTGTTCAATTACTGTTTTACTGTTCCGTCGTCTATTTTTGGTTAGCCTCCTTCCGTTCCCATATGCCAGCCTTCTCGAAGCAACCGGCAACATCGTCCTCCTCCCGATCGACCCAGCCGCCCCTCGACCTCTCCCAGCACCCGCCGCTCGCTCCCAGCGACGGCGGCCTCCGGAACCGGTCGATCCGCCACTTCCTCTCCTTCCTCACGCAGATTGGATGCTCTACGTGCGCCGCGCCGGTCCATCGCCTTTCCGCCATGGCCTTCTCTATCGCTAGGCCTTCGAGGTCGGCAATAAGCCTCGCTGCGGTGGAGCTCGATCTTCGGCGACCAACGGAGGCCCCGGCGTCGCTCCCTCGGCCCGCTCACACCACATCTACAACCCTGCAGGTCTTCGTTGACCGATCTGGAGCCCCTCCGTCGCGTCTCGAGCGGGATCGGCAGCGGCCTCCACCCCCGTCGCAGCTTTGCCGCACTGGCGCTCCTTCATTTCAGCCCGTCTGACAGCCACCGCGAGGCAGCTATTCGTGAGGCGAGTTCTCCCCGCTTCTTCCACTAAATCGATTTTATTTCAGCCCCATCCTGAGTACATGCTTTTAAGATCCAGTCTAAGCTTACAATTTGTGCAGGTTGTACCCGGTAATTCGTTCTTTATGTTTTATAATGTAGTTGTACATCTACTAGAGAAAATTAGAGATTTTGATCTGCTTTCCTGTTTTTACAGGCTCTAAATCAACTACAGGAAGACACCTTAAAGAGCCATGTTCTCTAATTTGGAGCCGTAAGTGAATTTGCCACTAAGTTCTCTGCTCAAATTTCCTGCGTTCTCCATCAGTACAGTTCTCTGACGTTCCTACTATGTTCTCTGTTCTTCAATGAGTTTGCCACAATCCTTCATTCAGTACAATCCTTTCAGGTTTGTATTGTTACAGTCATGTTTGCCTTGAGTTCAATTTGCTTGACTGCTACTGTGCTACATATATTTTTTTAGAACACTTCATTACATTTATTCCTTTGTGCTTATGCTTTTTTTCCCCTCACAGATGTAGCCTCATACAGAGTTACAGTGGAAAATGGTGTGATGGCCTGCATGGGAAAATGGTGATACCGACTGCAGTGGAGAAATACAGACTATAATAATCTATCCATTTTACATCTTCATCTCATGATTCTTAAGGTGATCATCACTGCTCTAGAAATCGTGTTATATAGTTCCATCTGCATCCATCGCCAGATAATGGCTTTTGAGATGGTTTATATATTTTCTCACTCTTTACTCACGTTCTGATTTGATTCAACATTATGATGTTGTCACATATAAAGGATCCATTTAGCTTTGCACAGTAGAATGGATGATAAATGCATCTACTATGCAACATGCCATCCATAGTTTCTTCTGATTCTTGATGCTAGATCTTTGATTGTTTGCTTTTTTGCTCAATACAAAATTAGCTGTTCAATTGATATATACTAATGCTATCGCTTTAGTTGCCTGTAATCAAGTTGTTCCATGTAAAGTTCAAATATTTATCAAACTTCTACATATGTAGAGATCCTTTTTTTTTCCTGGCACCTACGTTCTGCTTCCTTTTATTGTAACCAGTCTAAGTGAAATAATAATCAACCTTTTAGATACTTATAGATCCTTATCTTCTTGACAGTTTAGGTGAAATAACAGTCAAGCTTTTATTGTAATCATGTTTGCTTCCCCCCTTATCGATATTTTCGAGATAATAATAATCAGCAACTTACACGGTGTTCCATGTAAAGGTGAAATAATAATCAAATTTTTAGATACTTTAGAGATCCTTTTCTGTACAGTCGAACTCCTCTTTTATTATGTAGTCAACCATTTGGATGGAAAAAAAAACATCAACATCGATCAGTAGTATGAGATGAGCAACAAATACCATGTTGGCACCTGTTACCATCAAACACAGTTTCATGCCCTCATACTTCTCCCTTGCTGCATTGTATTTGCTCTCTCTTATCGTGGTAATTTTGTAGCTCATCATAATTGTTTAGCATTTATTATTCCAGTCTCTGATGTGGACCATTGCAAGTTCCTGAAGAACATACTTCTTATCTCTTTTCCATATGGCATGTTTTTGGCAAACTTATGTTTTTACAAGGTATGCTGTACGAGTAACAATACTATCCAGTAACATCATAATTATAATTCTCTCGCACAATACTTTATTGTGGATTGCTAAATTGAATTTGAAGGGTGTTTTCCCTTTTGACTGGAATATAGAAATAATTTCCACGTTATCCATACTTTATTCAGTGGCTACTTGGTGCTCTCTAGGGGTTGTCATCCCTAATCAGGAAAACGAGTACTTAAAATGAAATTATGTTGGTAACCTGCCATTTCTCATGGTTTTTTTACACGATTGTACTTTCACAATCTTGAAGCAAGTGTGGTAAAAGAATATATTCACATGACATTTTGCTATTTATTTTAGTTTCTTTGCGAAAAGAGAGAGAGTAAAAGGGAGAGAAAAAAAGAGAACGATATAGCCATTTGAGGTTCAGTCGCCTCTTTTGTACGTTTGTAAACATGTGTTTATTTTCATGGATTATAATTTCAGTGATTTTTGAACCAGTTACCAACACAACGGATGGCCTCTTGGATTGTTCCACGAATATATATTTTTACTAGAGAAGCTCAGGTGATCTCTCTGTACTCCCCCCTTGATGTAGTGGCATTCTTTATGCACCTACACTGATGTTATGGAAGAACTGGGTATATGTACAATTCTAAAAGTGATGTATTTGTATCAGCCTATCAGCAACATGTCTCTCTTAGAACTAGATGTATGTATGATTTTTAACTTCTGTTGGCATCTCAGCGTTTAAGCTTTACAGACTTTGCAGCCCAATATATTGTGACCTTGACTGTTACCTCCACATCAAGACTAATGTGTATGTTCTGTGGTATCGGAAATAAAAAATGAATTGATTTTTTTACTTTACATGTTTGCTGCTGTTATAGAATCTGAAGATGGCGCCGCTTTTACCTGGTCAGCTTACGGTGTATAGTGTTTTACAAATAAATATGTTCCAACAATGTTTAGTTCTTTTTCTTTTTTTTTATTTAGATGCATGTCTATATAACATTAGTAGTGCCCACGGCAACGCGCGGGGATTTCAGCTAGTTAGCACTATCTCCATCATCTCTGGACCCCAGGACATGGCAACAACAAAACACGAGACAACTTTTGCATTTTTTATCGCCTGATCTGCAGCAGGAGCAGGAGGTCACCTGCTGCTCGGCCTGCTCAGAGCAAGCCTGATCTGCAGCAGGAGGAGGAGGCGCCTCTGGCCTATAAGGGAGCTCGTCAATTGCGGCCTTGGCGTTGCGGATGAGCCAGTCAACGGCCTTGTTGGGGCGGTCGACCGCAGGGGAGCAGCGGAGGCCGCGGCGGCGCGACGAGCATGGGAGGAGGCGGCGGCGCGACGAGCAGGGGTGGCGGCGTCGCGCCGGAGCAGGGGAGGCAGCGGCGCGACGAGCAGGGGAGAGCAAAATCCAATTTGGAGGAGAAGATACAGGTCCACGGTTGCAACGAAGTTCAATTTGGAGGATGAGATCTTTTACAAGAGATGTGGAATATTCTTGTAGAGGGTGAAAAATAGAGGCTAGTGCTGCAGTCAGTCTTACAGGTTCCTTCGCTAATCCGTGCTTAAAAGCACAGTTTTATATGGTGAGTTGATGCAATTGGGGTCATTGGTCGACAAAATCCATGCCTCACCCTTAACAAAAAATGGTAGTTCAATTTACTCACTTCGATGCAATATACCTCATCGAAGTTTGACTTTTTCTTTTTCTCGATATACAAGCTGAATTAAAAACTAAAATTTTGTATGCTGATTTGACACAATAAATTATGCTAAAATTATAACATACTTTTTCTATTATTTACATAATCCAATAATTTTAATGTTACATAAATACAAATGATATCAGAAAAATATGCGTGCCATACTTTACAGCTCCTCCACATGTTGTTGCCAATGGACAGAAAAAAGAGAGAAACAAAAATGATTGCATTACTTTTTTGGTAGTGTTAGATTTATAGCTAAGTGTTGCTATTCCTCCTTGTAGAACATAGGAGAGAAAACGTTATATTTGAGTGACAAGTAGCTGGAACATCGCACGTGGACATTATCTATATTTTATCCCAAGAACCATGATATTGTTGGATTAATTGTGGGTCGAAACAGAATCATTTTTTAGTAAGAATTATGTGGCCAGTCTGTCGGTGATTCTTCTAGCTTGAACCTAGAATAGCAGAGTTTGCGCAGTCAGATTTATACCAGTATATACTGTGTATCTCAAACTCATATTGTTTTCATATAGTTTTTGATGGAGTAATCAACTTTCACATTAGAAGACTGCAAGAATTAATTGATAAGGAGGAGTGTTGTAAAAAATTGAAACAGTTAGTTAACCGGATAATTGTGTCATTAGTGAAATATACAGAGGTATTCTAGTGTCCAAAGACATTTTCTTCAGCAACAATTTTGCTGAGTCTGAACAATTTTACCAGTAGCGTGTATATCAGTTTCATATTTCTCGCAAAAATAAAATAAATATCAATTTCGTATTTTCCATCAAGTTTTTGGAAGGTGTAATCAGCTTTCGCAACAATACAAGACTCGACTGATAAAAAGGGAATGTTGTAAAATATTTGTTAATTATGATTTTTTTCCATCAATTTTTTGTTAATTAATGATTAATTCATCAGGTAATAGGGTTATTAGTAAATATCCATAGAATATTCGGAAGGACATTGATTGATGCAGGACACCCACGCGCGGCGTGACGGACGGCCCCTACCTAAATCCCCCCCACGGCCTGGGAAAACCGGCTGGCAGTCTACGCAAGCAAACCAAAATGCCGTCGTCCCCATCGCCGGTGCGCGTGGTGTCGAAGCGCACCGTGAAGCCGCCGCCCCGGCCACACAAGCGCATCCCGCTCACCTCATGGGACGCCGCGATGCTCTCCGCCAACTACATTCAGAAGGGCCTCCTCTTCGCGCAGCCGCCGCTCCCCACTTCCCGTCTCGTTGACCACCTCGACGCCGCCCTCGCCGACGCGCTCGCCGTCTACTACCCCCTCGCCGGCCGCTTCGTCACCATCCAGCACCGCGACGGCCAGGGGGACGCCGTCGTGGGCTCCTCGGTCTCCGTCGAGTGCGGCGGCCAGGGCGCCGAGATCTTGCTCGCGGTCGCGGACGGCGCCGCCGCCGCCGACGTGGCGCCTCCCAACGCCGACGTCCCCAGCTTCGTCCGGTCCTTCTTCCCGCTCCGTGACGCGGTCTGCTACGACGGCCACGAGATCCCCCTCTTCGCCGCCCAGGTCACCGAGCTCGCCGACGGCTGCGTCTTCCTCGGCTTCGCGTGCAACCCTTAGAAGCAATGTTCCCGGGACGATGGGAGCGAGGGACGGGAACGCGGGACGAGGAACGAAAGCTTGCAAAATATGGCACGAAGAGGGGTATACTTCTCACTGTCGTTCCATTGTGAATCGGAATGCGTCCCCCCTAATTTGGGGACGCACAGAGGGGACGATGTTCCAAAAACAAGGAACTCTCTGACCATTCGGACACCCTACTCCCTGCTGCACGTGAAGGGCTGACTAAATTGACCCCAGCTAACATTATGTGCTGAAAGAATTTGGCCCAGCTGGCCCAAGCTAGATGACAATTTACAACTACCCTAAAATTGTGTTCGTCTTCCTCACCTTGCCCAGCCGCCGCCACCCACGGGATCTTCAGCAACAGTTGTTCATGACAACTCAATCATCAGCAACAGCATGTGCGGCGGCTCGGCCTCCTGCGACGGCAGCATCTCGACGGCGCGGCGCGGCGCGGACGGGCTCTGCGACGCGCGATTCGGCGGTGTCTCAACGGTGTGCGTCCTGGTGCGTGGAAGAGCTCGGCAACGCGCGGCCGCGGCGTTCCGAAGGCGACGAGTCGCGTTCCCTCCTGCGTTTCGGACGACGTCCCCTGTCGTTCCCGTTCCCGTTTCCGGGACGAAGACGACGGAACGGGGGACGCGGCAACGTCCCACGTTTCCTGCTTCTACTGCAACCACGCGGTCACCGACGGCACCGCCTTCTGGGACTTCGTCAACGCGTGGGCTGAGATCACGCGCTCCCGCCTCGCGCCGCCGGAGTCGTATGCCCTCCGCGCGCCGCCGCGCCAGCCCCTGTTCGAGCGCTGGTCGCCGGACGGCGGCGCGGAGGCGGCGCCGGCCGTGCTCCCCTGCGCCGACCCGTCAGCGCTCGTCGAGCGGCTGCAGCTGCCGCCGCTGCGCGAGCGGATGCTGCACTTCTCGGAGGCGTCCGTAGCGGCGCTCAAGGAGCGGGCGCGGCGGGAGCTCCTGGCCGTCGGGGACGCCGCCGGCGCGGCCGCCGTGACGCGGTTCCAGGCGCTCGTCTCCCTGACGTGGCGCGCCGTCACCCGCGCGCGCGGCCTCGCGCCAGAGCAGGAGACGGTGTGCCGCGCGAGCATCGACAACCGCGGCCGCCTCCGGCCGCCGCTGCCGGCGGAGTACTTCGGCAACAGCATCTACGCTTTCGCGACGGCGCCAGCGCGCGCTGCGGAGCTGCTGGCGCCAGGCGGGCACGGGTGGGCCGCGGCGGCGGTCGGGCGCGCGGTGGCGGCGCACACGGACGCGGACATCCGGGCGCGCGTGGCGGCGTGGACGGCGCGGCCGGTGGTGTACACGATGCGGTACTTCGACGCGGCAGGCGTGCTGATTGGGAGCTCACCGCGGTTCGACATGTACGGCTGCCACTTCGGGTGGGGGAAGGCGCTCGCGGCGCGGAGCGGGACGGCCAACAAGTTCGACGGTAAGGCGTCGCTGTACCCCGGCCGGGACGGCGGCATCGACGTCGAGGTGGTGCTGCTGCCGGAGCACATGGCGGCGCTGGAGCAAGACGACGAGTTCTGGGCTGCCGTGTCGCCTGACGTAGCGCTCGCGAGGAACGACGAGTGAAGCTTTCGTTATACTTTCCCTCCTCCACCGGAATTGTCATCGCTGGCAGCGTCCGGCGGTGGCGGCGCCAGGCTTGCGTACCTGCCTGCCTTCTGTTTTCTTAGACTTTCCATAAATGGTCCTCGGACGACAATAAAAGACGGATTGACAAAGAGACATCTGAGCTTTCAGGGATTCTACCTGTGGTCTTTTCAAATTCTTGTCAATGGTCTCCGATAAGTTGCATCTGATTTTTTCTTGACAAAAAACAACTCGCGACGGAAATACTCGCAAATTGCATCTGTTTTTTTCACATATATTTTGTTACAATATATTTTTAAAAAAAATTCAATAAATTCTGAATTAAAAAACCGAGGGACCCGTGAAATCAGACTGGACCGATAAGTCTAGTTTCCAAGGTTTCTGGTTCGGTTTCCACCGGTTTTGTTAACCTTGTGCATAATACTCTGATCTTAGACAACAGGTACAGTAGATAAACTACCTGAGCAATCTTCACCCATGGTGGATGTTACTGGCAGGATCTTGACCTTTGTCGAATCCACTTTTTTTTTTTTTGCAAAAGGAAATTTCATTAATATTGAAGCATATGGAGTATAAGGTTTTGACATAACTGACAAAAAACCAAGTTTGAGCATTTGGCTAAGAAATATCAATCAGCTTTACACGCGAGACCTGGATGATGCACAAAATAAATAAACCATTGAAACAACTTTTGGTGCAACTTAACAAAATTTGGTTATGTAAGTTACTGCCCTGCCCATGGGAAAGGAAACTATGTAGACAAAAATTCAAACCCAAAGCAAGCGACATAGTGCTTAAGCTACGTATCTCATTCAAAAGCAATGGGGGAGGCGTGCATGCTGCACAACAGGACCGATGGCAGCGTCTGGGTGGATAATGCATGATATTGCAGCTGATGTCAGAGCCTTTGTTCTGTAAAACTTGCTTGTTTCCTGTGTCTCATGTTGTTGAATCAAAAAGAAATTGCATTCTGGACAGAGGTAGTTTATCAATTTTAAAAGGGAATGTATTAAGACGTAGAAAACCATCACGACAGCCTAGACAATCAGAAGATTAAGATGACCCAATTACTTACAACAAAGGGGATTCAGAGACAGGGGAGCATGGTTACAAGGGATGAACACTGTTTAAGGCCCTTATTGTTTCATAGTTTACTGATTTTTCCAGCCAAAAAGCCAGAACTGAAAAAAAAAGGGTTTTAAAAAGCTGGTTTAGAACTAAAAGCTGAGAAGCTATTTGAGAGCTGTTTCTTTAGCTTTTTGATGGGTTGAGAAGCTAGAAAATTATTACGAAAGCCAATACTGAACATCCAACACAGCCAAAAACAAGAAACATAAAAATTCTCAAAAGTTGTAGCCCAATTAAACCAACAAACTGACGTAGAACATCTAAGATTGATCATCGCTGTCCATGAGAGCCCGTGAGTGCCTTTAAGATACCAACAAGTGCAGCAATGGCGGAGAGGACGGTGACGATGGTCTTCCCGTACCTGTAAAGAAACACATGCACCTTGACCCGCATCCCGGTATTGAACCTGTAGTCCTCGATCAGTCCAGTGGTGCGGACATACAAAGATCCCAAGCGCAGGTCGTGAAGCCCCGAGAAGAAGTCAAACGCCTGCTTGTCGGTGAATCCTATGCCTCTGAGGATACGCGTTGCTCGCAGCTCATGCAGGTCTTCCTCCTTGTGCACCAGCATGGCGAGGAGCTGGAGGTAGGAACAGACAGCGGAGTCTTCATCCGGAGCGTCTCGGAAATTCGAGGTGACGCACAGCTCGTGAGCCGCCATGTTGATCAACCAGCTTGGGTTTTCGTCCAGCGACAGCGTTGCCAGGTGGAGCTTGCCGAAGAGGAGCCCTTGCTTCGTAACCCCCATGTCCTTGAGGTCATTTGTTTTGTTGGCTGCGAGCGTGATGCCCATTTCTTCAAGCTCACCGAGACTGACATGAGAACCTGATTTGGCTTGGGGAGGCATCTTTACAAATGTTCCAACTATGCAGAACCGGATGAGTCCAAGAAGATGCGGTGGGCTCTAGCTACCAACCAAGGAGTGGATCTTACTCATGGTACGCAGCATGTACTGCACCAAGAAACAAGCGTCAAAGAACATCATAGGTAAGAAGTCCTCATCGCTGATACCTGCCATCACGTCCTTGTCGTAGAGCCTTTGGGCATGATGCGCGGCGGAGACGACCGCATCATACATCTCCTGGATTGAGCGGCCAGAGTCCCTGATGCAATGGTAGGCAGCCACATGCTTCACCTTCTCCATCCCCTTCAGATCGTCACGGCCAGTATGGTGGTAAGGACCGATGGCCACCACGATGGGGGCGGTAAACCATTCGCCGAGAGCTCGAATGCTTGCAGGGTATCGATGGATCTTCTTTTTCATCATGTCGATGTCGCCCTCAAACTCGCGCGCTGCTTCCTCCATGGAGCTTGGGAAAGACATGGTGTCAATGGACGCCACAGGCAGAACCTGATTGAGCCGCCTGTACTGCTGGCTCCTGGCTTGTGGAGGGCGAGGCGGAGCGGCGAGCTTGCAGCGTGATCTGCCTCTGCCGGCGAGTGAGATGCAAGAAAGGGAGGGAAGATGCAGAGTGACTGAGTGAGCCGTGGCGGCTGCCGGCTGGAATATACTCCTAGACAAGTGGCCGTTGCTAGAGGAGCGATTATAATATATATCAATCGACTTAAAAATCAGATAACATGTACTATAATTTTTGGGAGCACGCCTTATCAACAAGTAAACAGTAAATGGCAGAGAGAGATGCAATCTAGACATGCGGTTAGATAAGAATCCCTAAGAGCGTGATTGACTGATCGATTTGCTAAGCTGGATCAACCCGCAGCCAAAACCTCCACATGTTTGGTTGCCGGCCAACCTATCTCAGTACTGGGGTTAACTGGACCTAGATTATTTTAGAGAAATTTCTTATTCACCGTTCAAAGGTAGCTTGATTCCTTATTTACCCTCAAAATTTTAAATTTACCATGTCAGACATCTATTCCAAAACATATGCCTTTTTTTACCATTGCCGCTAATTTGACTCATGGATGCAGTTAAATTGGACTAGATAAGACACATTCGCCCCTGAAATACAAATTTTCCCTTCATACCATTACGAAAACATGTAATAAGTATATGCTTATAAAACATATGAGAGGCGATGGCAGAGCTGCCACTGTGATTGTAATCATTTGTGCGATTGTTGTTAATTAGGGTTGACGATATATAGTTGGCTTCAGGATGATGATTTGTAGCACCATGCCGTCTAAAAAAAGATGCCTAAATGTGATTCCCATAGGTAATAGGTATTACTCATATGACACTGTTGACTGTTTTTATAGACCATCACACTGTACGCGGTGTCGGCCATGGGCAGGGGCGACGCCATCATCTGCCACACATTGGCGCGCGCCATCGCTGCCGTCATGGTGCTCAGCGAAGCTGTGGAGCTTGTGGCCTTGTCCGCCAAGGGGGAGGTGTGCATGCTGCACAACACGCCGGAATGTTCAGGGCATGAATCACTGGGATCAGCATCTAGGCGGACAATGATATTTCAGCACATATCACCTGTCCAGTGCCATAAAACATGAATTATTTCACGTTTCGATCTCATGCCATAATCGGGACTACTTGGTCAACCATGTATTGACTGTTAATTAGTGAGCGTTATTAGAGAGGAAACGACTTCTTGAGGGTACCCTCGCCTATATTAAGCCTTGAAAACGTACAAGTTTGCTTACCTACAAAATCCACTTCCATTCTTCTTCATTTCTTCCTTTTGGAAAGTTTGTGTTGTGGTGTTGAGCTGCAACATCTCGTTGATCTTCTAGGCAACTGGGATTTTTTTAATCTTTCTGTCACATTTTCAAAACAATGAAAACATACTGCTGGAACAATTAAATTACACTGCTAGAACAATTTGTTTTTAGTCGGAACAATTTCGTTTTTGTAAAGAATTTTTTTGCATTAAGTGAATAAAAATTTGGATGGTTTTGGATAAAAATACAATGATATAATGAAAAAAATTGACTCAGACGGAAACAGTTCCCTAGTTGAAAAGCATATGTTTTGTCGATCCATCTTTTATTGTCGACCGACGATCGATCATTCATGGAAACGCAAGAGAACAGAAGGCAACCCTGTCGCGGCCACCGCTGGACGCTGCCGTCGATGACAATTCCGGTAGAGTGAAAGTATAACGAAAAGCTTCACACTCTATTTGTCAGCGGTGCGTCAGGCGACACGGCAGCCCAGAACTCGTCGTCTTGCTCCAGCGCCACCATGTGCTCCGGCAGCAGCACCACCTCGGCGTCGATGCCGTCGTGTTGACCCGGGTACAGCGACACCTTCCCGTCGCACTTGTCGGCCTTGCCGCTCCGCGCCGCGAGCGCCTTCCCCCACCCGAAGTCGCAGCTGTACATGTCGAACCGCGGCGAGCTCCCTATCATGACGCCGGCCGCGTCGCACAGCCGCATCGAGTAGACCACGGGCTTCGCCGCCCACGCCGCCGCGCGCGCCCGGATAACGACGTCCGTGTGCGCCGCCACCGCTCGCCCCACAGCCGCCGCCGCCCACCCGTGGCCGTGCGCCAGCAGCTCCGCCACGCGCACCGGCGCCGTCGCGACGCCGTAGATGCTGTTGCCGAAGTACTCCGCCGGCAGCGGCGGTCGGAGGCGCCCGCGGTTGTCGATCGCAGCGCGGCAAACCGTCTCCTGCTCCGGCGCCAAGCGCCGCGCGCGGGTGATGGCGCGCCACGTCAGGGAGGCGAGCGCCTGGAACCGCGTCACGGAGGCCGCGCCGGCGGCGTCCCCGGCGGCCAGGAGCTCCCGCCGCGCCCGCTCCTTGAGCGCCGCCACGGACGCCTCCGAGAAGTGCAGCATCCGCTCGCGCAGCGGCGGCGGCCACAGCCGCTCGACGAGCGCCGACGGGTCGGCGCACGGGAGCACGGCCGGCGCCGCCTCCGCGCCGCCGTCCGGCGACCAGCGATCGAACAGGGGCGGGCAACGCTGCGGCGTCGGCGCGTCCGGCGGCGCGAGGCGGGAGCGCGCGAGCTCCGCCCACGCGTTGACGAAGTTCCAAAACGCCGTGCCGTCGGCGAGCGCGTGGTTGCACGCGAACCCGAGGAAGACGCACCCGTCGGCGAGCTCGGTGACCTGGGAGGCGAAGAGCGGGTTCTCGTGGCCGTCGTAGCATACCGCGTCGCTGAGCGGGAAGAAAGAGCGGACGACGCTGGGGACGTCGGCGTCAGGAGGCGCCACGTCCGCGGCGGCGACGCCGTCCGCGACCGCGAGAAGGATCTCGGCGCCCTGGCCGCCGCAGTCGACGGAGACTGAGCAGCCCACGACGTCGCCGTTGCCGTCGCGGTGGTGGATGGTGACGAAGCGGCCGGCGATGGGGTAGTAGACGTCGAGCGCGTCGGCGAGGGCCGCCTCGAGGTGGTCGACGAGGCCGGTGGTGGGGAGCGGCGGCTGCGCGAAGAGAAGGCCCTTCTGGATGTAGTTGGCGGAGAGCATCGCGGCGTCCCACGACGTGAGCGGAATGAGCTCGCGCGGCCGAGGCGGCGGCTTCACCGTGCGCCTCGACACCACGCGCACCGGCGATGGCAACGACGACATGTTCTCTCTCCTAGTTGCTCTTGCCTCCCTCCGTCGGACTTCTTGTGACTGAAAAAGATGCCCCACCGCAGAGGATCCGCAATCGGTTGATCCCAAATAGTCTCAATTCAATTCACAAGGACCCTCCTTTTAATGGCCAGGATTTGACAGATTCGATTTTAATGGGCAGGCTACAATTTCAGAAATATGCAACCACTTCATCTGTTTCCTTACTTTACCGATTGTTTTCCTTACTAAAAATATCTACATGCATTGATCTGGCCTTGATGAGCCTTAAAATGTCGGAGAATTCCTTATTTGCCATTGCCAAAAAAACACAAAAAAAAAAAACTGATCTCTTATTTACCACTGGTGTCTGAGTGACATGTGCGATACGCCTGTGTTATTGACAATGATAAATAACTGATTATGCAAAATTGCAATGGCAGGGTTGGAAATTATTCTTAAACTAGCAAAAGTGCTCGTGCGTTGCCACGGGCTAGCGAAAAAAATATACAAATAAATTTCATAAATCTCAGTTTTTAAACAAAATTGAATTTGAACCGTTCAAGTAAAGAAAAAAGTCAACACATGAGGTTGAAAAATCTTTTGATTCCATAGCAAAAACACATCCTGGAAAATTTATCTTGGCAATACTATTACCATAAAACTCTATTATTGCACATGTATATATTATTACATAATATTGGCGGTAGTAGTCAGTTTTTAAACCTGACTACTACTGCATACACATGTTAAAGTTTTCAAAGCCCCAGCATCAAATTTGCTATGCAGAATAACCTGAACAAAAGACTTGGCAATTAATACAATTATCTTTACTGAAGCAACCGTAAGGAAAACTATTTCTTGCGTGCCAGTGTTCTCATCCATCACGGTTCAAGAATAGAAGGCCTACTGACGCCATTGGTTACGCCAGGTATATGAATAACAGAGTTCTAGGTTACATCATTGGTTAACCCCAAAATCAGAGAAATAGTAACAAAATTCTTTGAGCTTTATCTATATTACAGTTTGAGCCTGAATGTTTATTTTCCGAAAATAGGCAGACGTAACTGCATATTTGGTCAGTTTTCCTACTGATTGCCAGCTTGATGGATATGGTGTTCACTATGAACCTAACTTGTGAAATGCAGTCAGAAGTCTGAATATTTCAATTTGCAGTCAGAAGTCTACAATCATTTGGCTCGGACATTTGGCTCAGCCCCCTGGAATCCTGTCATTAGACAAGCATACTCATTACTTTTAAGTGATCACTGGTAGTAGTTCTTAGATGCCTGATGCCTTCGCAACTTTCCCAGTAGTTGTCAGTTTGCATAAATCACAAAACATCTTGGCAATATGGCATCAGGACAGTTCAGAACGTGTGCATACATAAACATAAATCAACATCTAGATAAGGGCAAGCCAACTACCAGCACATCGTCGCCTATTTCTGACTATTCCTCGTCTGACAATGGAATAAAAGTCAACACTATCATCTGTAAGCTATTTGCTACTGAGTTAACTGTCGTCCGATGTTCATCAGTATGCTATCCCCAACCCAATGATCTATACAGTATATACACAACCAATAGTGAGCACATACTACGATGCAAGAACCTATGGAACATCCACAAATGAATCAGAAGTTCAGAACCCAACAGCACTAAATTCATTGGGCATCCACAAATGAAGGAACATCAGGGACAGAGGAGTTGGCGAAAATATTAGTGCTTTAAATGAAATGTCTGTACTTTGATCAATGGGCAATTATTTCTGAAAAGTGAAAAGTGTCCTGTATGCAAGACTCATTCGAATTTGCATTGTTTCCATAGAACTGAAATATGCCCCCAAAAAATTGGTGAATGATCCCGAATCAGAAACCGAATCCTAAACCATATACAGCACAACGGTGTCTGGGGTATAAAACAATAAGTAGATATGGAGCCAATTAAAAAAAATCCATGAAACCAGGTTGTAGCAGAACTGCTAGCTTTTCATGGCTAGGTTTAGGGAAAACAAAACTTGAACCTACGCATTTACTTAAGTTGTAAGCTTCGATCATGTGGAATATGGCAGCAGCATTCGTTTAATGTGGAATTTGGCAGCTAAAATAAGCGAGACATGGCAACTAATTACTGTTGATACTGACTAAGTAGAATCAAGTGGTGGAAGTATGCCAATTATCATACTGCAGCCTATTTCAGAGGTGAGCAAACAAAATACAGCTCTTCACTGCATATGCGACAGTGCAGGAATATATTCTTCATACCTATGCGACCATACACGACGAAGTTCTACCTGGATAGCTGCACGATCCACACAACTGGGCAATGGGAGGCAGACGGCTCTTCGTCAGACGACGATGGATCAGGACCACGGCGACCTTCATCAGGCGGTTCCCGATCGGAACCGGTCGGAACCACGTGCTTAACATAACAGTTTTTACATGTTAGTTACCAAGTCATAACAACAGTCTTAACAAAGTGACATAACATGTAACCTGGCAACTTATAACGCAATTGTAGTTACTAACCTAGAGTCAACAGTGCATTCTCATATTTGAAAAGGAAAAAAGGACTGTATAATGATAGAAATACTCGGGAAAGAAAGGGAATAGTTGACATTGATTACCTGAAATTGTCATTAAGGAAAATTGTTCAAAGGCCAGCAGATGAAGGAACACAACCTTTAGATCGCAGATGGATGATTTCTAACTGGGAAAACAGAAATTAAATAAAGAGCGTGAGGTTAATAAAATAGAGCTCACACACGGCTCTGTTAAACAGTTCCAGGAATCTGTGGGGCTACCAAAGTTAATCGAATGGCATGAGATCTCACCTCTGATGCTTTCAAGATATATGCAAAGAAGCAGCTCAAATGCAATTAGTAAAGGCGCTGCGACAACCGAGTGACAAGGAGCCCACTGCACATAAAAAAAAATCGATCAGATTAAGTATGTAGCACATGAGAAATGCTAGTGTGCAAACATGTTAAAAAATCAGGCTAACTGAAAAATCATTATCTATCTCTTACATGACATCCATGTTAATGAAGGGGCAGACATTGAAAACCTTCCTCGTGCAAAAATCCCATAAAAAGAGGAATGAATATTATCCTGCGTGGCCAGGTTAGCATAATCAGCATTTGTTGTAGCATAATCTATCTCTTATTATAGTTCCCATAAAACAATGCTCAATTCGGCAAACCTACGGCTGGAAATGCATTCATCCGAGAACAATATCAGTAAGTTAAAACACGGAACACTGTCAAGATGAAATTGATAGTTAAGGTAAAACAATGCAAGAAATTACCATTGGTTGTTCTTTTCTTTATGTCAGATTCAAAGTAACCTATTATGTATCTATTTAGTTCAATTAGATGTGCCCTTTCGACAGAATGATTTTTTTTGTTTGCACTGATTTTGCCAAAAAAAAGCACGCTTTGAGGTGGAGAATACATGCTCTAAGATGGTTTATGTATTAGATTTCTACAAGTTAAGCATACCAACTGTCTTGTAAATTAAAATTGATAATGCAGAAATAAGGATGCTCTCTGTTTGGGGAAAGGATCAGGGAAGTATTTACTTTGCTTGCAGTAATAACATAATCATTCAACAGCATGACACAATGGCTACCAAATCAGATGACATGGCTAAACAGGACTTACGTCGAAATTAAAAAACAACGGTTCCTCTATTTTATGACTTTACCTTAACTAAATACAGTAGAACTTACGTGAACGAGCTCTTTGTCAGCTACTCTACAGTCAGCAGGCAGAAAATACCGAGACATGTAATCGGACCCGCCGGCTTCCCGCGCGAGGGATGTCGCCACGCCGCCGCTGCGGCCGATGACCATTAGCCCGTAGTACGCGTCGGCGATATAGAGCACGCCGGTCTCCCTATGGAACCTCAGTCCGAGCGGCCAGCCGCAGAACTGCTCTTTGTTGTGCTGGTTACTCGTCGTTGAGTTCACTCCATTTGCACAAACTTTCTGTGACCTTTGCCAGGGAAGGACATTGTAAGTTGCACCCATGAAACGTTTCAGGTAAAAAATCCCTGTGGATTGTCAGAGAAACTCAACTTACCAGTCAGGATTCATGACGGCAAACGTCTCCCACCCGCCCTCCTCGCTCATCCACCGCACGACGCGGCCGTCGGCGAGGCCGGCGTACGGCCCGCGGCCGTGGCGGTCGAACTCGATCGACTCCGGCCCGAACACCCTAGAGTGAAAATTAACGCTTCTTTCTTTGAGGCATTATGTCGAACACATAGCAAGCATGAGAGGACAGAGGCAGCAGCGGACAGAGGCGGACGACCAGGGCAGCGGCGTACATGAGAGGGAGGAGGGCAGCGTAGAGTACCTCGGAAGAGGAGAGTATCCCGGCGGTCGCGGAGTAGGAGGAAAGCTGTCATCCCGGCGGCGGCTTCCCAGATCTGGAGGTCACCGAGCGGCCGCGAGCAGGCTCTCCACCGCCAGGTCACGGAGCGGCCGCGAGCAAGCTCTCCACTGCCGCTCCTGTTATGTCCGATACAAAACCAAATCACAGCAAGGGAGAAAATCCAATCAAATCAAGGCAAGGCAAATGGCGACCAGATAATTTTTGTTACGGCAGCAAACTATCGATCCGATACAGGAGCAGTTTAGGTTGAGGAAGAGAAGAATCGGAGGTAGAGAAGGGAAGCAGGTTTGGGGAACACGAAGACTCAATCAACCAAGCTGCCTTCTCTCTCACGGCACTCTGTTACATATAGCTGGCGCGCAGGCTCAGCAAGCGATCGAATCACAAGACCACGTCCGGCCCAAGGCCCGCGGAGTTGAGCGCCAAACTTCCCGCCAAATCTTGATGGGCCGCAGCACCCTCATGGGCTTCCGCTCCTGAAGCCCTGCAGCTTGTCGTGCTGTTGTCGACAGCCACGACATTGCCTCCCCCTTGAGCTGCAGGCTGTCCCCAGACTGATGCCGTCGGGTACCTTTGCTTCAAAGAGTAGTACTCCTCCCAGGTAGCCATATCAGCAGGTAAATGAGACCACTGCACGAGCACTTGAGTAACAACAGCATTACCTCTTTTTGACAATCGTCGGTCCAAGATTTGAACAGGTACCATTTGAGAAGCATCCAAATCCGGCAAAACTGGAATTTCAGAGAATACCGGAGAGTAATCTGCAGTGAAAGGTTTCAACTGCGACACATGAAAAACAGGATGCACCAAACTATCTTCAGGCAGTTCCAGCTTGTAAGCAGCAGTGCCATATTTCTCAATTATCTTGTAAGGCCCAAAATACTTCATTGCCAACTTATGACAAGGTCTATTCACCACTGAAGACTGGGCATAAGGCTGTAACTTCAGCAGCACTTGCTCACCCAACTGAAACTCTCGAGCACTTCTATTCTTATCAGCATAGAACTTCATTTTGTTTTGTGCTCGAGCCAGATTAGCTTTAATCATATCAGTAAAGAGTTGCCTGTCAATAAGAAGATCAGCCACCTCTTTGTTGACAGTATCTCTTAAGGAAGGTATCAACCCATGAGAAGGCTCAGTACCATATAGTGCTTTAAAAGGAGAACATTGAAGAGCTGAATGATGTGAAGTGTTATACCACAACTCAGCCAGAGATAACCATTTTGACCACTGCTTGGGATTTTGATGAACAGCACACCTCAGAAACATCTCAAGACATTGATTAATTCTTTCTGTTTGACCATCAGTCTGAGGATGATATGCAGAGCTGAATTTTAAATCAATGCCCATTAGTCTAAACAACTCATCCCAAAAAGTGCTGGTGAAAATCCTGTCTCTATCTGAGACAATAGTTTGAGGAACTCCATGCAACTTGACAATATTGTTCAAGAATAGCAGAGCTATCTGGGGAGCAGTAAAAGGGTGCTTCACAGGATAAAAGTGGGCATATTTAGTGAACCTATCCACTACCACAAGTATGACTGAAAGACCATCAGACTTAGGCAAACCCTCTATGAAATCCATGCTCAAATCTTTCCAAGCACTATCAGGTATTGGGAGAGGTTGTAACAGACCTGGACTTTTGCAATTTTCATGCTTTGCTTGCTGACAAACTTGACATTGTTTGATGAAACTTTCCACATCAGTCTTGAGTCCTTGCCAGAAGAAAAGTTTCTTAATTCTGTGATAAGAAGCTTGAATACCAGAGTGTCCACCTACTGCAGAAGAGTGTAATGCATTAATTATCTTAGTCTGCAAAGCTGGTTGTTACCCACCCATACTTTCTGCTTGAATCTGATGAGACCATCATGAAGGGAATAATCCCCATAAGGGCTGGATACAGCCAGTGCAGTGAGTAACTATTGAGCTTTAGGATCATTGGAGTAAGAATTAATGACCTCCTGAACCCAGATAGGGACTGCAGTAGATAAGGCAAACAAATTGAAATATTGTCCCACTCTAGACAAGGCATCAGCCACCTTGTTATCTTTGCCCTTTTTGTACTGGAATTTAAACTGCAGCCCTGCTAGTTTAGCCATTGCTTTTCTTTGCAGCTCAGTAGATAAAGTTTGGTCCTGTAAGTGACACAAACTCTGATGATCTGTTCTTATCACAAATGGATTTTTATGTAAATAGCTACGCCACTTATCAACAGCCATCATGACAGCCAAAAACTCTTTCTCATAAGTGGAGAGCTTCTGGTTTGCAACACTGAGAGCCTTGCTAAAGAAAGCAATAGGGTGGCCACCCTGAGAAAGGACTGCTCCAATTCCCAAGTCACAAGCATCAGTTTCCACTTCAAACTGTTTAGTAAAATCAGGGAATACTAAAACAGGAGTGGAAGTCATGGCTTGTTTCAGTTTCTCAAAAGCAGACTGTGCTTCAGCAGACCAGATGAACTTCTTGTGCTGCAGCAAACTGGTTAAAGGTTTGGCCATAATACCATAGTTCTGGACAAACTTTCTATAATAACCAGTTAAACCAAGAAATCCTCTTAATTCAGTAAAGTTCTGAGGAATGGGCCAGTTCAACATGGCAGCAGTCTTGTCTGGGTCTGTGGAGACTCCTTGCTCAGAGATGATATGCCCCAGATAAGAAAGTTTGTTTTGAGCAAATGTACACTTACTGAATTTAATGAAAAGTTTGTGTTCCAACAACACTTGAAAGACCAAGTTGAGATGCTCAATGTGTTCCTCAAGAGTTTTGCTATAGATCAATATGTCATCCATAAACACAAGCACAAATTTCCTCATATATTGACTAAATATTGCATTCATGAGGCATTGAAAAGTTGCAGGTGCATTAGTGAGACCAAATGCCATTACCTTGAACTGAAAATGCCCATGATGAGTCTTGAAAGCAGTTTTCTCTTCATCAGAAGGGACCATTCTGATTTGATGAAATCCAGATTTCAAATCAATAGTGGAGAAGTATTTAGCACCAGCAATTTCATCTAGAAATTCATCTATGATAGGCATAGGGAACTTATTTTTCACAGTGATAGAGTTCAACTTTCTATAGTCCACACAGAATCTCCAACTGCCATCCTTCTTTTTAACTAACAGTACAGGAGAAGCAAAAGGGCTTAAGCTGGGAACAATAGTGCCATTCTGGAGCATCTCTTGCACTTTGTTGGTCGTTTGTACGCACCCACTTATATACCGCAAGAGGACGGTGTACGGTTGTAGCACTTTTTCCCTTAGAGTATTCCAAGGTTTAATATCGAACCACAGAGAACAAGCGGGACTTAAACTATTATTTAAACTACTAAATCAATATAGCAAAAGATGTGTGTGAGAAAGGATGATTAACAGCTAGAGAAGAAAGGGCCTGCGGTTGTATCAAGGTTATGAAAGGATTCCCTCCTATGGCTTGGGGTACTGGCATGCAACTCAGGTTATAGGTCGATTGATAGGTTTAGTATTCTACAAGACATGGTGGTTTCGTTCGCCCCGATCCTGTCACGATGAGGGTTAATAGTTCCCCACTGGTTTCTTGCACTATGTGATAAACACGTATGGATCAGATACGAATTCGAAGCATCACATAGACTGAACGTATCAAAAGAGTTTCTTAAGTGTGAGAGTTACATAACCAGATTTCCCTCGCCACGGAGAGAATATGAGATCTACTCACGCATCATACTGCGACACATGAACATGGGTACAGTAGGACGCGGGAATTCGGCGTGGTCCCACAGGTGCCGATCGGCACGGCAGTGTGCCGGTCGGCACAGTCTTCGTTTTTGGTGGTGATGATCGGTGATCGCCGTCTTCGCCGCCACAACCTTCAACCTAGGTCAAAATCTCCGTGTGTGTGTCTGTCTCCTTGCCGCCCCTTTCCTTCGTGACCAAGATCTTCTCTTTATAGTCTCTTTCGGTTGTGGGCTGGATTTCACCGACTCCGACTCTGATATTTCTTCTGGCTCCATATTCTCCGAGTGGGCTTCAAGTTCGGGCCCGACCTCCATTGTGCCGATCGGCACACAGGACGTGCCGATCGGCACGGTCTCCAATTTCCTCGTTCTTCGGGCCTCCAGCAGCTCTTTACCCGTAGTCTCTTAATTCTCACCTGTTTCCTGTAAATCTTCCGAATACACAGAAACTACGCATATATATGATAATGGGGGTTAATTGTTAGCAATAATGACTTAATAAGGTATTAGAAACACCATATTTGTCATATAAAATGTGCACCTAGAAAGCACCAACAGCTCCCCCACACTCAAATCATTGCTAGTCCTCGAGCAATTCAAACCATGAAAATCATCACCGTGCTTTCATCATGCTAAGAAGCAAAAACTCTCACAAGTCTCTAACTTAGTTATTGTCAATCATCTCATCGAATTAGTATCCCTCCACGAGACTTTCTCTCAATTTTTGAAAACAATTTCACCTCAAAACTTGAGTTGACCAAATCAATCACAAGGCTTGTCAAACAATTATTTTGTCTCCCTTCATATCACTTAAGAAGAATGCAAAAGCTTCAGACTTCACTCAATCGCTCAAATGTATTTCCTTCCCTCTCCTATTCTATAATATAAGGCTCTTTTGTGGATCTCGGAAAGTATATAACCAAATTGAATCGAAAGAACTACTAAGTCAACAATTCGCTCTATCATGCCTTCTAAAAGGGAGTTTTCATCATGAGAATTCAGAATATAAGCACAAGGATCAAGGGAAAAGAGAACAATCGAGAATGAACGAAATAGAATTAAGAAGGGATCAAGCCTGAAGTGTATACAGATCTTTTTAGAACTTTAACTCTTGCTGCAGTCTGCTTCCTCTGATATTCATTTTTCTCTTTATTTTTGACTCTTTTCTTTATTTTTCCTCTTTGTGCCGATCGGCACAGTGTCGTGCCGGTCGGCACCTGACCAATTTAATTCTTTTTCTTCTTTTTTCTTCTTTTATTTCTTTTCAGACTGCTAACAGAGCATATTTTGGATCGAAATCTGTCTAAACTTCACATTTGCTTGTAGGTTGTATCAAGGAGGAGGGAGAAACGATGAAATATCGGTTTTTCGGGTAGAAGGAACTTGATGATAGATGGCTAGCAAACTGAGATGAACAAATGAAACTTCTCCCTTCTAGCTTAGTCGTAATCAAGAGCAAAGAGTTGACAAAGACGTCTTCTTATCAAAAGGTTTATGTGTAGGTTTCTCTCATCTCATTTGGCTTAGTGTAATAGGCACAATATCAAATCCTCAGCCAAATGCTTCAACTTATGATGATAGAAGGGGTTTTCGAAAAGTGGATATATAAAGCCAAGCGATTATTCAATGAACTCAAGTAGATTGGCAAAACGATCGTCAAAAACAAAATCAAGAATATGGGGTAACGCATCGATTTGACAACTAACACTAACTTTATTCAAGACATTGCAATAATTCTTGACCTCGAAGCTTAACTAAGCACACCATCTCAAACCTCTCTAAGAAAACTCTCACACTTGCACACACTAACTCAAACCAAACTAAATTCGAAGCAAACGACCTTAAGAAGTGTAAGGGCGAATCCCCCACACTCAAACCTTGCAATGTCCCTATTGCAAAAAGAAAAACCACTAGACCAACCTAATCTGAAATGCCATGCCTCCTCAACATGCTAAAGATGCTTCGAATGTTCCTCATGAGAAAAGAGTAATCCGCCGCGGCCATGCTCTCCATGTCATCAATCCGTATATCAATGTCCCGATGGTGCCTATAGCATCTCTCCATATCATAATAGAGACGTTCGATGTTTCTCCTGCAGATTGGGCAACAGTTGGCAGGACGATCATGGCGCTCATCTCGCAGGGGCGAATTTGTGTCAGAACCCCGAGGTGCCGGTCGGCACGGCGCACGTGCCGATCGGCACGTGGCACCATTCACCTGGTAACGCGGCCCTGAATTGCCTTGAGCTCCTGAAAGGTCTCCTGAAGCTCCCTCTACACTGGGTGGTTCGGCATCGGCAGGTTCTGGCTCATCTTCCATCTCCTCCTTCTCGGGATCTTCTTCCGGATCCTCATCAGGATCTTCGTCATCCTTTGCAACAAGATTAGCTAATGGGTGTTCATGCACAGGAGATGTCTCTATATAGCTCACTGATTCCGAGGTATATCTTGCTCTTGGCTTTGCAGAAAGACGAGCGGAGCGCCGAACTCCCTCTATTTCCTTTGATCGCTTCTGTGGAGGCTCATCATCAGAGGAATCATCAGATATCTCAACAAAATCCACAACCTTGAGGTCGTGCCGATCGGCACATGGACCGTGCCGGTCGGCACTCCTGCCGTTTCTTGCGAAATATGCTTCTAGGTCTGCCAGGTTGCGCGCTCTCCTCTGTGCAGCGTTGTCTCTGTCAATACGCCTCTGAATTTCATCATTGATCTCTTTAGGGGTCATGCGCCCTTTGGCAACTGGAAAGCCATCGTCATAGACAAAGGCCGCGGGGATGCATTCAGGATCCGCTAAATAATTCTCAATCTGCCTCTGATGGTCCTTCAGACAATAAAAACACTTACATCCAAAACCTCGGGTGTTCCTGTGCAGAATCTTCTCTTGGAGGTCTTCCCAGTCGGTCAGGACGCGTGGGAGTGCAGTGTGCCGGTCGGCACATGGGATGTGCCGGTCGGCACCGCCATCAGGGTTCCTTCCATCGTTCAGCCGAGACCTATGGATGGTCAGAAAGCAGTCTTTGTCTAACTCTTCCCTCTCGCTATCAGTAAGGATCGATTCAAAAGTGATAAGATCATCATATGTCAAAGGACGTTCCATAGCGAGAAGCCTATCCATTGTATACCTATCGGAAACCGGTGTGCTATCATCAATCTTGGATTTACCTGTGCGTACTAGCACTTCTCTGACCTTCTTCCGAAGGGCGTCATCCATCTCTTTCTTCTCTCTATTGAACGCATCCGCTTCACTCTTCAACATCCATCGTTGCTTCAGGTGTGACCAGACGATTGGATCGTCCTCGGTGGGGTTGATGCTCCTGTTGCTCACCCATGGCAGAGTTGGGCTCATCGGCGAAAATACGGCTCCGTGCCGGTCGGCACGGGTGACGTGCCGATCGGCACCGTCGGCTCCGCTTCCGGTTTCGCCGTCTTGCATTGTCGTCTGCTCTAGGGTTTGCTGGGGACTCCGGCGGCGCTCGATGTTTGATGGAGAGATCCGAGACAACTCCTTCATATATATATCCATAATTCCCTTGGTCGAACCGGACTCTATCTCGTAAATTTGGAAGTCACCGAAGCATGTCTTGGAGGAAGGGCAAAAACTCGACTCAAAAACGACACGGACTCTCCCGTGCCGATCGGCACGTATTTGTGCCGGTCGGCACGGAGGCAAAGTTGCCTCAAACGACTCAATAAAATCAAAGAAACACAAAACACACAGAAAAACAGTAAAAAAAAAACAACAGTGCTTTTGTTTTACGTCGTTAAGCTCGACCACCCAATCACTCAATTCACATAATATATATCGAATGACTTTAACTCAAAAGTGTCGGGTTCAAGATATACCTTTAATCGTTGACCATTCACCGTGTATGTATTTTGCTTTCCATCCATGATGACAACAGCTCCGGAAGGAAGAACTTTATGAACAAGATACGGTCCATCCCATTTACTTTTCAATTTGCCTTTACCGAACAACCGAAATCTTGAATTGAATAGTAGCACCCTATCTCCTTCGTAAAATTCCTTTTTCAATAGCTTCTTATCATACCACTTTTTCGTTTTCTCTTTATAAATGGCCGCATTCTCATAAGCTTTTAGGCGCATCTCCTCGAGTTCACTAATTTGAATCTTCCGTTTTACCGCAGCAGCATCTAAATCCAAATTCATCTCTTTGATCGCCCAATAGGCTCTATGTTCTAACTCTACAGGCAAATGACAAGTCTTTCCATAGACGAATTGATAGGGTGTCATACCTATTGGTGTCTTGAATGCTGTGCGATATGCCCAAAGTGCGCCATTCAACTTGTTTGACCAATCCTTTCCTTCTTTTGTAACAATTTTATGCAGAATTCCCTTCAACTGTTTATTAGAAGTTTCTGCTTGGCCGTTGGTCTGTGGATGATAGGCTGTCCCAATTCGATGCTCAATACCCATCTTCTTCAAAGCTTTAGTAAATTCATGCCCGGTAAAATGAGATCCACCATCTGTAATAATGACTCTAGGAACACCATATCTTGGAAATATGCACTCCTCCAACATTTGCTTGGATTCACGAGTTGTACTGTTTCGACATGGTATTGCTTCTACCCACTTTGAGACATAATCCACAGCAACCAAAATATATTCATAACCATGCGAATTAACAAATGGTCCCATAAAATCCATGCCCCAAACATCGAATATATCAACTTGCAAGTTATACTTCAAAGGCATAGCATTACGAGCATTAACGTTTCCAATTCTTTGGCATTGGGGGCATCTAGCAACATACCTTTTCGCATCTTCGTGCATTGAAGGCCAATAAAATCCACTAGCCCATACCTTGGCCTGTGTTCGAAAGTGCCCATAATGTCCACCATACTCAGATGAATGACACTTTTTCAATATGTTTTCGCGTTCGTCACGAGGTACGCACCTTCGAACAGCTCCATCTTCACAATATCTGTATAGATAAGGATCATCCCATATGAACTTCCTCATCTCACTGACAATCCTCCTTTTTGAATTCTTGCTACAATCATCAAGCTTCCCTTTGAATCCATTTATGATATCTTGCATCCATGATTCTCTATGATCTTTAATCTGAAATAGCTGCTCTTGCGCCATGGCATCACCAATGCATCCCTCCTTGTTCTCAAGCGTCAAACGAGACAGATGATCTGCTACTGAATTTTCAACCCCTTTCTTGTCTCTAATCTCCAAATCAAATTCTTGTAACATCAAAACCCAACGAAGCAATCTAGATTTCGACTCCTTTTTAGAGACAAGATATCTAATAGCAGCATGATCCGTATAAACAATGACCTTAGAATTGAGGATGTAGGATCTAAATTTCTCAAATGCAAATATAACAGCTAGCATCTCTTTCTCTGTTGTTGTATAATTAATCTGGGCTTCATTGAGAGTTTTACTAGCATAGTAGATAGCATGCACTTTACCTTCCTTTCGTTGTCCAAGAACCGCTCCTACTGCATAGTCACTTGCATCGCACATAATCTCGAAAGGTAAATTCCAATCCGGAGGTTGCATAATAGGTGCAGAACATAATGCTTCTTTCAACTTCCGGAAAGCAGTAAGTCTTTCATCATTCATCTCAAATTCAACATCCTTTTGCAGCAATTCCGTCAATGGCTTAGCAATCTTTGAATAATCCTTCACAAATCTGCGATAAAAATTTGCATGTCCAAGAAAACTTCGCAGTGTCTTAATATCATTAGGCGGTGGCAACCTTTCAACTGTAGATATTTTAGCTTTGTCTACCTCAATACCTCGGTTAGAAATAACATGCCCCAAAACAATACCTTCGGTTACCATGAAGTGACATTTCTCCCAATTAAGAACTAAATCAACTTCCACGCACCTCTTTAGTACTTTCTCTAAATTTGCTAAGCAATGATCAAAATCAGTACCATGAACAGAGAAATCATCCATAAATACCTCCATAATGTCTTCAATGAATTCAGCAAATATAGCATTCATGCATCTCTGAAATGTAGCCGGTGCGTTGCAAAGACCAAATGGCATTCGCCGATACGCATAAGTTCCATAAGGACAAGTGAAAGTGGTCTTATGCTGATCTTCAGGTCTAACAGGGATTTGAAAGAAACCACTATAACCGTCGAGATAGCAAAAATAAGAGTTCTTGGCTAACCTTTCAAGCATCTCATCGATGAACGGTAGTGGGTAATGGTCTTTCTTTGTGGCTGCATTCAGCTTTCTGTAATCAATGCACATTCGCCATCCAGTAACTGTCCGTTGAGGGATCAACTCGTTATTCTCATTAGGTACAACTGTGAGTCCTCCTTTCTTTGGCACGCAGTGCACTGGACTTACCCATTCACTATCAGCAACTGGATAAATCATTCCTGCATTAAGAAGTCTCAGCACTTCTTTCTTCACAACTTCCTTCATGCCCTCTTTCAATCGTCGCATGCCTTCAACGACTGGTCTAGCTGATTCTTCAAGATTGATCTTATGTGTGCAAAAGGCTGGACTTATTCCTTTAATATCATCAAGACAATATCCGATCGCCTTCTTGTATTTTCTCAGAACAGCGAGCAATCGTTTTGTCTCTTCTTCATTCAAAGCACTATTGACGATGACGGGATAAGTTTTATCTTTGCCTAGGTATTCGTACCTCAGACCATCAGGAAGTGGCTTCTGTTCTACTTCTGGTGCTGCACCAGGATCCAGATTACCCAAAGGCTCAAATTGAGGATTTTCACCTTCGTGCCGGTCGGCACACTCACCGTGCCGATCGGCACAGTCTTGGATTTCGGCCTCTTCCTTATCTGACTCTTCAAACAGTTTGTTTAACGGGTCTGAGTATCCTGTACTGATTTCTTCATCTTTTTCTGTAAAGAATTCCTGAAGAGAGGGTGGCTCGTCACTTTCTTGAACGACGGGTGGGTCTTCGAATTCAAAAAGGACTTCCTCTCCGCCCAGAGTCAATTTGAGATGACCTTTTCCAGCATCAATAACAGCTTGTACAAGCTTTAAGAAAGGTCTTCCCAGAATAATATCTTCAACTCCAACTTCACCTTTATCGAGAACAAAAATATCCACCGGAATAGTATTCTTTTTTACCTCAATGTTCAGATCCTTGATTACTCCCAGCGGTTTAGTTCTCCTCCCATCCGCCATGATTAGCTCAAGCTCGGTTCCTAGCAATCTTCCTTTTATGTCATAGGGCATATCCATGAATGCTTCATACGTCATCAGGCTGACGCGAGAACCAAAATCACATAATGCTTTAGGGAAGCTTCTATATCCGATCTCGCACGGTATGTAAGGATCAACTTCCGTTCGTTCCGTAAGGCCAACTGCATATACTCCGCACAATCCTTCATACGGCGATGGGACAAAACAAGTATCAAATAGCTTCTTTGCTTGTTGGACCTCCATCTGATCAATTTCCATATCGTCCTTATACAACTTCCCCAATACTTCTCCGATGACGACATTATCCAATATCTTTGAAGTTCTAGTGTCTTTAGGGAAGTTATACTGAACCCCTGTAGTAGAGGCATACCTTGGATCATATGTTCTCCTCATACTTAGCAGATTTGAGCTGAAATCTATAGGAATCCAATCCAATGGTTCGAACTCGGCCAACGGTCTAGCGTTGCTCAAGGTTGGATCTCCTACTGGTCTTGGAAATTTATTCACGAAGCTGTTTTCATGCTCCTCTAATATGGCAGCTTCAGTCTTGGAAATCCCTTTGACAGCATTCAGAGTGCCGGTCGGCACAAGACGTGTGCCGGTCGGCACAGTGGCCAGAGGTGTGCCGATCGGCACAGGGACAGTGCCGGTCGGCACCTCCTCCAATCTGGGTCTTTTCAGATCACCTTGCGCTGGTTCTTCTGTTCTTACTGTTAATTCCGCTTCAGATACTGTACAGCCTTCCGCTTTAGCTTTCAAATCCGAAGAACCTTTTGCCGGTGTCGGCTTTTCAGGGGGAATTGGATCTTCTTGGAATTCTTCCCAATGCTTATGCATAGCTTCAGTCTTCGATATCTTACTCAAGAGATCCAGACCTGCAGTAGCAGTCAAGTCGAGGAAACTCCCTCCAGCTGAACTATCCAAATGCATCCTGGAGGTTCCTTCAAGGGACATGTAGAATGTCTGAGCAGTCAAGTTATCATCCATGCCCAAATCGGGGCCTTGCTTCAATAAAGATTTGAAGCGTGACCATGCTTGCGTGAGGGTCTCTTCTTTCATTTGCTCGAAGTTAACCACTTCTCTTCTCAGTTTCTGCACCTTCGGAAGCGGGAAGAAATGCAAACAGAAATTTCCTACAAGCTTATCCCAGTTTCCCTTAGCTTCACGGGCTGCAGATTTATACCAATCTTTGGCCCTTCCATCTAGAGAAAATGGAAATAGCAGCCATTTGTACCAATTCTGAGGCACTCCCTCATGCTTGAAGGTCTGACAGAGAACTTCTAGATCTTGCAGATGTGTGTACGGGTTCTCGTCCTTCGTCCCAGAGAATTTGCTGTTCTCGACCATTTTGATGATGGTCGGGTTGAGAACGTATGACGAAGCAGTGACTTTCTCATCGGAAGTTTGTGGAATCAGCAATCCCGGAGACGGTAGTGAATGCTCCCTAACCGTATGAGCCGGTTCAGGAGTACCCATCCTGAAAACACAGAAAGAAAACACAAAAACAAACTAGAAAAGAGAGGATTAGAGGTTAGTAGAATAAATAAATAGTAAAAGAACTGGCTTGTTCCCCGGCAAGGGCGCCAGAAAACGTGCTTGTTGGTCGTTTGTACGCACCCACTTATATACCGCAAGAGGACGGTGTACGGTTGTAGCACTTTTTCCCTTAGAGTATTCCAAGGTTTAATATCGAACCACAGAGAACAAGCGGGACTTAAACTATTATTTAAACTACTAAATCAATATAGCAAAAGATGTGTGTGAGAAAGGATGATTAACAGCTAGAGAAGAAAGGGCCTGCGGTTGTATCAAGGTTATGAAAGGATTCCCTCCTATGGCTTGGGGTACTGGCATGCAACTCAGGTTATAGGTCGATTGATAGGTTTAGTATTCTACAAGACATGGTGGTTTCGTTCGCCCCGATCCTGTCACGATGAGGGTTAATAGTTCCCCACTGGTTTCTTGCACTATGTGATAAACACGTATGGATCAGATACGAATTCGAAGCATCACATAGACTGAACGTATCAAAAGAGTTTCTTAAGTGTGAGAGTTACATAACCAGATTTCCCTCGCCACGGAGAGAATATGAGATCTACTCACGCATCATACTGCGACACATGAACATGGGTACAGTAGGACGCGGGAATTCGGCGTGGTCCCACAGGTGCCGATCGGCACGGCAGTGTGCCGGTCGGCACAGTCTTCCTTTTTGGTGGTGATGATCGGTGATCGCCGTCTTCGCCGCCACAACCTTCAACCTAGGTCAAAATCTCCGTGTGTGTGTCTGTCTCCTTGCCGCCCCTTTCCTTCGTGACCAAGATCTTCTCTTTATAGTCTCTTTCGGTTGTGGGCTGGATTTCACCGACTCCGACTCTGATATTTCTTCTGGCTCCATATTCTCCGAGTGGGCTTCAAGTTCGGGCCCGACCTCCATTGTGCCGATCGGCACACAGGACGTGCCGATCGGCACGGTCTCCAATTTCCTCGTTCTTCGGGCCTCCAGCAGCTCTTTACTCGTAGTCTCTTAATTCTCACCTGTTTCCTGTAAATCTTCCGAATACACAGAAACTACGCATATATATGATAATGGGGGTTAATTGTTAGCAATAATGACTTAATAAGGTATTAGAAACACCATATTTGTCATATAAAATGTGCACCTAGAAAGCACCAACACACTTGCCTTTCAATCTCATCTTTTTGCTCTGGGGAATATCTGTAGGGTCTTGAATTGACAGGTGCAGAGCCAGGTAGCAATGAGATAGAATGATCATAAACCCAGGAGGGAGGCAGGGTAGTAGGGTCTTTGAAAACTTCACTATATTTGTGAATCAAGTCCTGGATCCCTGAGGGAATGCCCTCTGTGAGGTACAACTCATAAGTGTAAGATGGCTGAGAGACAGGTTCTAACATAACCAATGCCCATAAGTCATTGCCCTTGCTCAACTTCAGCACTTGTTCACATGCTATTTCCTGAAGTTCTTTGTCAGGTGCAGAAACATGAATACCTTGCAACCTGATCTGTTGTCCCTTGTAAACAAACTCAACCCACTTTTGCAGCCAATCACAAGTCATTGGTCGAAACTGCTCTAACCAATCAATCCCCAGTATCAAGTCATAGGCACCAATGTCCAACACCTTAACATCAGTGTTGAATGTATGTCCCTGCAACCACCATTCCAGATTCTTTACTTCTTTTGTACAGGGAATAATTGCTCCATTAGCCACTCTAACTGACAGGTGAGCACAACCAGATGGAGAACAGTGGATTCTAGACAACATGTTGGAGTTCAAGAAGGAGTGAGAACTTCCAGAATCCAACAAAATCAACATTACTTGGTTCTGAACTAAAGCTCTAAACTGAATGGCCTTGTGTTTCTTTTTGCCAGATATAGCATTCAGAGAGATATAGCAGTCATCACTCTCAGTGAAACATACTTGAGGCTGTTCAAGAGCATCCAGAATGTCATCAGTGAGAAACCCTCCACCATCAGAAGAATCACCCCACAACACTTGCAGTTGAGCATTAGGAGCAGCACACTTGTGACCAGGTACAAACTTGTCACCACACTTGAAACACAGATTATTGGCCCTTCGAAATTCTTTCAATTGTCTTGCTTTCCACAACTCATTGGAAGAGAAGGGTTGCTTGGTCTCAGTCTTGCCAGAACTGGCTGCAGAGTATTTATAATTCCCTTTGCCAGATGATTTCTTCTGCTTTTCTAGAAATAACTCATGTATAGCAGCAAGATTAGCAGCCTTGACAACAGTATCAGGTAACTGCATTTCCACAGTACCACGCAATTCATCCTTCAGGCCCAATAAGAACTGAGAAACCAGCATCGTGTCACTCACATACCCATCATAAAGACGAATGTGATACACCAGCTGCTCGAAGGCAGTTCTGAATTCAGCCACAGATCCAGTTTGTTTCAAGGTGATCAACTCCATGGCCTTCATCTTGTGAGTGTTAACAGAGAACTCAGCAGTGACAGCTTGAGCAAACTGTTCCCAAGTCTGAAACCCAACAGTGTGCTTGTATGATTGATACCAATGAGCTGCACGATCCACCATATGCAGCGAAGCAGCAGTAACACGAAAAGTAGCAGGTATCTGATACAGCAGGAAATAAGCAAAGCACTTATCTAGCCAAATAGCAAGGTCACTTCTATCAAACTTAGGGAAGTCCATCTTAGGCATCCATGATCTCTTGTTATCACCAGAACGATCAATTTCAACGTGAACAACTCCAGAACGACCATCATCAGGGACAGAGTGGGGTTGAGAAATTTTACCCAGCTCTGAGATGAGCGGTGGAGAAGCAGGTCCTGATGGAGACGGTGGTGGAGATGATGCAGCCGCCTTCGTCAGGTCATCCACCGAAGGAGCAGGTGGAGTAGACTCCAGATCCGGCATGGATCCGATGAGTCCTGAGTCCTCCTTGGGTGTCGACGAACCGCGAGATAGCTTCAGGTGACGCGCGACCTGAACTTGCTCCTGCTGCAGCAGAGCGATGGATGTCATGGACAAGTCCACTTTCACCTTCATGCGAGCGACGTCGTCGGAACACGCGGACACCTTGACGTCCACGGCCTCCAGCTTCGCCGTCAACTTCTCAATCGCCTCCAAGAGCTTGTTCTCCGATTCAGCCATTTTGCTGACCAGGTAGCGCGCTTGCGGGCCGGGATTGTAAGCCACGCTGTGAATCTCTCCTCCAAGCCGATCTAACTCAGGTAACGGATTTACGGCGACCGTGAAGCACGATCACCACCTTCCCCGAGGATTTGACAGATCAAAGCCGAGAGAATAACGAGAGAAACACCAAAATCCTGTCTCTGATACCAGTGTTATGTCCGATACAAAACCAAATCACAGCAAGGGAGAAAATCCAATCAAATCAAGGCAAGGCAAATGGCGACCAGATAATTTTTGTTACGGCAGCAAACTATCGATCCGATACAGGAGCAGTTTAGGTTGAGGAAGAGAAGAATCGGAGGTAGAGAAGGGAAGCAGGTTTGGGGAACACGAAGACTCAATCAACCAAGCTGCCTTCTCTCTCACGGCACTCTGTTACATATAGCTGGCGCGCAGGCTCAGCGAGCGATCGAATCACAAGACCACGTCCGGCCCAAGGCCCGCGGAGTTGAGCGCCAAACTTCCCGCCAATTCTTGATGGGCCGCTGCATCCTCATGGGCTTCCGCTTCTGAAGCCCTGTAGCTTGTCGTGCTGTTGTCGACAGCCACGACAGCTCCGCACGACCAAGCTCTCCACCGCCGCTCCGCACGACTCGCCTGAGTCGCCAAGCAGCCGTGCAAGGTCGAGGAGGGAAACGGGCATGAAGCAAGGTCGAGATGCAAGGTCGAGGAGGCAAAAAATGACCACCTTTCCCTGTCGGCGCGTTTTTTTTTTAAAGAAAAGGCTGCGACGCACAACCCAACCCACGGGAGTGGACTCACAACACAAATAATAAGGAGTAAAGAAGATGATATAAGGAAAAGGTGGTCATTTTTTGCGACCATTTTATCTTCTACATGAATACTGTACATTACCACATAATATTTCTCTTTTTTTTGTGAAAAGAGAATTTTACTAATATTAAAGCTTATATACATTGATGACAAGAAATCTTGAAAGATCTACAAATTCCACTATCTAGAATCAACATCCCAAACGAATAGCAAATACATGACGTGTAATCTTGAGGCACCGTTACTAAGTTGTCTTATACTTCCTCCGTCTTTTAATTGATGTAGCCATTGACTTTTTGAGTTGCGGTTGATCATTCGTCTTATTTAAAAAATATCATATATTGTTATGGTTTGTTTTATCACTAAAGGAAATTGAAGCATAACTTATAAGTTTGTAAATTGGAACTAAAATTTTGAATAAGATAAATGATCAAACGTAACTTAAAAAGTCAACGGCGACATCAATTTAAGAACGGAGGTAGTAGTAACCTTATTAATTTGAGCATAAGATAAATGAACATTATGAGTTGCCACGGCTCTTACAATTAATAGGGTAAGAGTGCTCATGCAGTCCGAATGTTTTAGCTTATTAGACTATTCCTTTGGAAAACAATAACGACATTGCTCTCTCAACTCCATCTTTTTTTTCTGTATCATTACAAGAAAATTTTTTGGCATTTCGTGAGATGAGCAATATAATGTGACCGCTCACATATACCAATATACTTTCCCTTCAATGTTGTATCTATATATGCATGAGATTTTTTTTATCATGCTAAAGTGAAAGCATTGGTAGGATCACAAAAAGACAATTCACTAATCTTGTTTACAAAATTGGTGTAAGTCTCGATGCAAATATATGATTTATTTATTTTTTCTGGTGGAATTTGTTCCTACATTTCTAGGCTTATTTGTTCTCTAATGCAAAAGTATAATCCATGGAAAAGGGAGTACCATGACGAGGAGATGCTTCACGTAATGATCCTAATCCCCTACAATTTTGAAGTGTATCACTACCTAAATCCCTCATTTTAATAGTTGGCTTAGATGCTGTAATTTCAATAGATGACTTTGTTTGTTGAAGTTTAGGAAGTATTGCACTTGCAATAAGAGCATCTCCAGCAAGGCCCCTAGTTGAGCCCCTACTCTATTATTTAGGAGTTTGAGTTAAAAAATCAGCTCCAGCAAAGATCCTACTTGAGCTCTCATTTTGCATGCCCTCTCAAACTCCATCTCCAAACCCCCATTCCTAGGGTCCTCTAATCCTCCCTCTTATTCATAGGTCCCACTATTTTTTTACTAAGTCTCACACAAAATAGGGTCTTAGGTACTTTACTGCTAGAGTTGAAGCTAGATTTTGGGCCCTTATTTTTGCATGCCCGCCTGAAATATGAAAGTAAGAGCCTTGTTTTGAGGTCCATTGCTGGAGATGCTCTAAGGTGAGCTGAAAAGCGCATCCGTACCAATAGTTATTTCGTTTTTTTTAAAGTGGTTATTTTTTTAATTATAAATTTATCCATCTGACAGCTTAGCGAAACCGTTACTTTATCTCATGGCAACGAGCAATATTTTCTTGAGAGGGTACAACATCAAACACACACGTTTAACACACACCCCAACACAACACGCACGCACACGCGTGCGCGTATGAGGCACACACCTAATCCAGAGATTGAAAAGGCTGAAGACCCTTCAATGTGCGGAAAACGCACAGTCGCACTGAACGGCATGCGTGTGCGTACCCTGTCCTATCCAGGACTAATTCCGGAGGAAATGGGGAAAAACCCCGGTGAGCACCCGCGCCGAGCGACGCTCGAACGCGGGCGGGCGTACTGGCACTCGGCCAGCTTTGCCAGCGGAGCTACGCTCGGCCCTCCATGGCAACGAGCAAATAGGCCTATGCAAAAGAAATAAAAGATTTCGTGAAGCCTAATTGCCTGCTCGCATCTCAACTGAGCCCACGAACGCCGCAAAGCCCATGCAGCCTGCCACGTGGCTCACCACTGCAGATTGCTTCTTCCAGTAGCTGCCTAGCTGGAGCCTCATTTTCCACACAAAAAATCTCAAGGAAAAAAAAAAAAAACTAGCCACCAAGATGGCTGCCGGCGGCGTCGCCGGCGGCAAGGCGGAGGCTGTGCCGGCTGAAACGGGGGCGGAAGAGAGCCGTGACTGGTCGGAGCTGACGCATGTGTGCCTGGCGGAGGCGTTCTCGCGGCTGGCGCTGGAGGATCTGTGGGGCGGCGCTATGGCGTGCTGCCGCTCCTGGAGGGACGCCGCGCGCTCCCGCCCGGAGCTCTTCGCGGCGCTCGACCTCGAGCCAGGTTTCGAGTCCGCCGTGGGGGGCGACGCATCCGGGTGGTGGACGCCCGCCTTCCAGCGCCGCGTCGACGCCATGCTCCGCGCCGCCGCCGACCTAGCCGCCGGGGAGCTCCGCGTGGTCTGCGTCAGGCACTGCTCTGATGACGCGCTAGTCTTCGCCGCCGAGAGGTGCGTGGAAATGTTTGATTTGGGACGGCTGATTGAGGTTTGCCTTAATGTTTGTTCGAGATTTTGGGCCTGGGCAGAGCTTGTTCTACACTTAAATTAGAAGTCTCCATGAAATTCTTGATTAGTTAGAAGATAAGATGCTTAAAATGATGCATAGTCATTCCGTTTCACGTTCAAACTTAATAAAATTTTCCTAAATGATATTTTCCCCCTTAGTTATCATGTTTAAGCACTGATAATAAGCAACGATGTGGTTCCTCTTTTACACTTCAGCTCCAATACCATTAGAGTTTTCTTTCGGATTTGGTGATGTTGTTCATTCGAGGGTGCAATTTTATTTGCGCATCCCTTCTCCTCTACCTTTTCTTTCAGCTTTTCAAAACAAAGTACCTAGGTTTGCCACATCAAATCCTATTCATTTTAATGTAAACAGATGTTATCTTTCCCTATCTTTTGTTCATAAGATGTTCATCAAATATCAGATTGTCAAATCAAGAATTCTGCATGACCTACTGTTACTTGAGCTGACTGACCTGAAAGTATTCCCTTAATGATGCATATGCAATTCATCTCGTGTTTCGAATCACAATTGAAATTTCTTAAGTGCTATACATTTCCCTACTTTATCATGATTGACACGTTGATGATAAGTACTGTTTGGTTCACCTTTTATACTTCAGATCAAAGACCATGGAAAAAATAGTTAAATGGACCCAAACAACAATCGTCTTTTGTGGTGCCTATCTTTTAGGAAACTAAACAAAAGCGTGAGCAATGAGACCAATAACTCTAACCTGGCCCCTCAACTTGACCAATGCTCAAGGAGGTTAAACTACGAGCACCAGCGAGACACCACAAATGATGCTCATCTATGAAGGATCTGAGCAACACGTTCTTATATGAGCTAGCCCCTCAAAAACACACGCATTGCGATGCTTTCAAAGTAGCAAAGCTCCCATGACGATTGTAGTGTTGAAACCTTTCCGTTTTTTCCTTCTGCACCTTCTTCGTGCCCTTTCTCCACCACTCCGCAAAGGAGACCTCATGCTGCGATGATACACATTTCTGTAAACCAAGTGGAGAAAGAACCTGGAACCAGAAATCCCAAGCAAATACAAGTAGAGAGGAGATGTTGAATGTCCTCATCCTCTTGGTCGCATAACGGGCACCGGCTTGGATGTGGTAGATTCCTTTTAGCGAGACGGTCAGCAGTCCATCCCTATTGCGCACAGCCAACCACAGAAAAATCTTGGCAAGGTTCAGAGGGTTCAAATGTGACTGCCCCATTGAAAAATGCTCTGTACGCTGACTTCACATGTACTGTCCTGAATCCTCCAGCCGCCAAACATGCTTGTCCTCCTCTTGAGAGAGAGCAATCTCCAAACGAATGTCCCATAGTTGAAAAAAGTCAACAGTCCAATCATAGATAATCCCCCCAGTATATCTCGAGGCCGCCTCCGGTCTAGCAGCGCCTCAGCAATGGTACACATATTGCGAGTCTGTGGTGGGACAGCAGCTACCACTGCCGGTGCTAAATCACCAATCGAGCAGCCAAGAATCCATTTGTCCTTCCAAAACAATGTACTGGTGCCGTTTCCCACTTGAGACTCTATTGCAATATTAAAGTGAGTGACCACAACAGGATGAGCAGGAATATCCAAGGCAATCCATGGCCTATTTGTGTCAGTCTTCCGAAATCAGAGCCAACGAACCTGTAATGCCCACCCCATGATTTCAAGGTTGGGAAAACCAAGTCCACCCAGGTCGAGATGCCTTTGGACCTTATCCCATGCCACAAGGCAACAGCCACCACCATTAATCTGCATTATCTGCTACCGGCCCTTCCAAAGAAATGCTCTTCGAATTTTATTCACTGCTTTTATAAACCACTTTGCACGTTAATGTGAATTCCATCCCTTTGCTTGGTCTTAATTGTCGTCATCAATAATTCATTCCAATGCCATTGCTTTGATTGTACAGTTAATTATCAGTCAGCAAGTCTGGTTCTATCTCTTCACATGGATTAGAACTCACTTTGACAGAGTTTTCAAATGCAGGTCTAAAAACCTCAGTGTACTTTCCATCAAAACCAGCCCAGGTGTAACTGATCGATCGATGCTCACCGTTGGAGCATGCTGCCCTATGCTTACTGAATTGGACATCAGCAACTGCTATGAGATTTCATACAAATCACTAGAGGTGATTGGTCAGAACTGCAAGAACCTCACAGTCCTCAAGCGGAATATATTCAACTGGATCGACCCGTCTGAGCATGTTGGCATAGTTCCCGAGGATTATCTAAGAGAATGCCCCCAGGATGGTGATAGGGAAGCCATCGCAATATCCAAGTTCATGCCAAAACTGAAACATGTTGAGCTTAGGTTCTCAAAGCTAACTGGTGTTGGCCTCAACTCAATTCCGGGAGGATGCAAGGAATTGGTGTTTCTGGACCTGTTTCTCTGTGCAAATTTGACAAGCAGGGGAATAGATCAGGCTGCTACCAACCTGAAGAATCTGGAGAAGCTAGTGAAGCCCAATATCTACATACCTAGGTCCTCCTTTCACATGGGGAGGTACGGGCACTGGCAGTTATATGATGAAAGGTTCCAGACTAATGTATTTCAAATATAAAGCTAGCCTCAAGGGCGCATCAGGTTCTCCCTCTGAACCATGGTGCTCTTTCTTATTAGTGAATGGCTTGTGTGTCAATAACAAAAACAATGCAAAGTATTTTGTATATCTTGTTTGTTGTTTTTGTAAATATAAAACACAGATGGTTCTTCTGGCCTCTGGGCTTTCAACAAGCTGTGGTTTCGTTTCTCTTATTCTCTGTAGTTCCCAGGATTCTGGCGTCCTCTTTCCTTTATGATTATGATTGTTTTTGGTTCTTCTGGCCTCTGGGCTTTCAACAAGCTGTGGTTTCGTTTCTCTTATTCTCTGTAGTTCCCAGGAATCTGGCGTCCCCTTTCCTTTATGATTATGAGATGATAGGTGACATTGTGATCACTCTTTATCTAGAATTAAATGGACATGTCGTACGATGATGGATTGCATAAAATGTGCTCATGTAACATGGTTTACTTATTCGATGCTGATTCAAGGCAAAGGCATCTTTCGGGCTCGGGTGTCATCTTTCTGGCCTTTGGCTTCAGCTGATTGTGACCACTCGTAGCCGTTGCCTGTCATACTCATGTGCACGAAGATATTATGCGTTCTTTGGTGGATTGAGGACACATTACCTTTGGGATTGGTTAGGATCTGTCTCACAATTTCGTGTCTTTCTGAGCGTATCAACATCAGTTTGTAACAGAAATTATTCTGAAGACCCTGTGGAGTGCTTCACATTCGTTTTTTGTGGACCCTGTGAAGGCGATAGGGAGGTTTAAAGTTCAATCCCCGATAAAACAAATCTTTTTCAGCACTGAACTAAAAAGATTAAATGGTTTTCGTTGTCTGAATGTGCCCTGGAACGACCAATTTATCCTTGCCTTTCAGTCATCAATATCACCTTATCCTTCTCAAAAAGGGTGAACTATATTAAACTTGTTACATTATCATCGTAGAAACAATATTATATTAGAAGAACTTGTTGACCCTCCAAAGTTTCTCATATTCCAGCTTGTTTTACTCCAGACATTTGTAAATATACATGTGACCATCCTCTTCTTCTGTTCTTGATCTGTTACTATTCAGTGAAAACTACAGATCACAGGGAAAAGCCGTACAGTATTTAGACTGGTCACTGTCAAAAGACGGAAACCACTTGGCTGACTTTACAGGTTACAGTCTGTTGTGGGTGAGATCTAGCAAAGGTCCCTGGTCCATGGAGCATCACGAAAAATCTGCACCAGCCACATGCATGAACAAGGATTTAAATCTCGCGGTAAACCGGACCGGTTTTCGCGAAAACCCGAAAAAACAGTCGGGTTTACCCGGTAGTCCGGTTTTCGAATTCAAAATTTAAAAAAAAATTGAAAATTTGAAAAAATTTGAAACAAAAATATGTTAAAAAACTAAATGAAATTTGTAGCACAATGGTGGAACAAGAACACGAAAATTCGATCGTTTGATGGGTCAAAAAATCAAGCAAGATTTCTGTGTTGAAAAAGGAAGGAGAAAGAAGAAAAAAACCTTTTTTTTTTTGAACCAGCAAACTTCTTTGATTTTTTTGACCAAGCAAACGATCGAATTTTCGTGTTATTGTTACACCATTGTGCTGAAAATTGCATCTAGTTTTTTTACATATCTTTTGTTTCATTTTTTTCAAATGTTCATTTTTTTTATTATTTTTAAAATAAAAAACTGGCGAACCGAGACAGCATCGGTTTTCCGAACAAACCGCCGGTTTACCAGTACACTTGGCCGGTGTACTTGGTTTACCGACGATTTCGGCAATTTTTTGTTCAAATTTTGCTTTTTGAATTTTGTAGCGGTTTTCTACCGGTTTTTGCAGTTTTCCGGTAAACTGGTCATTTCGGTGGCCACCGGTTACACCGAGTGAAACGGTATTGTCAACCTTGTGCATGAAAAAGCCAGCTAGTCTGCTCGCTGCGTGTTCCTCTTTTGCCCTGCAGCACTCCACTAATGCCCAAAGCACCGAAACAAAAAAAAAATCAAAGGGAATTTGTGTGCATAAACTATTCTAAAACCAGCAATCTTAATGGATTTCAGGTCCATTAGACCTGAAGGGGCCCAGTAATCCTCATTGATATAAAATATAACAATCAGTAAAATAGAACAAAAGAGTACCTCCAGCTCACATGATTCTCCAATCTTTTCAGAATGTCTGCCACAAAAAAGCACAAAGGAAGTAAGGAATAAGGTGCCCTCTTGCCAAATAAGCTGCTGATCTTATCTTAGCACGTACCAGCTCCTGCTGGATGTATAAGAGGAGTCTCCACAGAAACTCCAGATTAGAGTTCAATTGCTTTTGGTGACCTGTCCATCTCAACATGATGAACGGTGGCACCCTTGCTCTCTCCCTCCTCTTTCTCCTCACCCTTGCTTCCCAGGGCTCATGGTGTGCAGCTGTGAGCAGCATCTCTGCAGACCATCACCTCCAGGTGCAAGAATTCCATGGTAATCCCTGTTTTCTTATCTATGATCTTTGAGCCTATGACATGGTTGTTGTACTCATTGCCTTATGCAGAATTATTTCTGATAAACTGTTTGATTTCTTCATAAACTGAAGGCAAGAAGAAATTGGAGATTGATATCCCCAGGAAGCTTGGGCATGGACAGAGCCTCACAAAGCATGAGGATGAGGTGAGCGCGGTGGAAATCAAGCATCACCGGAGGATGGTCATAGGCCACAAAGGCGGCAGTGTCGGCGGTGGCACCGCAGGCGGCGGTGGCCGGAACATGGGCGGCGGGGGCGTCGCGACAAGGCCTCACAGCAAGAAGAACGGCGCCGCATCGCTGCCGGCGCCGGTGGCGTCCGTGCTGTCGCTGTCTCTAGCATGTGGCCTTGCTCTTTCGGTGTTCAGCTTCTGAAGATCTAGGCTAGTATTGGCAATTTAATATCTCAGAGTTTCTGTTGGTGTTGTTTATCTCAATTTATTTTAATGATGTATGTGTATTGTGCGATCAATTCTGTTTTTCTGGGGTTTTTTATTGCAACATGAGTTGTACCATATGATTTTTATTTATTTATTTTGCATACTGTATCATTCACGTGAAATTTTTCATGCAAAAGTGATGTGTTTTGTACAAAAATACAACGACTAGCTCTCAGCTAAAATGTCACAATGTCCATATGCGACAATTCTTCTGATGTAGATAGTTTTTCATTCTCTCGTGTTCGCGCAAAAAACAGGGCATCATTTGGTACCCTACCCTAGTCGAAAATGAAACGACAACTAAAGACCAACCTCAAATATTTCTCCTTTTATCTTTTCAATTTTCTTATCCTCAAATAGTTCTGTTATCTTTTTGATTTTCTGATCGGGTAGAACAATACACAGAGAAAAAGTGCTCGGCCTATGCTAAGAGGAAGGCCACTGAGACCAGAAACATTGCTGGGCCGTGAAACGGCATTTCGCGCCGTGTTGGTCCAAAGCTATAATAAAAACTATATTTGACTCTAAATTTAATAGTACATCCCATGATTTACTTGGACCCTTCGAGCTTCACATATTCAAGCTTTCCCTGATTAGTGAACAGAACAATAATTATCACGCACTAACTAGGTTTTTTTTTTTTTTTTGAGATCTTTTACTATGGGAGGAAAAAAACGTTTTTTTTGCCTTTTGACGGTGCAATTGGGGACTGTGAAGCCAGCCCTTTACCCAAGGCGAATCATGGTGCCGCCAAAAAACTCTCCTACTCTAAAAGGGCTTCAAGTGAGAGCAGCCCACAAGCGAAATATACGCGCATGTCCCAATCGCTCAGGTGAACTTTTTCTTTTGTTTTTTGGTTTTCTCGTTTAATTTTTTTTTTTTTTTGCGAATGTTCTTGTTTAGTTTCGTATGCAAACATGATTAGTAATTGACACATTTTAATGAATTAGATTTTCAAAAATGTTGAACCTCTAATCAGCAAAGATATTGATTGTGAATCAAAATGCAAAAACTATAAATTAACAATTTTGAGGCACAAAATTATAGAAATATGGATGTTGTATAATCAAAATAATTAAGAAGTTTAACATGTTGACTAAAAAGATTTCAACATTTCAAAATATCGGATACAAATTTGTTGATATGAAATTCAACATTTTTGGTATACTGATTTCCCATTTTTATCAAAAAAGTTGAAATGGCTCACTCGAAAATTCAACACTTGAATGTTTGAAAATTTTGAAAATTAAAAAGCATATTGATTTAGTTTTGTCGAACTATCTAAGAAATACAATCTTTCAAATCGATTCGATAGTTTACGCTTTGATGAAAAAAATGTTTCAAGTTTGAAACTTGAAAGAATGTCCACCATGTACTCCAATCAAAAGACGATACATGTCCTTTCACTTCAGCCAGCATCCCCAGAACAAGTGTTGTCTGCATTTGCTGGTTTTGTGCACAAATCCTCAAGGGCGCGCTATTTGTAGGAATTCTGATGGAATTGTCCTTTACTATATTTTCTTGCCAAGCCTCATATATCACTCCCTCTTTCAAGTTACAAGCATTTATGGTTTGTCAAAATAAAACATTCTCAACTTTGACTGTTAATATTTTAAAAATAAAGATTAGAAATGTGACACTAGTTAAACCATCTATATAATTTGTAATTCATTCAATTTAAAATAGTTTAATTTTACATGTATTTTATTTTTGTCAAAGTTGAAATTTTTTACTTTAACCAAACAAAAAAAGACTTATATTTCTAAGAGAAGGGAGCATCTTTAACGAGATGTGGTGAGGAAGCCCCTTTTATTGGCTGATAGGAAGGGAGTTCAGCTGATACAAGTTGGGAGAATTCCTTCATGGCCATCTTGATACAAGTTGGAAAAACTCCTAATTCCTTATCAGCTATAAAAAAATGTTCAAGTTCCCTAATGGGCATCGTGTTCAACTTGTGTTTCTTATTAGCCATCGCAGTGCTAATGTTGGAGGACAAAAGTAAGTTTTGCCCATTGCAGCATGTTTGTGGATAACATTTCTCATTAGCCCTGAAATTTAGTTAATACGTAGTTTGTAAATCTACACACAGTATGAGTCTGTACTTTGAATTTTTTAGGAGGAATTTTAAATATGTTTTACTATTACAAAAATAATATTATTGCTGACGAAAATTCCAAAAATACATACTAATGGTTTCCAGAATCGCAAAATTTTATATTAACTAACATTTTGTCCATTTCCTTGGTAAATCAGAAATGTTAGGCACAACAATGATGCCAATAAGGAAAAGAAATTGAATCGATGCCCACTAAGGAATTTAAAATTTTTTGATGGCCAATAAGAAACAAGAAGTTTTTTTGTTGGCCAATAAGGAATTCCGGTTGGTCTATATTAGGTTACGCCCAGAGGTGGGCCATGTTTGATTAATAATGGTGGCGAAGCTACAATGGAAGTGACGGTGTTGCCATGCATACAGAATAGTGTGTTTTAGTTAGTTCAAAATTTAAGTGGTGTACTAATGGTGATTATGAGCCAATTACTCTTGAAATTAAGTTTTACCATGGTGTCTGAGGGTAGCACCACCTAGCTTCGCCACTAATTAATATTGTATTCTTATAGAAATGATTGGTCGAAATATCTATAAAGATATGTTCAAATCCAAATAGGCCCTGTAAAATGAAATGAAGATGGCGAATACATTCGTTCAGGCCCCTTTTGGAACGCAGGAATTTCACAAGAAACAGTTTAATTCCCGCAGAAATGAGGAAGCGATCTTCCATTCCAAACGGGGCCTCAACGTGGAGTTAGGGCAATACTACTCCATCTGCTTGGCTTCGAAATATACCATCCATTTTGCAACATAGGCTAATTCTTTCTTTTTCAAATTTCGTTAGCACGCCAGGCGAACACATGGTGATGTGTGTGATCCCATATTGTCCTGTAATTGGAAATTCAAAAACGAAAAAGAAGAAACCAAACAAATTCATCAGATAACGGAACTAGCTCTGCATGCGGAAGTGGCACACCAAGTCATGTTCCAAGATGGCAGGTTCCAACCCAATGAAAGCTCAGTCAGCCACGTGACAGCCTCTGATTGGCGTGTCGGCGCCTCCATCTTGGGTGCTTTTTTTTTGTTTGTTTGAGGGAATCGTGCCATCCTTCTCTTGGGACGGCCGTTTAAAAATCTGCCGCTTGTCCAAAATTCATTGAAACAAACGAGGCCCATCACATGAGACCAGTATGTGAGGTTCCACATTTCCCATCCAGCATTGACTTCAATTTTTGTTCTTTTCTTTTTTGCGACAACGCGGTGTTATGATCTTGAGACTGGAAATGATTGTGCAAGACTGAATTAACAAACGGAGGGAAATCATTAAACAATGTTGAATGGATAACTTATATATCAAGCCAATGGATTGGAGCCACTCCTTTGGCACTACAGCTTTCCTCCTGCCCCTACCACATGACAATTAAACAAATCATAGTCTATGCATTCGTATAACTTTTCGTCTTCTTAAAGCTGGTAATTATTGACCCCTTTCAATACTTATCTTTGAGAAATTAGAGCTTCTGGCGCCGTCCAGCAACAAGATCCCTCTCTCCCTGTCAAAGGTTGGTGCTTTGTCTGCCTCATTTCATTTCTTTCGGATTTGGATAAACACTCGGTAATCCTTGCGTCACGACTCGTCATCTTCCACTTTGCATTCTACTATTGCTGATGATCCATTAATCTTCACAAACCAACAAGAGAGATTAGTCTTATCCCGGTTAAGTGAAGATTCGTCATTCGTGATATCCCAGTGATCTGGTTTCTCTAAAGATTTGGTTGATTCCAGTGATATGTGCAGCACTGTACTGCTGATTTAGCGTCGCACTTTTAGTGCAAATCTTTTAGCTTTTTTTTTTTTAAGTTTCCAATCGCCTGATTGAAGCACTAATCTTCCTGAAAGTACTTTCTAGCCCTGTGATGGAATCGATGGCCGGAGCGGAAGACGACGGCGAGGTGGCGGCGCTGCGGGAGGCTCTGCGGCAGCAGGCGCAGACCGTGGAGGAGCTGAGGGCGGAGCTGGAGGCGGAGCGCCGCGCGGCGTCGTCGGGCGCCGACGAGGCGCTGGCCATGATCCTGCGGCTGCAGGCGGAGAGGACGGCGGAGCGGATGGAGGCGGAGCAGTTCCGGCGGGTGGCGGAGGAGCGGATCCAGCACGACGAGGACACGCTGGCCTTCCTCAAGGCCGTCGTCTTCCACCAGGAGATGGAGATCAGCTCCCTCAACCGCAGGCTCCTGGCCGTCCACGCCGGCGACAGGGACCCGTTCTCGCCGGCCGCCGTCGACCTCCCCTGGCTGAGGAAGCTGGCCAGCAAGAACGGCGTGCAGTCGAAGAGGAACGCGTCCCTCCCGTCGGCGAGCCTCGAGGAGCTCTGCTCGGAGCTCGACGCCGCCGCCGTCGACGCCGGTAACAGCTACGCGCGTGCAAGGACAGGAGGCCGGCGAGGACGGTGTCGGACATCGGCGAGGTGATCGGCAGGGAGAAGGACTGGGCAAGACTCAGCCAGCCGCCGCCGCCGCCGAGGCTGCACCGGTCAGCCTCTCACCGGCTGCGGCGCTCACCGAGCTACTCCGCGCAATGCGGCATGGGCCCGACAAGGGCCTCGCCCTCGCCGCCACCGGAGATCATCGCCGAAGAAGGTGAAAAAGCGTGCAAGATCAGCAATGCCAAGCTGGAAGCTGACATTGAGCAGATCAAAGCCACCGTGCAGTCTCTCCAAACTGAATTCACAAAGCTAAGGGAATCCACCGTTTCCACCAGCGACGCGCAATCGCGGTTGCTCACCGAGATCCACTCCAAGCTCGACCGCGCCATGCCGCAGCAGCAGACCGTTCAAGGAGGCCATGGGTCAAGCCCTGCGCGGGTGAAGGCCATCATGGAAGAAGGCAGCAGTTCTTCAAATGTCCCTCAGGGTGAGCTGCTGATGAACCATTTCATTGAGGTATGTGGCCTCGCCATCTCTGCACTCCTTGTTAGGCCCCTGCTCAAGGTTGCTGCCTCAATGTCGCTGCTTAGGTGCTTCCTGATTTTGGCCATAGCAGTGGCGATTAGAACAGTTTTGATCAACTCTTATGCGTAGGCAAATGTGTCATGAGATGTCTGTCGAAGAACGATTTTTTTTTTGGGGGGCCCAATTTTTTGCTAGTTGCCGTTTCGAATCAGACGATGTAATAATAATAGCATCTAATTGAGATGATGGATGCCTAGACTATTTTGCAAATTTTTCAACCTCATGTTACTGAAGAAACACTGCAGAGAAATATGCCTAAGTAGATCATTGAAAGGTGTCATTGAAACCTTCTCCCAGTAGAACTGAAACTGCATGTTCGCAGCAGTGAAATATGGCTGTTACTACTCAAGCAGTGTCTGTCCATCGAATGAATAGCATGCATGCATGAAAGCGGCAATTATCTTCTCAACAGTTTGGATAAGAGCCTTTTCTGAATCATCTAAACAGGCGATGATGTACATAGCGTGACATGAAGTACAGACGGCATTTATTGGTTTTCAAGATTGCAGACTTGTGAAGATTGATGATATTTTTCCCGCGTTTCGTCACGAGATCTCATACAGGAGGAACATGCAGTTTGAAAGATTAATTTTTCTGCATGCAAACTTGTGATGTACATACAGGAGACTGAGATCTCATGTAATAGGTGTATCTCATGTGCCAAGTTTTGTTACGAGGTTTTCACCAAAAAAAAAAAAGTTCCCTTAGGGCTCGTTCGTTTCTTGGATCATGTGAATCCCTGCTTGTCACTCAATCCCTGTGGTGGTTTTAATCCTCTTATTGCTTTGATCCCTCTCATCCCTTTTGCTTGTTCGGTTAAGGCAGGGAACGATTCAGCTCACACAAATAGTTGTTCAGGCTTCAGTTAAGAAAACAAGCAATTTAGACAAATATTTTTTGGAAGCCCAAATTAAGAATTGTCGTAGCATTCTACAGCTCAACAGTTACACCGCTTGTGTTGTACATTTAAAAGCACCCCTCACAACCACAAGGTAATCATCTCATTGCTACACAAGAAAATCCCCTTTTTAATTTCAGTTGACTCGAACAATGACTGAAACAAAGCACTTGTAGACACCATCACGACAAATGACTTAAGAGGCCGAGCTCGCCGACTTCAGATTAATTTCTGTACATGCAAATGTAAGCAATAAATTAAATGGCATTAATAGGTTTTGACAAAAGTAGAACATGCTAGTAATTGAAATGATGGCAGATAAGCTACAAGTTTCTAAGACTGGATTTTCAGCAGCATGTGCGAGGACTTTAATAAGGTTCGATTTGTCTGATTTCAGTTGAGAAGTTAATTCTATAGGAAAGCAACATAAGCAAAACAACCATTAGGTTTTCAAGTTCACTAAATTTGGTTTCAAATAAGCAAAAGATGTGCGGGTAGTTCGGCAAAATATTGAGGCCTAGCCTTCCAAAATTATTAGGCTAGTGAAGCACTGAAGCACATACATCCAAGAAGTACATATAAGAGTAAGCATTTCAATGAATTAATGTGTAGAAATAAAGTAAATAACCATAGTTTCTTACAGCCCAGAGATTCCTCGAATCAATTTAGGTAAAGCTAGCAGTGAAGCAGAACTGAAGATGACAGCGAACAACCTCATATGCTATTATCAATTGATAAATGACTTGAGAACTTCATCAGTGGTAAATTTCTTTCAGCATCCCAAATTTCAGTTCATGGTTGAAGGCGCTAAGTTTAGAAAACTGTAATAAGCATCCTAGTCATGGCATTGTCAGATACTAGTACTTGTACTAAACTATTTTTAGGAGAAAATGGTACTAAACACTGACTGTAATTTCAGTTTTTTAATGGCACTGGTGAATGCAAACAAAGTCTCATGATACCCCTATATTTGTTAGAGCTTCAGCTTTTGTTGGAAATAGTCATTGCCCACCTAGTAGCAAACACTTTTTTGAAAGGGAAAAATGCAGGTGCACTACCCATTCATTAAGCAGGAAAAGCAGAGTTTACAGACCCCCATAGCAGCAGCTGCTGCAAAGTTCAGGGCAGGAGAAAACACAATCGTCAGTAATTATTAACCTGAAGAAAAATGCTCTTATGCATGTCATGTTCATGCCTAAGCGTAAGTAGGAATGCTGAATGAAACATCATATGCTCTGACTTTTGTTTCTATCATCTCTGGAACAGCTAACTACATTCTAATCTACTTGATATGAGCAAAGGATGCAGATGCATAAATGAGTTCTATGTTATTAAACCTGAAGAGAGGACCAGTATAGTTAACAGAAGTTTAGCAGCAAACGTCATTGAACTCGGATTAAACTCGATTCTGATTGGCCTGCGCCGTTGACAAATGATGGTGAAGACATCAGGTGCTCAAATCGAACTTTGCAGACAAGACTCGCTGTTTGCGTATGATAACATGTAACTTTTCTGGCGATGATTAGGAAATCCAAAAGTCTGAGAGCCGTGCATTCGGATGTACATATACTACCGATTTTTGTGGTATCAAAATGGGAAGGGGAGGCCATGGCGCCACCTCTTGAACTACTCGGCGTCGGCAACGCATAGATACCAGATCGAGCACTATGATCTCGTCGGCTTTCATTGGAGCACTCGAAATGGTGCAAATGGGAGATTGCAATGCCAGGCGTTAAGAGGAACTGATCAAGATCATTGCCGAGGGGAAGCAGAGGTTAGCAGCTATAGATGGAACGAAGGACGGGCTATCGTTCGAGGAACAAGCTGCAGCTCTGGCATTTGGAAACAGAGAAAATAAATGTGGTAGCAAGTCAACTGAGAAGAATGTCCTTGCTGGAAACAGCACCGCAGCGTCACTACAGGAGGGTAGTTCGTGTGGCAACGAAGATGATGCATGCAGTTCCTCATCCTTTTTGCTTTGACAAGCCTGGATCAAGCCGAACAGGCCGAACCCGTGCACCACCGACGGTGCAGCGGCAAAGGTACCGAAGCCACCAAAGTGTAATCATGCAACTTGACTGGGCACACCAGTCAGCTGTGCCTGTGCAAGAAGAAGCAGCTGCAGCAAGCGGCAGCCAGGATGCCATGTGATCTGTGTTAACAAGTTAATTTCATTAGAGTGCAGCAGCACTTTTTTTTTGTGCGTGGTCAGTGAGGCATGTAGGGTCTTGCATGCTGACGTGGAAATTGATACTAGATTGTAATTTATGCGTTAGGAGACTATTCTGTGTTCCAGCCCGAATGTGGAAATTGCTTTATTATGTAGTTGAAGACAAATTTGCAACCTAATGGTGTGCAAATGTCAATGGAATGCTTATGTTCTAGTAAAAGATATTGTGATTGTTCAATGAATGTTTGCACATGTTGCTTTATTCTGTGCATGAATTTGCTTGCATTTTAAATAGATGATTTTGATAGGTGTTTGTACTAAAGAGATTTATTAAATAAAGTCTAATTGCAAAACTAGTTGCAAAATCTCTAGACTAATTCGCGAGACGAATCTAATAAAGGTAATTGAGATGGTTACTGTAGCAAAACATAAATTAATTAGGCTCATTAGATGCATCTCGTAAATTAGTATCCATCTATCACAAAAGATTTGTCATTAGACTAATCGAAATATTCTTAAATAGCAAGATTCTTTTTTATGTGACAGGACTAAAGTTTAGCTTTGAGGAAAGGAACAGCCCTTACAAATCTAGTCGGCCATACCGAGAGTGCAAGATTTTGGGCACATAGGCGAGCGGCAGTACGCACGGAAAGTGGTGTACAGTTTGAATTTTGAACTGCTTATCTGTTTTACTTCGGAAGCCGCTTGCGTGGTGTCCAGGAACAAATGGCAATTGGGTAGCACATTTACACCGGGTGCAGCGGGCAACGAAGCTGTGTTCATTGGAGCAGAAGGCCACATTAACGGCACCTGCGAGCCTACCGGCCAGGAGAGAGAATAATTTCGGAAATCACTGTCCTACAAATTCAGATCGAATCTCGAGATTGATAGACGGTCACGACGACCTGTATCTAGGTCGCTATAGGAAAGGGTTTTGCGAGTGGTTCGCCTCTCTTTGCGTTATTGTAAAGCGTCTTAACAATTATCTAAAGTCGAAATTCATTTACCTGTAAGACACATTCGGAAGTACTGCCACGATGAAGCAATAACCTTACATATTCTTAGCAAAAGCAGGTTTAGCTTTTGTGCAACTTGTATGTATAAAGCATTAGAGGGAAAATAAACACAATGTTGTAAACCTGCCGAGAGATCATTCAATCATGCCATAAAGTTAATTTTCTTACAATAGCCGATTCTCAGCAATAGTGGAAACTTGTAACAAGATGTAAGACCAAGGAGCTGCAGAACAAACCACGCCTACCTGATTGGTTATGTACTAATTTTGCCGACTCTGCAGATCAATCAGTCGATAAATTAAATGGAGATAAGACAAAACATTACAGAAAAGAAATAAACTAAAAACAGCATACCTTGAAGCTGAGTTAACCCACATAAAGTAAAACACCTAAAATATATAACTGTCATACTTCAGGCCAGCAGTTAATCTTCTGTTTGGAGCAAAATAAATCTGGTCCAACAAAAATCATTCAAAAGAGGTTAGCACCTACTGACAAACTTGCATCTGATAAAAAAGAAACGCTCTTGTCCATGTTCAATACTGTTCAATCTAGTTGACAAAAGCCATGTGAATGCTTCTGTCCACTAATGCTGCTATATCTATCGTCTGGGTGGAACCAAAGCTGTTAGCAACAAAAGCGAAGTCACTGCAGCTCCTCTGTATTTCCAGTTAACCAGATAGTGGCTTTCGTGGCATACATTTAGTGTGCAATTTTTTACTCTTCGCTGATGTTTGCTCGTGTTATCTCCAACTTCACCTTATGATGCTGCTACATATAGAGCTATTATTACTGGTTTAGTTTCTCGATTATTTTCAGAAGTAGCCTTTACAAATCTCAATGAGACTTATTACTAACGGGTTAATATGATGCTACATTTTGGTCACCGTCAGTTGCAACAGTGTCACCTAACACATAAGCAGCTGCCTAGACATCATCGACAACAAAGGAATTGTTCTACAATTTTTAATATGATTCCACATTTCCACTAGTTGTCATGTGGGCACAGCAATCTACAGATAGCAGTAACTGATCGGCTTTTCTAACCCTAGCTTTGAACCATCATTCAGTTACTGTAATGACGAAAATACAAACTCTCAGGTTTTTTTTAGAGATTATCAGGTGAAAAACACCCTTAGTACTGATACACCTTATCAGGTAAAGCCTTGCTTCCATTTCAACGGTGAGGAAAATTGGGCATAATGGAGCTCAATTTTGTCAGATTGTCAAGTACCATCTTTTTTTTTTTTTAGTATGCTTGATAGCTTCATTCTATTGTCTAGCTCATTGTTTAAGAAGAATTTGTGTAAAATAGAAGTAAAACATACCTGTCATCAAAAGAGGTCAAACTTCGAAATTCACAAGGCTGTTGAAGCAAACTCAGGGTTCTTCACCATTTTTCAATACCAGGAGTCCATCTTCAATTGAATTGCAGATCTCTGTCACAATCTGAAAGTAACAGAAGGGTGTCAAGCAAAAGGGCAAGCAAGTGATCTCACAAGTGCAAGGTGTCTTTTTTTTGGGGAAAAAGCTGAATGTCAGAGAACAAATAGACAAACCAAGAAAACTAATGAGCGCGTAAGTAGAGAATGTAACCTTTAATGATGGCAAACATGTACTGTATAAATAATGATAGTACAACCATTAAAGCATGTTCCTTTTTAGGTTAACACTGCCATCAGAATTCAGAACTTTTTTTTCGAACAATGTCAGAATTCAGAACTTCACATCACAGTCTTTTGGCCAACAGAGGATACGCTAATCACATACCCTCAAGGTCAGTGACTATGTATGTCCAAATTGCAAGTTCCAAACCTCATTATTCGAGAGATGCGGGATAGTAAATGCAGCTATGTAACTTGTAGGAGAGGGCATTTGCAACTAAGCCTACCTCCAGTAGACTTGTGTGCACAAAGGCCCCCCTCCTACAGACACACAAGGGTTAAAAAAAGGTATTTTGTGTTGAATTTTGCTCAACAAAGATATTATAGCAGTATCTCATGCATACAGGCATGAAAACTTGACTGATGTCACTTAATACTGGATTTCCGGTTACCCCAGCAAAGTTTACATTAAGTAGAGCAAGAAATAATGAGAAAACATGTTATTGAGAGACATAATGGAGAAGCACAAAAATAATGGCAGGTGGTTTGTACTGAATTTCATCAACAAATATATTTTTAACAGTTAGATCTCATGCAACCTCCACCTACCATGAAACAATGAACTCAGCTTTTTGTTTTTTTCACGAACACCCAGGAGAGCTGCATATCATTGAATTAATAGAAGAGAGTACAAAACACACACACAGAGACCCTAGGACCTTAGTTTACATATTGCTTGATTTCTGGTTGCCCATCAAATGCATTATATAGCAATAAATATGTTAGCAAAATTGAACTAGGAGAGGAGATTTGGTGCTGCGGGAGTGACAGTGTCTTCTTTGTTAGTTGCTGAACCTAAAGGCCTAACGACAACTAACTCCCGGTGATGGTGATCACGGCCGGGAGTGTCTGCACTTGCTGGGCTATAGTGGCCTCCGACAATTCAGGCATGCACTGCATGCATGACCTGTTCCTAGTGCTACCTGTCAAACCAACCAGTGTTAAGTCCCTCTACACTGACTCACACACTGACTGACATCACACACTGACTGACATACTAACACAAGGTTTGATGCTAGAAAAATAATGCAACAAACTACTTGTTGATAACAAAATGGAGAAGCACAATAGCAATAAGTGACTATTCCAAACCTGAAGGTACTCTCTTTCATTAATTTGTCTTTTCAGACGTGTCACAGTAGTTTCAAGGATTTCCTGTTTGGTCAATGTTGCATTGGCATCTTTCTGACGGAACAGAAGAATGATTATATTCCTGCAAACAGGGAAATAAATTAACATAGAGCTGTGTCAATATCAAGATATTATTCCATGCAGTAAACACACAAGTACATTACCGTGGATTCCTTTGGTCTTGATGCTTTGCAACAAACACATCATGAACAGGAACAGCAACTTGGTTTATCATGCCTTAAGCTCTTCATGAGGAAGTGAAGCACAAGCTTTTGCAGCATTAGCATAGGTTTGCCATCTTGTTTCATCTTTCCTATTGGACGCATATTTTGCAGCCAATTGGCGCAGATCTCGGACAACTGCCTGCATGCTACAGTGAACAAGTCAACATTATTATTAGAATTGAATAATCTATAATGTGCAACCACCAAACTGGACCAGAGAAGCCTGTTGATGCTAGAGCATAATACATAATGCAACTGTGAAAGCCAAAGGTTAGAATTCAGATTCCATTACTCATCACAACCTTGCACATAACATTTGTGAGCATCAATGAGCTATGAAAATCCACATGTACACTAGTAAATATAGAAAATACGATAGCACTACGGAGTATTTAGCAATGGAACATGAATCTAATCAATTCGACAAACTTAGATTTTACTTTAATAAAAAGCAGATATTTACAGCATATGCGCTGGCCCTATCTCCAAATCACCAAACTTCCTATTTTAGGAGCAATAATAGCAGTGGTACTAAGCAGTTCAGGCTTTACCACATCTGCACGTACACACATGGTCTCCCATCAAGCCCCTAACAGTATCTAACTACTGACAGTATCTAACTACTGTTTGTATATATATACCACAAACATAGTTGTGAGGCTTAGAGACTCGATCTCTCTACACAACGGCATGCTCTCTCATGAAGCACATAATACTGTCTATCTTGATTTTGTTTATACATAACTAGCATCATTACACCAGCATCAGGATCTAAGCATCATTACACCAGCATCAGGATCTAAGGACCCTGAGCCTTAACTAACAATGAAACTTAGATCATGTGCAGCTCTTCTAGGCCATGGACCATGGTGGATTGGAGGATGAAACATCATTGCTTCCTGACTAACATTATACAATAGCTTTTATGCTACAGTATGTCAATAGCACGCTATAAGATACAAAGTAGCATAAGATGGAGTGTAATGGGAACAATGTACATAAGGCAATTAGACCCTGACAAGTGATGAATTAATTTTGAAAGGTCACTAACATACTGGAATGATAAAAACAATGGTGGTGTATCAGACAGATTTAACAGCCAAGGTAATCTGCAACTGACCTGCGAACTTTTTTGGTAGTAAAAACAGTTCTCATGACAGATATCATAGGGTCCTCGCTACCTTCAGCTGAGCCATCCTTGCCCTTGCCCATATTTTGATGAGGCCCTCTTGAGGGAGCATTAGATCTGGTTGGATTCCTGGTATTCCTTGGCATAGTATTGTTTACATCTTGCGAGTACCGGAGAGTTGTCTCACGAGCAGACCAAGTGCACTCTTGCTCGTTGACAACATGAGGATAGCGTTTTAGAAAGGACAAATCTGCTTCAAATATCAATTTATAGTCCTTAAGAATTTCACGTCTTTCACACAATGGAAACAATATCCTATTTCTCCAAGGATCATTTGGTCTGATCACCGTGTCTACGATTTTGAAGGAATGGAGTCTTTTTTTGTAAATTCAAGAAGTATTTTGTCTCTTTTGGAAGCATATCCGTCGTCAAACAATAACGAACTTTTGCAAACCCATAAACCACGAACCAAATCTGCATACTCTGGAAGCACTTTCAAGATTTCTTCCTCGGAATGAGTTGGAGCAAGGTGCTTTAGAGCATCAAATCGATTTACTTGTGAGACCTATTTTTAACAAGTGAGCATGGAAGAAAAAGGAATTAGAAGAGAACAATTACTGACAGTATCTTCTATTTGTAACAAATATTAGAGTTCCGCAAATCCAATAAAATGGGAGCATCTCATGTCTAACCTCAGTAAACCATTTCTTCAGGCGGTCTCCCAGTGGTAGTGGATCCATCTCCCTATTATGAATGCAGATTAAAAAAGAAAATTGTAACATGTGTTTCAGATGCATTGAAAAATCAGGCACAGTAACAACAATCCAAGAAAGAAAAGGATGTCAAAGTGGCAATTTCATGACCCGATGTCAAAGGAATCTCCTCTCCCAAACAAAAGAGATTATTCGCTTTTCAGAATTATTAAGCAAGATGGAAACAATCTACTCTTACTTGCACCTCCCCTTGTCAATCTGTTTCCATCCACCACTTTCCCTAGCTACCCCATCTAGGCTCATGACATGGAGTAAACAGATACATGCTTTCTCACAACTTATTAGTGTCTCCTTGATTCATCACTAATAACACAGCACATACGATACTTCCATATCTGCAATCTGCTAAATTGTTTCTTTATTTATCCATCTACAACGAAACTTCCTATCTAATACACACAAAATTCTAGTTTTATTCAACATTACATTCATACTCCCTCCGATTGTTTTTTGTTGACGTTAGGACAAAACATTTAGTTCAAATATGAACTACCAACCCTGTCGGAACGTCAACAAAAAAAGTCCGGAGGGAGTACTTCACAAAGAAATTAGCGGTAAGGAATCTACTGAATAATTATCCATTTATCATGAGAAAATAATGCAGAGAATGCTTAAATTTCGTACTCCATTATAAAAATTTTGCCACTAAAATTGTAACGGATGCTGGTCAACCCAGGCACTTTTTCCTATGGCGGATGGTGCTAACACCAACTTCTGGAAAGACAGATCGTTGTTGGGGCAACGCATTTGAGATATCACTCCGAGATTATATGCCTTAGTGCCTAAGTTACGAGCAAACAAAATGTAATTTAAGTCTCAAGATATCACTCTTCTATTAATGCAATGATACACAATTCTCCTGCGTGTTCAAGAAAAAAAAAAGCTAGTTCAAAACAATGAGTCGGGAAATGATGTAAACTGCACCTTATAGCTTGACATCTGTTGATACGTTTGCTGCCAGTTGACGCTCCAGGGCACAAGGACATTACGTAATCAGATCTGGACAATAAATCAGGAACGGTCAGTTGTAGATGAAAAGGTTGTTTGTTAGACAAAATTTCATATTACCCTGACAGCGATAATAACAAAATAAAGGAAGGAAAACAAGATGCCAACAAATAAACCAATGTTGGAGTCATGTTGTTTAAAGTTATTGCAGGAATTTTTGTTGTCTTGCTTGTTTGAAGAAAAAAGTTGCTCCCTGGTAGTTCTGAGTCTACAAAACATTCGATGTGGAAAGCACTGCTGAACCATCTCTAGCTAGGAGCTATGAATACATATTTTGTGTGGTATATTTTCTGTTTTAGGCTTTCTTTAGGTTTCATTTCCAGCCTCATTCAACTTGCCTAGGACAAAGAGACTTTGCTTTTGTTTATGTAGTTCTTGAACAATACGTACATGCTATGTTTCCAGTCTCACTATCACTATCCCAGATACTGGTATTTACAAAAAGTTTGCCGTATTTATAGATTTGGCAATCAATTGGTTCAAAATCATAATTGCAGGAGGTGGTGCAAGCAGCGGGTCTGGAACCTCAGATGGCGTCTGGGTATGAAAAACGTTTTCATGATGAAACCGGAAGGATCAGGAGGTGGTTAAGCTTTATATTGGGAGTACAGCATCAATGTGAAACTGTTATCTTATAGCAATCGACACATTGATACTCTGATAAGAAAATATCCGAAAAGTATACAATGGAGAGGCACAATTATTTATGGTGAACCGCGGGTGCATGACCTGCATCTTATGTGGGAACTACTACGGCAAATTGCACCTCGCTCAGGAGCACCATGAATGATGATTGGTGACTTTAATGAGGCGATGTGGTGTTTTGAGCATTTTTCCATCTTTTTGCCAGTCTGAGCAGAAAATGGACTTCAGGGAGATACTTTCTCACTGTGATTTGCATGATGTTGGTTTTGTTGGGCTGCCATGGATATTTGATAATAAACAATCAGGGGAAAGGAATGTAAAAGTGAGACTTGATAAAGTTGTGGCGTCTCCAGCATGGTCAGCTCTTTTTTTCTGATGCAAGATTGATACATTTGGTGTCGTCAAGATCAGACCATTGTCCTCTACCATTGAAAGTGGAAAACGAAGCTCAGGTTCCAAAGATGAGGTGTTTACACTATGAAATCATGTGGGAACGTGAAGACTCACTGCATCAGTGATAAAGGATGCACCTGTACAAAATCTAAGGGATGTGTATTTTTGTTGCGAGATGTGACGTGCTCCTTGCAGCGATGGAGTAAGAATCATTTTGGGCCTGTTGGGAATTGATTCACTCAATTTCCCTCTCTCCTCTCTATACCTTGAATCACACAAGCATATAGCATATCTGAACTTATTGATCTCACATCAGGATACAAAAACTTGTAGATACATGGAGGGGTAGATGTCCTTTTATAGGACTCACTAGGTCGGTTTGCTACAGTGACCGACATGCTACAGTGACCGACATGCTACAGTACAGCTAATATCCAGCTAGTTCACTGCCTTCTACAGCTCATGATCAAATCCTATTTTGCTTACCCAATGCAGTCATGATACTAGATGATGCATCTACACATATCTAGAAAACTCATGACAAGATTATTTCTAACATTCACCCCCTTAATCTTGTCATGCCAACTAACTATCTTCTTGCTGTAGCTTCACGCTGTCACGGATTCACACCGCTATATTCTTCAAGCGGTCTCGTACCGCCATCACCTCCTGGTAGCATCACACTACCGTTACCTTCCAGCAGCTTCACACCACCATCATCTTCTAGCAGCTTCACACTGCTGATCTTTACAGCAGCTTCACACTGCCTCTTCATCATAGGCACGACTTCACGCCTTGGGCTTCATGGAAATGGCTTCACACCATGACCCTGAGAACATGGCTTCACACCATGATCTTCACTAACACGGCTTCACACCTTCATGGAAATGGCTTCACACCACTCCATGCAGTGGCATCTCGCCACCATTGCTGTCGGCTTCGCACCAACTTTCCCTCAGCGGCTTCACGCCTCCACCTGCATGAAAACAGCTTCACACCATCATTCATGCACACTCCCTCGGCGCTGGAGCGCCACTGCCCCGATTAGAGCAAGGCAGGCTTGTCATCTTCCTGTGCCTCCAGAAGAAGTGATTTTTCTTTCTTTCTCCCGGTGCACTCATAGGCAAAGTGACCGAACTCTTGACAATTGTAGCACTGGACCTTTGACTTGTCACGGTACTTATTCTTGTCACCATCTTTCCTGTGGCCATGATCATCACCATGCCCACGATTCTTACAAGAGCACTTACTGCTCCTTTTCTCTTTGGCAAATTTTGTCTCCCACTCAGCCCTTGTGAGTAATAGGTGATTTCCTTCCATGTCACGTCTTCGTCCCTTCAAGGACTCCTCATATGTCCTCAAGCGCCCTACAGCCTCCATGACTGACATCTTCGTCACATCGCCCCATTGCTCTATGGTACTGACGATGTGTAGGAATCTATCAGGGACAGAGTGCAAGAGTTTCTCCACAACAGCACTATCCTCCACCTTGGTACCAAGAGCACGTATCTCATTTACCGTGGTGGTAAGCTTCAAAGAAAACTCGCTGATTGTTTCCGAGTCGCGCATATACATACCCTCAAGCTCCCTCTTAAGAGTTTGTACTCGCGCCTTCTGGACACGATCTTGACCAACATGCATCTCCTTGAGTGCATCCCAAGCCTCCTTTGCTGTCTCCTTTTCAGAGATCGCCATCACAACGGCCTCTGGCACAGCTTGAACTATAGCAGCAAGAGCCATCTGGTCTTTCTTCTCGTCAACCACTTCTCTTCCCTCTATTGCATCCCATACTCCCTGCGCACGCATGAAGATCTTCATCTTCACTGCCCACACACCATAGTTATTCTCTGTGAGCATGGGGTATTGGAGGCTCACAACTCCATCCCTCGTTGATACCTTCGGCGTGGCACCGTCTCCCATTGGCTTCTCATCAGCCATGGTAGTCTTGGATAATCACTATCCTAGACTCTCTTAACTATGAACCTTAAGCCCTGATACCAAATGTTGGGAATTGATTCACTCAATTTCCCTCTCTCCTCTCTATACCTTGAATCACACAAGCATATAGCATATCTGAACTTATTGATCTCACATCAGGATACAAAAACTTGTAGATACATGGAGGGGTAGATGTCCTTTTATAGGACTCACTAGGTCGGTTTGCTACAGTGACCGACATGCTACAGTGACCGACATGCTACAGTACAGCTAATATCCAGCTAGTTCACTGCCTTCTACAGCTCATGATCAAATCCTATTTTGCTTACCCAATGCAGTCATGATACTAGATGATGCATCTACACATATCTAGAAAACTCATGACAAGATTATTTCTAACAGGGCCTATCACCAATGAGCTTGATTATTTGTGAAACCAAGTTACCCATCTGAGTGAAATGGACCCAATCGGTAATGAGCAAGCCATCAAAAATCTTATGTTCAGGATGGATGAACTACTATAAGGGAGTAGATGATGTGGATGCAACGCTCTCGGGTGTCATGGCTGAAAGAAGGTGATAGGAATACAAGGTTCTCCCACCAGAAAGCAGCTTGGCGTGCAAAAAGAAAAAAAATTAAAGAAACTAAAGAAATCAGATGGCCAAGTCACTAAAAATCAGCAGGAAATGCAGGTGATGACTTTTAGGCCCTGTTTGGGGTAGCGGCTGCTTCTACCGCTTTTCCCAAAAGTGCGTTTTGGAGAATCTCACGACTGCTAGCCCAAAAATCCGATTCCTGGAGAAGCAAAGGCAACATGTTTGGCGTTCTGCTTTTCAAGGGCGCTTTTCCACTTCCATGGCCATAGCTTCGATGGCGTGCAGCAGAGCAGGACGGCCCGAGCTCCGGTGGCCTGGTGCAGACCCATCTCCATCCTCTCGTCACTGCCCTGCGGCAATTCCCTCCTCACGACGTCGCTGCCCTGCTCCCGCAGCGGAATCGAGCATGTGACGGCGGGATCGAGCTGGAGGCGCGGCGAAATCTAGCCGGAATCGCGCACGCGGCGGTGGCCGGGAGGCGTCTAGAGCGCGCGAGCAGGAGGCGCAGCCCCGCACGCGTGAGCGGGAAGGCCCCTGTCGGCCACGAGTGCATGTAGTAGCCGCGGCGGTGGTCAGGAGTGTGCTCCACCTCGACGCCTGATTCGTGCGACCTCGTGGCTTTGGCCTCATCAAAGAAGGGGAGCGGGGGTGAGGCAGGGCGCGAGATTGAGGGAGGGGAGCTGCTCAGCCGCCATTGAGGAAGGGGAGAGAGGCGCGACGGCCATGAAGGAAGGAGAGAGGAGCGGATTGCGGTGCGGAGGCGCAGGGTGTGGGGGGAAAAGCTCAGGAAGTGACCTCTCTGTCACTTTTCGCTTTTCAGTTCAACGAGCGCTTGTGGGAGCTTTTTTGCTTTTGGCAGCTTATAGAATGTTGGGGGGGGGGGGGGGGGGGGGGGGGGGGGGGGGCTTTTCGCTTTTCCAGCTTCCTAGAGACTGGGACTGTAAGAGAGGCTCCGGTTTATGAACCACTGTAGTCTTGTTTTCCTGGTCTAGTAAGTCCAGTAGTCCGGTCAAGTCAGTCAGGTAGTACAGTTTTCGAATCCGATCTTTCTGTCTGCCCATAAGAGCGGGACGGTGAATTACCAGTAGGGGCAGCCGATCGTTTCTCTTCAATTCTGCTTATCTTAGTTAGTGAGCGAAGATAGTCATCCTGGTCGAAGCCCCCGGGCAGGCCTCCCTCTTAACTCCGGTCGGTTAGCAGGAAGGGAGTGGCCGGGGCGGACCAGGATGACTATCTTCGCTCACTAACTAAGATAAGCAGAATTGAAGACAAACGATCGGAGGCAATCGTGTTTTTCACAGGATTTCTCGTTACTCATGTCAGCCAGGACTCACGGGGTGGGGGCTTGCTGTCTACTTGGCGAGCCTTCACGAAGAACTTGGAGTACGTGTACTTCCTTTCCCACGTTCTAAATTCCTCTGTCTGTGGCCAGCCTTGACCAGTGATCGACATAGCTCACAACAAGCTCTGGTGCAACCAGAAGGAAATTCGATCTTTCGATCAGTGGAATCGAGTGGAAGACTTGTCTTACTCACTCCCATTAGGAAAACCTATGGCACTAAAAAGTCCGCTGAATCCAACTCAGTCTTTATCCTGCCTTGGAGAGCTCTCTCATAACTGAAAGGAGGTATTCGATTTTTCGCCCTCTTGGGAGAAGTACCACACCTCTTTTAAGATCTTGTCAAGGGGAGGTTTCTCAGTCACTCAGGTAGGAGGACGCATTTTTCGAACAAAGAAGACTACTAAAGGATCGAATTCGCTTTCCTGCTTATCGATCATCCCTTCCTAAGTAGAGTCCAATGTCCGCTATTTCTTAGGAGGTAGACCAGCTGATAAAAGCTCCCCCAAACAGGGCCTTAATTTCTCTAAGGAGCTGTACACACAGGATGATAGTGTTGACCCTGCTGGCCTACTAGACATTATTCAACCAAAAGTTTATAATCCAATGAATGCTGCACTGTGTAAACCTTTTACCGATGAGGAGATTTCTAATGCTTTGTTTCAGATTAGCCCGATCAAAGCACCGGGGCCTGATGGATTTCCTGCTCTCTTTTTTCAGAAAAACCAGGAGGCAATTAGAGAGGATATATTACGGGCTGTAAGGAATTTTTTTTTCAGGCTGGTATTATGCCAGAAGGTGTAAATGATACTTTGATTGTTCTCATTCCAGAGAAGAACCAACCAGTTCAGCTTAAAGATTTTCGGCCTATCAGTTTTTGTGCAATGTGATTCACAAGATTGTGTCTAAATGCATGGTGAATCGTTTACGATCTTTGCCTCATGATATCAATTCACCACCCCATGGTGCTTTTATACCAGGAAGGATGATCACTGTAACGCCCTAATCGCTTTTGAGTGTCTGAATGCTATAAAGAAGGGTTGTGACATTAATCGTACTTTCTGTGCTTACAAGTTAGATCTTTCTAAGGCCTATGACCGTGTTGACTGGTCTTTCTTGAAGGGTGTTCTTTTGAAGCTGGGCTTCCATCAAACATTCTTTTTTGGCGCATAGGAACAGGGAAGGTATTGAACTTTGCTCATATTAATACCTTTCCATGACAGGGAAGTTCAACTACTGCCTCTAATCTGTTGGGTATGATCTCAATCAAAAACTCTCAAGAAAGACTGGTTTTGGTGCTGCAGGAGCGGCAGCTTTTCTGTGTTTAACTTGCAGAATATAAAGGCCTAATTACATGCTAACTCCCCGGATGGAGGTCGTGGCCGGGGATTCAGGCATTAGTGGTCGCACTTCTCATCACCATGAGCACCACTTGGCATTGCCCGGGTAAACAGCTAACTGACCACTAACTGAAATTGAGCTCGGCTCCTAACAGAATTAAGCACAGCTCCTACTGCTGAGAAACTGAAAAATGCTGAAAGCAAATAAACTAGAAAAACTGCGCAGAGGATTACGGAGTAGTTAACTTAATCATGATGTGATAATTCAATATATGTGTTACTCCCTCCATTCATGTTTTAGAGGCGTATTAGCCCAGAGGAAAATTCACGTTTGAGGGACGTATTTGGGTTGGCTCTTCGTTCGTTGTGCAAGGATGTGAAAAGGCCTGGAGGTGGCTGCTCATATCGACGTGACTAATTAATTACTTCTAGCGCAGGCCTCTTCAACTGGCTGGGTAAGTCTCTCGTGCATGCTTTTTTGCTTCTGCTGGGCCACAGAAACTGTGCGTCATTAATAACTTAAAGACTTATTTGTGCTATTTATGTGATGTACTATCTGTGTCTGTTCATCAGCACTTCCGACTCGATCCTGTGAAAAGCGGTAACGCTTCAGTCATTACGTCTGGAGTAATTAGCAAAACTGCCATGTTATCCCAACTAACTTGGTCTTTGTGCCATGGGCTAATACGCCCCTAATAAGTTAAGAAGGGAGTATTTTAAGAGGATTTTTAAACAGAAATTAATGACATACTTTGAGACAATTTTAGCTGACCATTAATGAAAGAAATAGCAACACTTACGTGCTCATTGTGAAATCTATAGGACCACCTTCATTAGATACCATCTTATTATGGTAATTAGTCGCAATATTGCTCCCTGCTGGTTGGTAAGTGAGAGAAATCCATGGCTGCAACAATGAAAATGTATGTTAAAAAACTTCAAAGTTTGTAACAGGAAGGTAGTAATAAGCACACAGAAAGAATATTTTTCTTATGTAACAATTGCCAAAAGAAAACTTGACAGATGCTCCTAATGTCAATTCAAAACTTACAAGAACATAACAATGTTCAAAAATCTAAAAAAGATGATGGGGGGGGGGGGGGGGGGGGGGGGGGGGTGTCATTATTTGTAACCTCAGAATCTTCTATGTCATCCTTGGAATCTTGAGGGCGCCCATTTCCCTGTAAAAAAAGACATGATCATGAATGTTGCTTACCAATAAACGGTACAAAAATCTGACAGAAAAATAACTGTTCCAGCACATTAGCTGATGGAACCATTGAGCCACCACGTCCACCATTTGGTTCCTGGGTTTGTAAAGCCTGTTTAGTGTGTGACCGCCCAGAATTGACATGTGACATTGATGGTCGTAATTGTAGCACCGCATCAATATGATTCAAATGAACCTGTAAAACAAAGCATGAGGTTGATTCTGCAGAACCTAATACCAAATAAAATTCTCACCCTAGGCTTACCGCTGAGTCAAAAACACAACACAGCCCAATCAAGGTAACAGAGCCCAATGCGACCTAACCCAAGAAGCAATCCTAAGAAACCGACCGAACCCACTCCAACCCATCAAGTATCTCCACCCAACTCAAACACCTGAAATGAACTGAACCTAGATTTTCCATTCTCAATCCATTTTCCATCCAATCTTAACTTCTTTGCAGAAAACAAGAAGACAAGTAACGGAGGCCACCGTACTTCTTCAATGTGGTTGCAATGTCCACAGCACCTCTCCATTGCTGCCGTGGCTTTTCTCGAGTATCAAATCTGTTTTCATGTGGGCTGAAGTAGTTTGAGACTCCAGCCCATGAATTCCGTCTCCAGGATGGCATCACAAGCAGAATGAAGCAGCGAAAATATACAAACTGAAAGGAGGAGCAGATTGAGGAGAAGATTGTACAACATCGCTTGAGATGGTTTGGGCATGTGCAACGAAGACCGGAGGAGGCGCCTGTTCGTAGTGGGATAATACAACGTCCCAAAAATGTGAAGAGAGGCAGGTCGACCAACATTGACATGGGCAGAGTCAGTGAGGAGAGACCTCAAGGACTGGAATATTGCAGAGGAGCTAGCCACAGATAGGAGAGAGTGGAAGGCTGGAAGCAAGCAATCCACATGCCGGAACCTTGATTTCCCCTCTTTTGACCCTTTGGTTTTTTTACCTTTTTCACCCTCTTCGTTCTCTCTTCTTTCTTTTTCACCCTCTTCGTTCTCTCTTCTCTCTCTGTTCCCCTGTTTTGCCCTTTCTTTTTGGTTGGTTTTGCATCTCTTGTTGGTTTTGCCTCTCTTGTGGTTCCTGCAGGTTTCATCTCTAGCCTACCCCAACTTGCTTGGGATAAAAAGGCTTTGTTGTTGTTGTTGTTGAAATGAGGAGCATGTTCTGGCACAGGACAACAGGGACAAACGAAAAGTGTCACACTAGTGAGTACGAAGGAGGCGGCTTGAATTGGTGCCCTACCCATGGATTTCAACCCGCAAGCAGACCATGGGTTTCAACCCATTTCAGACGCTAATCTATAACACTAACCCAGCTCAATCCAAACTAGTACACTCCTCTATTTTTAAGTATTTGACACCTTTGAATTCTTTCATTTGTTTGACTGTTCATCTTTTCCATAAATGTTTGTGCAAACAGATGAATATAGATCTAATGACACTCATTTCATCTAGGTAACTAATATGCCAGCCATTATTTTAAAGAAAAAGTCAACAGTGTCAAATATTTAAGATTGGAGGAAGTAAATGCCAACCTGACTCGACTAATGCAACCCGATTATATTTACAACCCATTTAACCGATCCAAAAAACAACCCCAAATCTAAATCCATCCTTCAAAACCCAAATGAATCAAACCCATTAGCAAGCCTAGTAACAGCCAAAATTTATTTGAGTAGGTTGATCTACTATCATCTGTAAAGCTAGGGAGACAACAAACTCAGTATCATCAATTTTGATGGAACTTGCATGTGGGCCTAGGAGAAAGGAGAGTTCAAAGGTACAGGATAAATCTGAATAAATGTCAGACTGAACTGTGATAAATCATATCTGAATATCTGTGTTGACTAACCACTGATTACGCAAGCAGGGACTTGTTCTAGAACATTATTCTATAAGACAGGACGGTAACAACTTAATATACAAGCACAGATGAGCAAAATGAGCAGTCCCAAGCGATTCACATGATTGAACGTTCATGATTTGCTTCACTGACACAACAGTTGGCTAAACGTACATGCCAAAAACTCCATAGGTAACAGTAGCTGCTCATCAACCAAACAAACCATAGAACGTGGATAGTACTTACCAAATTTCCTTTAAGAACTCCAACTGCATAATCAGCAACATCAGCTGCCTTGGATGATGATAGTGTCTGATAACACAAAAAGAGTAGAAAATACCAGCAACATTAATTATATAATCAAAATGAGCAAGAGAGATACCATGGAAGGGATTAAAGTTTAAGAAAATAGGGGATATGAGTTTCACGGATGGCAGATGAGGGATTGGAAGTTTAAGCAATGGCATATAAGGGATTTTGCCTTTATGTAACTAGTAGAAATAGAGTTCGCTTGACATCTGGCACAAATACTGACATTTTCGACATTTGTATGATCCTCAAAACAAAGCTATCAACACCAACTTTTATTGTAACAATCATAATAATAAAATACAAAATGTGCAAGTACTTTTAAGAAAAATCTATAAACATGATTTCCATGACTAGAGATCTTGCCAGTATTTTAATGATAATGAGATCTTGCCTGCTTTTATCAACACCAACTTTTATTGTAACAATCGACAATGGCTATATCCAAATGATGTAATAGGCTAGAGTTCAACAGGCATAGCGCAAGTGGTGTGGTGTGATACCCTCAATGATCAGCTGCCACATGACAAGGACCCAGATTGATACTTATTGTGTGTAATGGAAATACTGCTAGTGTGCCTGACACCAACCAGGATCATATATCAACTGCAAGTCTGCAACTAGATGATTATTATGGTAAAGGATTATTTATACCTAAATTAGTCTATTCTAGAGAAATTATATCTTAATTCTACGCACAACTTGATCTCAACTGTGACATACTTCGCATACTACCAACATCAGATTATGGAACAATTAAAAGGCAGAATCATACATGTTGTTTTGTATAAAAAATGAGCACCAAGTTAATAATTGATTGCAACAAGCATAAAGAGCAGGGTACAAATGAAGGAGCAAGCAAAATAGTCATAAATGACAGGATATAGCATCAAGTACTTAATAATGGCAAATCTAAAAGTGCAGCAAGAGAAGCAACCATCACACAAGTGGGAAAAGACTCTAAGGTGTGCCAATAAAAGAAACAATCATATGCAAGTGTCCAACCGTTAAGCATTAAGGTATTGGACACAATTATCTCTCACACTGAACTGAAGCTCAATTTATTTAAAGAGTTTAGTTCCTGTGGAAGATAAGAAAACTCACCTGTTTTGTTAGCCTCAATTGAGCAGACACATCTTGGTCATAATTTTCACTCTGTGTATCCACATTCAGATCCATTTCCACTTTCGAACTCAATGGCTTAAAGCGGACCTGACATAATAACAACTCCTTTAGCCAAGTAAAACAAACACATATGTTTAATAACAGAAATTGGTCACAGAGACAGATATAATATACAGTAGGTGATGTACCTCTTCGCATATCTCATCTAAGTCATATGGGCGCCAACATGGCCTCAAGGGATATTGCAGAAGATACAGCTGTGATATAGATAATAACATAAACCGAGTCAATAGTATGTACAGAAGGACAGACCAACACAATATCGAGAAACTAAGAAACTTTCCCAAAACACAACAAACTGAACCTGCGACATGGTTAGTTTGTTACAGTTTGAGAAACACACGTGCAGGAATCCATTCAAGTTATGAGACAACGGCTTTGAACAAAATAAACATATGTGACATCATTTATCAATGTACCATGCGCCTTCTGCACTATATCATTATCAATCACAATAGTCCCTCCCTACTCAATGAAACAAAAAGATCACAGAAAGCTCGGGCACATTCCATTCAAGCACCGGCCCATCTCAAGAGGCCCGGGGAATCAATTATGGCTCCCAGACCCACACCACAGATCGCTTCCAAAGCAGAGCGATGATGGCGATGGAAGACGCGAGAACAGACAATTGGCCAAACAGGGAACAAGGAGGGGATTTTTCGCATGCCATTACCTTGCCGTCGTCGTCGAAGGGCTTGGGGTGAAGTACACGTCGATCTCCCGCACCACGAAGTCATCATCCTCTTCCACCTCCTTCTCCTCCTCGGGGCCAGCACATCCCTTCCCCGCCCGGTCCACATCCATCGCGTCATCGCGGGCCTCCAGCGGCGGCGCGGAAGCCTCCGCCTCCGTCTCCGGCTCCTTCTCCGGCTTCGGCTCCAGTTTGGGCTCGGCCTCCACCTTGGGCGCCGCCGGCTTCGGCTTGGGCTTGGGCTTGGGCTTCAGCGCGGGCTTGCCCTTGGCCCTCGGCACGAAGCGGGTGGCGGCGGCGGACGAGGTGGCCGGGGCGTCGTGGGAGGCGGCGTCGGCCATCTCGATGTCGATGTCGTCGTCGAGGGACGGGGGCTTGTCGCCGCCGGTCGCCATGGCCGCCCGCCGCGGCTCCTCCTTCGCCTAGGGTTTCGTGAGGGGTTTGGGGTTGTGGTGATCCACAGCGCAGAGAGTAGGGGTTTAGAGCAACTCCAATGGCAGCCCCAACTCAAGCCCCTACTCAAGATCTAGGGGCTGAGGAGAGAAAACACCACTCCAATGGAGCCCAACTCAAGCCGGCCCCCAGATTCTCCCCCTCGGCCCCTTCTCCCATGGGGTCCGTAGCAAGGCCCCTACTTCGCTCCCGCGCGGCGGACGCCTTCCCGCCACCTCACCTGCCCTCCCGCCACTTCGTGATGGACGCCGCCGCCCCGAATCGGCCGGATTCGACCAAGGCCTTCCTCTCCCTCCACCCAATCCGGGCGCAACCGCCCCGAATCGGCCGGATTCGACCAGCAGGGGCGGGACGACGCGACCGGATTCGACCAGTGGGGGCGGCAGGGCGCGGCCGATGGAGCAGGGACGGGGCAGGACGGCGCGACCGAGGGAGCAGGAGCGGGACCGCCCGGGCGAGAGAGGGAAGGAGCGCAGGACGGAGGCGGCCGGGCGGGGCGGCGCGGCCGAGGGAGCGGGAGCGGGGCGGCAGGGCAGGACGGCGCGGCTGAGGGAGGGGGAGTGGGGCCACACGGCGAGAGAGAGAGATGGAGCTGGGGACGGGGGCGGCAGGGCTGGCCGTGCCGGGAGAGGAAAGAGAGCCCGCTGCCGGGCTGGGAGAGGAACAGAGAGAGAGAGAGAAGAGGGAGGGGGCGTGGGAGATAAAAAGAAAGTTGAGACAATGACAGGTGGGCTCCATGAATCTAGGGGCTGAGGTTTAAGGGGTGCTGTTGGAGTATACGGTAAAAATCAGAGTCCCAGAATCAAAAGAGAGCCCCTACTCAGAAAGTAAGGACCCTGATTTAGGGTCTCTCATTGGAGTAGCTCTTATGAGTCGACGCGCGCGAGGGAGGGCGACAGCAGAAGGCTCGGGAGGGGAGGGCGCTGGACGGCGACGGCAACGCGCGCACGTTGGAGGGCGCGGCGACGGCGAAGTGACGCGCGTGCGGCAGCACGCAGGTGGGCGGGAGGGGGCCTGACGGGAGGGGACTCGACGGTCGGTGGCGACCGGAACGAAAGGGCGGCGGCACAGCCTCGATGGATCTTTTTTTTTTTGAGAATCGGATTTTTTTTTTTGAGAACCGCCTCGGTGGATCTGGGCTCGATTGTTTGGGTGGGGGCGGCGTAAATAGTAGTGGGCTTAAATGTAAATCATGATTATTCTGAGACCACACGGCCCATGTGGTGAACACTGAACATCTGAACAATGTCCGTGGCATAGAAAAAAAAATTGTGCCACTCATGCTTCCTCTAGAATTGAAAATTTGTAAACGGGAGTATCCAATTGAACTGCATGAAATCTAAAATAAAGTAGAGTTATGATGTCTTGATACACTGTTTTCTTTGGCAGGTGTAAATTGTTGTTGGAGATAACCTTGCCTGGACATCCATCAAATTTAGAGGCGTGCATTGCAATTCTACAACAGGAAACTCTGCGGAGATGGAGTTACTCAAAGATCATCAATTTTGATACAAAACACACTACACCTCTTTTTTTCTTTGGCAAAGTCATTAAAACAGCTCACCTGATTCATGTTTCTGGGCCCATAACGCCAAATGTACAGCAACAGGAACAAAGATGGAGTCCAAGACCACCGGGAGTCATCATGATTAAGACTGATGGGGCATTCTTTTCTAGCTAGTGATATGACTAGTGCTACGGTGTTATCGTGCGTGACGGAGATGGAAGATTCATGGCTGGCTCCTGACATCTGCATCTCCTTTACACTCTGAAGATAAATCCGGTGCAAGTCATTGCTCAAACTGATTCCAAGGTTCTGGTGGATCTATGGCATTCTAAAGCAGATCATCGCTTGGAGATTATGGGTGTGTTGTATATCCAAGAGTTTAGTCTTGTTCCTCTTTTTCACTAGTATATGTAAAACGCTCAGCGCAGCTCATCTGTGCGCCAGTAAAGCTATGCGTTCCAAGATCAATTATTTGTGTTAATAACTTTGTGTTCATTATATTTCCTTTGTGATCAATTGCTAACGATATTTGGTTTACAATAATATGTGGATACCCACATCTTCATGTAACGGCAGGAGCACTTCCAAATTATTTTTCCCAGGAATGGTACAAACAGCAGGCGCATTGCATCCAATGGATTTCCTACATATTGTGCTACATTGTTTCTTGTCTCATCACCACAACTATAGTCTTATTAATTCATTGTTTGCGGCGACGTTTGACCGGCCTCCTCGCCTCCGTCGGCCATGGTGTCGGCGGAGGAGGGGAGTCCAGTCTTCGTCGTCCGCTCCTTTTAGCTTCTAGGTGTTTTTATCTAGGTAGCTAGTTTCTCCTCGGTCGTCAATGGCGGCTGGTAGGTTTGTTTTGTTTCCCGATGGTTCGCAAGGCCGGCGACGCTGGCTCCTATCGAGGCTGCTGTTGCTGCTTGCGGGCGGGGCTCGCCGGTGAGGTGATTGGACGTGCTGGTTCCTGTCCGTGTCTGATCCACCTTGCTCGCGCCGGACCATCGGTGAATAATTTGCGGGCGTGACGGCGTGCGGCGGCGTCGTCGCGTTCTTGGAATAGTCTCCCCGCCTTCATTGGCGTCTTCTCTCCGGCGCTGGAGTTGGGCTCGTGGAGTTCCAATAAGGGGAGATGGTCGGTGGATCTCACGGGGTTCGCCGCCAGTTCGGTCCTTGCACGCAATGGCGCAGCTGGCGGCTCCTTCTTCGGCGCTCGGCTTCGCGGACGGCGGTCGCTTGCTGTGGCTGGGCTAGACGGCGTCACGCCTGGTGGCCTGCTCCAGTGGAGGCTTCTCGGCCCTTCGCGGGGGTGCGCTCAAGCTCCGGGTTCTTGTTTTGTTCTTTTTAGTTTGTTAGGGGCTTGTCTGTAAGTTGGTAGCTGCCTTCTGTAATTTTTCTTTTAGGACCTCTTCTTGGTACCTCTCATCGCGTGGAGACACAAAGGGAGTGCGACGTCCCTCGTCACGCATCGGGGCTTGATGGTCCTGATGATCTTTCGATGGACGCGAATTGCCTGTGCTGGGTATAGATGTAGGGGTGTTCGTGTGCGTTGGGGTGCGTCGTCGTGGTTCGGCGTCTTTTACGTGTACGAACAGATACTACATTTATATTCAGTTTTGAGAGGTTCAAAAAAAAAAATTCCTTGCAAAGGCGGTGTCATTAAAACAACTCACCTGATTCGTTCATTTAATTAAAGGTTGTGCATACGAAGTGTCCCTTATCCATAATGTTGCTGATTAATGAAACTTTGAAGTTTGAACATGTTTGCTGAGTATAGCTTCATCAGTTGCAGCAAGCATGTTGTTACCCTACCCAGCCTTATTGTTGCTTTTGTCATTTCTGAAGGGGAACATTCATAAAGATAAAAGATATAATGCATCTTTCAAAGAGAAACTTGAAATGAAGGCCATATTTTTCTTTTTTTTTAATTTATAATTTTACATGTGAATGATTTCCAAATAACTATCGTAGTGCAGCAGCGTGGTCGCAGTAAGGCCCTGTTTGGATCCCCTAGGTCTAAAGTTTAGTTGGAGCTAAAGTTTAGTTGACTAAAGTTTATTTGGCTAAAGTTTAGCAACCAGCAGTTAGAAAAGTCACTTTTGTCCCTAGGCTCCCTAGGAACTAACTATAAAAATGGAAAAGTAAGGATAATTTGGTCTTTAGAGATCTGTTATCTTATCTTTAGTCTACACAAGTTGGGTTTGATTGACTAGTGAACTTTGGACTAAACTTTAGTAAGCTAAACTTTAGTCCATGTATCCAAACAGGGTCTAAGGAACATATCAATATCTACCCATTTAGAAGGTTCTTCAATTTTGAATGTCCAAAGTCACGCAAAGCACCAAGATGTTGTACTGATTGGCACATACATATGAAAATTAGTGCGCACATTCAGATCAATCAACAGTACAACTTCATACAATGCTACAGAACTTGGTTAGCGCACAAATTAACCTACAGCGGCGGTGCCAGATCTAGATGAGGCATCGGGGATGAAACTCTGAGTGCAGAAAGGAACTGAATAGGGGGCAGAACGAGCGGAACAAGGCAGGTAGAGGAGGCAGTAAAGCAGATTTTACCGGCACATCATCGTCGTTGAAGAACTTGGCGATGGTGGATCAGAATTGCCTCCGCCGCCGCCGGTTGGGAGCGAGAAAGCTCTAGAGGGCGTTTGGAGTCAAATTGTGAGGGTGAAATAATGCAGGGGTGCAAATGCAAAGTGTACTGTGAGCCGGGACTTAGTTGACAAAGACTACTTCTTTCAGGGGTCCTTGAACATATTGTACCAAACAGATGCACCCGCACTCATCCTGTACTTCCACCAACACAGTAGCACCGGAAAGCTCCGTAACACCTGATATGTTGTTTTATATTATGTCAATCAACAAAATAGCACAGGTAAAGAAAGCCCAGACCCAGAATGTCTTTAGTAAGTAGCACCCACTAGTAAGTTTGCATGACCATTTTGCCTCTCTCTCTCCTATCAGTGTTTGGCGGCGGCGGTGGCCCTCCTGCGCTGCGGTGTCGGGTGGCTAGTCGGGCAGCGCCGTCGTGTGAGGAGGCTGGGCGATCGTCCAGGAGGGAGGTGGTCCGGCGAGCCGCATCTAGTACGTCTCTAGCCTGCCATGCCTCCACCATGTCTCCAGCAGGACGCCGGCGACACTAGTGCCAGGCCTATCCCGACGCACCCCGCCCCGCTCTGGCGCAGGGGAGCTGCGACACAGTCTTCGCGTCGCTGCGCACGTAGGAGTCGCCGCCCCACCACTGCTTACACGTCGTGTCCCCGTCGTGTAGGAGCAGAGCAGCCACGCCGTCGTTGCACACGCCAAGAAGGAGCAGCGCTGCGCAAGTGAGCCGGAGCAGCGTCGCCGCCACTTTTTGATTTCGGAAGGACAACCCCGCGCAGCGCAGGGAGTCTAGGAAATCGTGTGATTTAGAGCAACTCCAGCAGTCTCCCAATAATTTGCCTCCCAATATCCTCTATTGGGAGCCTCCTAATAGCTTTTTCAGGATATTGGGAGGTGCACCTCCGGCAGTCTCCCAATTGGGAGGTGCACCTCCGGCAGTCTCCCAATAATAATCCCTCCCAATATCCCCTCCTTCCTTCTTCTCTTCTCCCCTCCCACATGAATAATTCAAACAATACATATTCACATGCAAACATTTCAAATATTCATACTTCAACCACAAACAAGCCAATTTCAAATTTAGGTTCAAATTTCGAACTTCAAATTCAAATTTCAAACTTCAAATTCAAATTTGAATTCAAATTTAAACATGCTACATTGCCGAATAGCCTGCAAAGAGATCAACCGCCACACACTCTCATGATTGCCATTCTCACTTTGGCTTGCGGCTTTTCGAGCTTTCCTAGCTATGTCGCCACGCGATGCTAAGACATATGCCTTTTGTTGATCATCGCAGCCTGTAATGTCCATGAACATAATCTTCATCTCTTGCTTCATCTTCTTGGCAATGGCTTCCTCTTTCCTTGCAATGGCCTCTTCTTTCCTTGCACTTGCTTCCTCTGCTTGTACTCTCAATCTCTCTTGTTCTATTGCCATCTTGCGCTCCTCGACGGACTTGATGTACTCTCTCCATTTGATCTCCGCTTCCAACTTGGCTTGTTTGTCCTCCTTCCTAGAAGCCTCAAGCTCTTTCTTGCTTGTGATGATGTCTTGGACAGCGGACTGAAACACAACCGCGTCCCCTCCTCCTCCTCCTTCTCCTCTTTTCATCCTCTCCTTGGAAATCTTCCTCCCGGTGGCCTCTTGTTTGCTGGCCAATCCGAGCTAGGAGTTGTGCTTCGTCCACTCTCTTCATCATCATCCTCGTAGTCATCAAGATCCAACTCAGAGGAACCACGCTTCTTGAGTGGATGTGGATGTGGATCTTTGTCCCTATTGATCCATTTCTCATTATTCTTCAACATCTGCCAACAATGGAGCATTGCGAATCCACGTCCATTTGGCTCTCTTTGCTTGTACAACTCTTGGGTCACGGTTTGCTGCAAGGATTCAAGACACAAATTGTTACTTGTGTAAAAAAGTAAGAACAAGGCAATAGATTAAAGGAGATGACATGTTGCTTACTCAATCCTCTATTGTCAACCCACTTGGCTGTTGTCGATCGACATTCTCGACACAACCCGACCATCGAGTACAACATTCTTGAATAGACTTCCATCGGTGAGAGAGAGAACCAACGGACCGGCAAGTTGGAACCTTGGCATTGCTATGGAAATAATCAGAGACACGCTGCCAATATGATGCTCCCGGTTGGTCCTTCCCCGTCACAGCATCGGTGGTCACATACTCCCAAGCACTCACAAGGGCTTCATCTTCCGCCACCGAGTAGTTGCCACCTCTAGCCCACCTCCCCTTCGACACCTCGACAACGTCCTCGTCCATGTCTTCGTCCTCAATGTCCTCTTCATGTTGATCCACAGGCATTGCAAAGTCATCAAGTCCAATGGCATCATTCATCAAACCGGTGAATCCATCATGACTACACAACAGGGTAACATACATAATCATCCCAAGTGTTCCAGCAACAAGGATACAATCAACATGTGTTCATGCCAACAATTTGGAATGGAGTTTCGACAAATGTATACCTTTGCGACAAATCATCGAGCAGGTGGAGGTTGTCGTTGTTTGTAGGAGCTTGGCTCTCTAGGACGGCTTGGAATTCAAGGTGGGCAGCGACTTGGTCGTCGGTGGATTCTTGTGTTGCTGCCGAGCTGTGGACGTCCTCCGCGGCGTCGACGTCGCCCAGGTCTCGGTTGGGTGCGACGCCAACCGAGACAGCAGCCGCGACGCCAACCGAGACGGCAGCCGCGACACCCTCCAGGTCCGCCGCGACGGCAGCCGCCGACGCCCCGCCGCGCAACGCACTCGCCGACGCCTTGCCGCCCTTGCCGCCGCGCGCCGCGTTGGCGGTCGACTTGCCGCCGCGAGAAGCCTTCCCATCGCGCACCGATGACGTCTTGCCGCCGCGCAGCGCTGGCGCCGACGCCTTGCCGCGCTTGCCGCCGCGCGCCACGATGGCCGCGCCCTTGCCGCCGCGGCTCGATTTGTTGGGCTTCGCCGGCGGCCGAGGTGGAGGGGGAGGCATGGCGGCGGCCGCCATGGGGTCGGGAAGTGAAGCACGGCTCGCGGGCGCTCGAAGCCGGCAGCAGTCGAGCCCGGGCGGAGGCCGGCGGCGGACACCGCGGCGACGCGAGGCCGTCCCCCGACGAGTTCCGCGCCGCTGGTTCCGTCCATGGCACTCGTCGATTTGGGCGGCGGCGGGCGTCGATTTGGCGGCGACGGGAGTCGATCCGGGTCAACGGGGCCGGGTGGCCCTCCCCGCGGCCATGGCCGACAGCGGCGACAGCGGGGGCGACGGGAGGCGGTCTCCGGCGAGGCGGCGGCGGGGAGGCGCGCGAGCGGGAAGGGAAGAGCGCGAGCGGGAAGGGAAGAGGATTGCGAGCGCTCTCCTGGTGCGAGTGGGGCCCACGTAAAACTGGTATTGGGAGGGGGAGGAGAGCCTCCCACTATTTGGGGAGGAAAGAGCTGATTTGGGGAGGCTGAGAAAAAATGAGGAGGTTTTTGAGAGACTGCTGGAGCACGTTTTGCCTCCCCAAACTCCCAGTTTTTTTGGTATTGGGAGGGGGATTGGGAGACTGCTGGAGTTGCCCTTAGATGCAGGGGCAGTGGTCTTTGCATCTCTTATTTTGGGTCTAAAATATAATTGAAAAAAAAAAAAGACGTTTTGAGAGTGCTACTTACTAAAGGTGTTTTGCGGATAGCTTCCCTTATCAGTGCTATTATGTTAAATATCCTGTTTTACTATATTCTTAATAATATTCTTAATAGTTCGTTGGAGATCTACATGTCATTGACGATTTATCGAGTAGCGGGCACATGGATATGGATAGAGGTTTTCTGTGCCCGTTTTATTTCTGCCCTCTTGATCTCGAATCATGTCCGTGCCCGTGTTTGCAGGCACAAATTGCTGTCTGTATCCATGCCCATCGGATAATTCTTATCCGTTGTCATCTTCTTACTGCTGCTACTTGTAAAACATGCACTACGGTTATTTGCCAAAAAATGACCCTGCAATCAAATATTCAATTGCTAAACTGCAGGACATTCCATCTGAAAGAAACAAAAGGGGGGGAAATGCTTCCAAGAAAACACACAGAAACAGATGACTTAATTATTAACAGAGTAACATATCTCAAATGATGTACACCAAAACAGAAAATTACCTGACTCACAAAAGAATCTATTGCTGAGGTGTATCATATTTTCATTGTAGCTCTAGCATCCAAAAATCAGGGAAATAAACCTATACTTACTAAAAAAATGATCAGGAGAAAAATATGGAAGCACAAAATTCTCCAATAAATGGAAGAAAATTGCACACCAGCAATAAAAGTTCAACACATGAATAAGGATTCACTAACACAGCACAGTACAATGGCCCATCGACAAACCAAACCAGTTCAATGTCTTCAGCACAACACTAACACAGAATCGCACACAGGTACCACTCATCAGAGTTTCAATCTGCTTATTACCAGAGTTCAACATGTTGAACATCAAACACAATTGACGCGAATCGTCCCACATCAGCGACAACTCGGGGACTAGATTACCCAAACGCACTGCTAGCTGCCCCACCCAGAAATCAACTTTTGCGACGGCCCTGAGATACGGCCGCTTGCTTGCGCCGTTGGATGGAAGAAAAGATTCGTGAGAATAGTGTTTGCCACCCACGATCGCATGATTAAAAAAATCTTCCGTGAGACAACGCCGGGACACGCGTCGACGCTGCAAAGGGGCCATACGTTTGGACGCCCGCAAAAAATCCGCGTAGCTGCCCTACGTTATGCAAGCAACAGCTACGAACATAACATAGCTATATCAGGGGCTGAAAGGGGCAATTCGACAGATAAACCATATCCATTTCGATATCCCACATTGGTTCATGCTCCCATTGCACGCTCTTCATGTTCGTCGACAATATCAGGCCATTGTCGCCTTCCTCTCCACTGCAGCTGCCACCTCTGCTTCCTGGAGGAGCCACGTCGAGCACTTGAGCTGGTGCTTCAGCTCCAATGTTAACAGGAGGATCAACAGCAGCATCGACAGTGGCTAGTCTTGATGGAGGAGTTGACCCTGGACATGATCACATCTTCTTCTACAACATTTGTGTGCTTTGTGTTGTCAGTTTCGGTGAGGAGATCATGTGATATATATCTTCTCAAGCGATGTTGCTGCTTGAGCGTCATCCCTGATTGGCTGATTTCTTGGATTGCTGAAGGCATCGTTGGATAATAAAACAGAGCTCGCTCGTGTTCTTTTTTTTTTTTGCAAGTGGTGGTCTGATTAACAGGATCTTGTTAGAGTATAAGTGAATTTCTCATGTTTCCTCATCAGTTTAAGTTGATAGGTGAACTGGTTGGTGTATGCAACTCAATATGGTATCAGAGATAGAGGTCTCGAGTTCGAATCCTGGTTGGCACGATTTATTAAATAAATTGCAGCTCACTCCAATATTTCACGTTTGCCGTCTAAGACCCGGATTTCCATCTGCATGAGCACCAGCCTCTTAATTTATTTTCAGACGTCGGCGGCTTCGAGAGGTGAGCAGAGTCGCAGAGATACCAGCCAGCGTTCCTCTTCTTCATTCTCTCTTCGACTCTGGTAGAAGGTTCTGGAGAGGCAGATTTTTTTCAATCAGATAACAACCCAGCTGGTTAAACAATCTACACCAGTCCTTTCTAATCCAACGGTTGAATACATTTTACTGACGTGGAGTATTTCAGATGCCAGGAACGCGAGCCTAGGTCTTTTTTTTTTTTAACCTCTCAAATCTGAATATAAATGTAGTATCTGTTCGTACACGTAAAACACGTCAACACACGCCGACGCACTCCAACGCACACGAACACCTCTACATCTATACCCAGCAAAACCAAACGTGTCCATCGAAAGATCAGAACCATCAGGTCCCGATGCGCGACGAGGGACGTCGCACTCCCTTTGTGTCACCACGCGTGAGAGGTACCGAAGAAACAAAGCCGACGAATCCATCGCCGAGCTGAGCCACAGATCCACCGGCAAGCTCTCCCCTGCAAGCTCAACAAGCTCAACGGCGACGCCAGAGAGAAAAGCGTCGACGAGACGGCGGCAGCTCGGGAGAACTTATTCCACAACCGCGTCGTACCCGCCGCTTCTCGACGCGACTTGGACACAACTATCCGTCGCATCCGGCGACATCACAACTCCGCCAGCCGAAGTCCACCAAAACAACTCCTCCGCATCACAACACTAGCAGCATGAAGCAGTCCGGCGAATCTCCGGCAGCACAAAAGAGCCCCGTCATCGACGACGACAACGGCGCAAGACAGAATCCGCCTTCACCCCATCGAGCGGACGGCTGCGGCCCGTCCCCGGCAGCAACTGGGACCAGCGTCGAGCCGTCGACTGCACCAGTGATGGCATGAAGCCGACGACGACGTCGCCGCCCAAAGACCCCGCACCAAGCCACAGCAAAGCCGTCCCCATCACCGGAGCCGACCACCATGGCTAGGCAGAGGAACAAAAAATCCACCGGCAAGCCAACACCTCACACACAGGCAGGGAAACCAGCAAAACTGTGAAAGAGGATAACGCCAATAACATCACCTTCACCACAACCGTCACCGTCGCCTGTCGGACGCGCCGCCGCCGAGGAAGACAGAACCCGCCCCGTCCACCGGTTTGGGTAAACCTAACCCTAATCTATGGAGATCTAACCTAATAGAGAAGGGTATGTACACCGGACGTCGAATTCGCCGGTTCCCCCATCCTCCGACGCCGGCTAGGCGACCGGAGAAGGAGAGAACCCGACGGATTCGGCGCCGGACGACGAATCGCCTCGGTTTCGCCCTTGGCTACTGTAGCAAGGGGAAAGGTCGAGAAAGTGCGAGCGTAGGTCTAATCCAACGGTTGAATACATTTTTATTGACGTGGAGCGTATGAACATTCGAGGTTTCAAGTTGTGCCTGGGGTGGCGTTTGTGCTGATGAACTGTTACAGGAGAACATGTCGATCTGAAACTGAAGATCACCTGAAAGAGCCATCGGATTTTCGTTTGGGACTGGAACTGCAAAGGAAAAAGAAAGTCAGAAGATTGCTTTTCAGTTTACATTGATATTTTGCAGTATTTTGTCATGGAATTTAATGATTGAAAGAAGTAAACTGTTGAAATTACTCTCTTTGGAGAACAAGTAAAATATAAAATTGTTTGTTTCTGGAACAAATGAATTGGGAAACAAAAATTGGTTGCTTTGTGTAATCGATGTTTTCCTTTCTTCGTGGAATTTAACGGGAAATAAAAACAACTCAGTAGTAGAAAATTGTAAAATCCATTTGTCAGTTCTTAAGTCGAGAACAAAATGGAATCCTTGTTTTGCTTTGAGGCTGGTTCGTAAAATGTCACAGCATGAATTTGGTATGCGCCACAAGAACACAACTTGAGAACGCGAAGTTCAAACTTTTTGTTAATTACAACTCACGAGAGTACTGAACAAGTAAAGTTCTGCTTTTTGAAGTTTGCCTGAGCTCGGGATGAGTACATGCTTAATATCCTGGGATCCATTATTATTTTTTTCCCAGTGTTTTTATCAATAGGACATGGAAACCGGTTCCCTGAGTTGCTGTTGCTCAAACTGATGGTTATTATGACCACAATATAAAATCTTCTGGAACTCTCCGAAACGTTCGAACTCTGAATGAAATTGTTCAAATAAAGGATTATAGTGTTTCTCTGGCTCAATGAATAGAGATGGTGGTTGCTGAAGTGGAGTTTCACGATGCATTTATCCAATATTCCTGGTGCGCACTGCAGAAAATGCCTTCTGAAAGGACGTAATACTAGCTCGTTGTAAAAAAAGCATAAATAGATCAAAATTAATTATTTTTCCATATATCTCGTATAAGAGGTGTATAAGATATATGTGTGTTCAGCACGGTCGTGCCCACACACAGACACACAACTAACTATTTCATGATTGCTTGTGCTTGCCCATAAGTATCTCTTTGTGACAAACATTTACGGTTCTCAGCCACTTAGTATTCGTCACGGGCTTGAGATTGGTTGCATACCGTAATCTCCAGAGTTCCATGTGTATCTCCTTTGTGACAAACATTTATATATCAATTCACAAAAAAAACATTTATATATCAGACGTCATGTATCTCTTTTCTCGTGATTCCCGATCGATCAAGCTTCATTAATTTGGATCATGTTCACAAGCGAAGCACTTTATCTTAGGTGTAACCCAATGTGCTCGGTCCAGGACTCAAACCTTTGTAACACTGTAGTGATGTCAAACATAAGAATGTTGTTAGGAGGAAATTCAATTGAGTTGATACCTGGTAGTGTTAAAACACATGCATTTACTTCTCTATTCTATATGTTTTAGCTAACATTAATATACATGCTGGTTTGGTTATCTAGTAGAGAGCTAAACCATTCTTAGATGTCTGCATAACTAATCTGTCGAGTATTCTGTTAAATGGACCCCCCCCCCCCCTCCCCTCCCCTCCCCTCCCAACACACACACACACACACACACACCCACACACACACACACACACACAGAGACAGAGGGAGAGAGAGTAGTGCTTTTTTTTTTTTTGAAAGGAGAGAGAGTAGTGCTTGCCAAAAGCTCCTTACATTTAACTTTATAAACTAATCTGTATAGGAGCCCCCCGTACTTTTATAGTTACCAAAGATATTTTCAATGAAGTCCCATTCTTACTCATGGTAATTGGCTTCATGTCCGTATCATTGCGTGTGTTCTACTATAAAAACAACAAAGAGCCAAAGTTCCACATATATAGAACATGTAAAAGATGAACACCAAAGGTTGAGAGATGACACTTGTAACATACCATGATTTTGAGGAAGTAATTCGTCCATCATAATATATGTACACCACAATCTCACATAAAAATCCTTTGAGCAAAACAAAACAACAAAAGAACCAACAAAAGCATAATACAGTGATGACCCTAAAACAAGATAAAAGGTAAGAGAAACGAAAGTAAGTTAGCTTTATGGACAGAAACAAGAGCTCACATCAATCGATGGTGCCCATGGTAGAGTACATTCGATAGTAGTAACGCCTCTACAACAACCACGACATCATCATTGAGATCCAGATAGCTCCATGCCTCTCGTGACCTCTTCTTCACCTTCCATCACACACATACTTAACCCTGAGAAGGAACTCTCACTCATCCCTGAGAAGGAATCCTTCCTAGCCTTTCCTCAACTATCCTCCTTCTTCTTGGTAGGCTACAACGAAGAGTGGACACTTCGGGAAACAGTTTCTTTACCAAGTGCCTAAGGCACTCGTCAAAGCCCAGAAAACACTCGGCAAACCCTAACACTCGGCAAAGGGCACACGGTAAAAAAATACTCGGCAAAGCCGTCTTTGCCGAGCGTTTTCTGTCGGGCACTCCGCAAAGTGTTTGCCGAGTGCGAGGACGCCTCTCGGCGAAAAAAAAGTTGGCCGGCGGAGGTTTGACGACTGACTGCGGTTTGTCGAGTGCAAAGTTAACGTCTTTGCCGGGTGTCGGGCCACGGCACTCGGTAAAGATTCCAGCCTTTGCCGAGTGTCGGACCGTGGCCCCCGGCAAAAGGATGGAAGGCTTTGCCTAGTGTCATGGTCATTACACTCGGCAAAGCTTCCAGATTTTGCCGAGTGTTGTGGTCATTACACTCGGCAAAGCTAGCTTCCAACCCCCTTTTGTATTGCTCGGTTGCTTAAACTGACAAACATCACGGCATTTCATATACATGACAATAAGCCCACAATTTAGATGATCTATTGCCTTAAAAAAAGTTTTGAAGTCAAATTCAAATTCGACCATCAAATTGACTCCAAATCTTAACAACCCGTTCTAAACTCTACGGATCTTCTTCGGAGATTCTCCATTTTGTAAGCAACATACGTGACAACTTGTGCGAAACCTTCTCAACTATTTACCACAACCTTCATGTATGATATCATGACATCCTGACAAATCTCATGATTTTCTGATATTATTTGTATTTTATAGAATTTTAAAACATTTCGATCACACGTTCGTACTCATGTATTGGCAAAACGATGTTCGATTTTTTCATGCATAAAGCCTCACAATGGACTCAATATCATGAATATAATTTTTTAACTCATTTTATACCATTATTTGACTCACTTGCTGTTCAAATTTGACTTATACAAGAAAATACCTTTAAAAGAAATAAACTAATTAAAAATAGCAAACAACTGGGAAATATACCAAATTTGAACATGGAGTACCATGAAGTGTAGGAAAAGGGAAGAAAAAGTTTGGAGGCCAGGAAAGAGAAAAAAAAACAGTTTGCCGAGTGCCCTGAATAAACACTCGGCAAACAAGTAATTTTGCCGAGTGTCCAATAAAACACTTGGCAAACAAATCATTTTGCCGAGTGTCCGTGACACTCGGCAAAGCACTGACGGCTGTGGCTTCTTCCAACGGCACTCGCATGTGGAGGGCACGTGATGCTTGTTTGTCGGGTGCCCTGTTTTGCCGAGTGTGTCTAGCACCTGGCACTCGGCAACGAGGCTTCTTTGCCGAGTGTCTGTATTATGCCGAGTGCCTTTTCTGGTGCTCTCGGCGAAGAGGCTCTTTGCCGAGTGCTCGATGTTGTGCTCGGCAAACAGCCGATTTCCGATAGTGGGAGAGGCAGTGTTTTTTTTTTTGAGGAAATGAGAGGCAGTGTGGTTTAAGGTTGTTTGTGAATGGAGGCATGCATGGTGGACAAGTTTTAAAGGAGCAAAGGATTAGACACCGTACATCCACTTGGCGGTGAGGCTACTGTGTTGGGAGTTTCAATATCCTGTGGCCCTTGTCTGGGATTTCATGCAATTGCCTACTATTGTGAAAGAAAAGCAAAAGTATCTGTAGAGATGTGACCCAATTGATGTTCCCCGAAAGTATTTAATAAGAACTATTGATATTTTTGCATCCACGGAATTGATACTCAAAGTGCTCATATCTCACCAGTCATGTGGCCTTGTAGATTTTGTTTAGACGGTTTGTCATTGAGCGAATTGGTGCTGGAAAGGAGCTATGCTGACGAGAAGGTTGTCCTTTTTGCGCTTTGCTAGAATCCAATGGCCTCAAAAATTGCATGGTTGTTCTTTTGGTTTGTAGCTACACACTTTTGTGTGCAGATCGGGTTCTTACTAGAATTTCTTCATGAAGGGTAAAGAGCGAGCTGTATGTATCCATGAAAGACTCACATAGAATCGAAACGACTTTAGCATTACCAACAATAAAAATGTAAACTTCTGTAAAAGCATTCAGTAGTTTTGTAACAACGTAAAATGTAAACTTCTATAAATGTACTTAACATAGCAAATTTAGAGGAATGTTAGGATGTAAACTTCTCATTTTATAAAATTCCCTTGTAGATCTAGGGTGACTAAAGATCAAGTTAATCATAATCAATGATAAAATATAAGTGAAGAATAAAACCTTTCCCGTTCGGCTTAAAGTTTTGGGATAACTTGGTTGGTGCATAGTAGCTTATACTCTATTTGTCCCTAAATATAATGTCCATCTAGTTTTTCCCTAAGTCAAAATTTTGATCTTTGACCAAAAGAATCTATAAATATATTATTTCAAATGAAAAGAGTTATATATTATGAAAATCCCTTTCACAATAAATCTAGTAAAATCATTTTCATGTTGTCAAATTTTTGTAGGTTTTTCTGTTATGGAAAGTCAAGGTTCAAAAATTTTGATTTAAGACAAAACCCTAAACCGATGCATGTCTACGGACATGCGTTGTTAGCTAACACATAGCAATATATCCTAACGGCAATAATTTAAAAACGCATGGAGTATACTATGATCTAATACAATGACGTACAGCTCAGACAAAAGCAAGTGCCACCATCACCCATAGTTTAAGAGCCATCACAAATTTGTGTCCAAATCTATGTCAAGCACACAAAACCTGGCAATATTTGAAAAAGAAAAAGAAAAAGAAACAGAAGACCTGAGTCCTCCATCTAGCTAGCAAGGCACGAGAATATTGTTCTGTCTAGAGTTCTAGACTCATTGACGATGCTGCCTGCTCCATGAACTGTATGCATGTGTAATGTGTATGATCTTCGCATACAGTACGGAGACACACCATGTATACCTGGTTCCTGCACCAACAGCATGCTCTACATGTGTTTCGGTGGCGGCATGGAGTTGTCACCTTCGCCAGTGTTGCCGCTTCTTCCCGTAGGAACCATGTCGAGCACCTGGGTTGCTACTTCACAGCTTCAAAGTAAGGAGGAGGAGGAGGAGCATTGCTGGTCTGAGAGTTCTGCGCCGTGGATGATGCTTGGCCTTGGTGGAGCAGTTGGGAGAGGGACTCAACTAAGGCTGTTCATTGACGGGTTACACCGGTTTACGCTGGTTTTTCAACCCAGCCCGTATGTGTACGGTTTGGCTGGCTTGGTCCGGTTCGAGTCGTTTGGAGACCGGTGATTGAGCGGGCTGGTTCGGCCTGGTTTGACGGGTTAACTGGTTGCAAACCAGTGGAGAACAGCGACGAACGGCAACGCACCGTGCGGCCTTGCCGGCGACGAATGGCGGCGCATCTCTCGGTCGTTGAAGGCAGCAAAAAAACCTCAGCTGGTCGTGGGGGATCGATGTGCAGTTTATTAGGCAAAACAATGGCTGGGACCTGGGATGCTCGTAGCAGCAGTCATGGCGGTGGGAGCGACTAGCGGACGGGAAAACGACCTTGGAGCCTAGCAAGCTGCAGGTACACGACGAGGAGAGGGTTAAGGAGGTGATCCCAAACGTATCTAAGCTAATTATTGAACGAATCGACTAGGGGTTCGCTGGATTGATCGAATTTGACCTAGGTTTGAACATAAAGCTTGCGCCATGACGAGCCTTCGCCGCCGGCGATATTTTTCCGGCGAACTGCCTCCGTGAGCCTATAAAATAGGATGGAGAACTCCCTCCCTCCACCAGGTACTCATCTCCGAGTCACTCAACCTTTGACATGACGATAGCTTCTTCGGCCACGTCCTTGGGCTCAATGTCGATGTCGCTAAGGAGATCATGGGATAACTTTTCAAGCTCCATTGCAGCCAATGTAGCATGAACATTGCTTGGGGGGCTCCGCTGATTGATCGGCTGGAAGGTCAGGTTGTTGTTATTGTAAGCATTGCTGGACAAATCAATCTCGCTAGACATATGATTCAACAATATATTCGCGAACGGATTACCTGAGTGGTCCACTGAGTCTCATTGATGAACTTTCTTGCATTCTCTAGAGTGATTACGCTGCTTGAAGAGGCACCGATGGTGGTAAAAAGGCTCAATTGGGGTCGTTTGCTTGGGCTTATCATCACAGAGTCAGTAGTGTCATTCATGGTTGGGTCATTGACGGTGTTAAGCTGGGTCAGATGAGACGGCGTTCGGAAGGACGAGCTGTTGCAGTTCAACATGTCCTTGTGCAGTTGAGAGCCACCTGAAGGAGTTCCTGTGATGACAGGGGAACAGCCTGGAACTGAAAAAGGAACCCAAAGAGTCATCAGACTAGATGAAATATGAATTGATCTTTGCAGTACTTTCTGTGAACTTTAGTTATTTCACGAATCATATATTGTACCAATTGACCACGGACAGAATAATCTACAGGATTAAACTTTTAATTCTTTACAGATTATTGGAGTGCTGCTTTGCTCTGGTACTTGGATCCAGGTTTGCATAGTTGTTTATAGTTGCTTATAGAATTACAAATGGACTCCCTTGATACAAAATCGAAAGCCTAAGAAGATTTTGGAGATACCTAAAGGATGGTTCATTTATTTTTTGATAAAAAGTGATAAACATAGGTGTGGGTCCATGTATTTGTTGCTTCTATCCATTTTGACTTCTCAATGGTGCATTATTTAAGGTCTGTAATGTTTAAGAATAACTGTCTAAACTTAAAGATCAAGGGCAGGCCCGCATTGGTTCAAAGGTATTCAAATAAATACCCATTATTTTTGACAAAAAAATATTATATAAGTGATGTATCTTATGGATATGCATGACAAAACAAAAATGTACACTAAGAGGCCCAATCCAAACAAAAAGAAGCCCACCTACGTTGATATGCTTATCAGTTAGTACCTTTTGGTTATGCTCAAAAAAAAAAGTTAGTACCTTCTGGTAGAACTGGATTGTGCAAAAAACCAGCTTTTGCTATGAATTATATGGCAAAACAACTTATCTGACTTATTTCAGAATATTTTGCTTATCTAGTCAAGATGTTTGGCGAAACAACTTATCCAAACAGCTTATTTAGAAGGTGATGAGCACTATAATTCAGAGCTTACAGGTCATAAAAAAGCAAAAGTACTATCGTAAACCGTGCCAAACGGAGCCTTCTGTGACTATTCATAATTTGGGTTGTCGAAAAAAGACACCCATGATCCCAATCCAGAGCCGACCCCTGTTAATGATCATTAAATTTCCTAAATGGGACGACAGAAGCAATCTCCGTACATTGTATTCTGACTTAGAGGCAGTAGATATTTTTCTGTAATAAATTTTAGTTCCTATGCACATGGAAAGATAACGTAACTTGTGTTTCTGAAGTTAACCTTTTTTGTAATCACAGGCGGTACAGATACTAATGTTCCTATTTATGAAGTTTACCTGAGCTTGGGATGAATACTGGCATGTCATTCTGCTGTCCATTATTACTTTTTACTGCAACATTTGTTCCAATTGATGTGAGAACTGTCTCCCCGAGTTGCTGGTGATCATTAGAACGGCAATGTAAATCTTGAACTCCGGAAGTCTCAAAAACTTTAGACTCTGAATGCCTTTGTCCAAGACAAGGATTCTCCTGATTAATATCGTGTTCCTGACTCAATGAATGTAGACGATGGTCACTAGAGAGGAGTTTCACGATGTGGTTGTTCAATATCCCCGGTGAACACTGCAGAACATGCCTTCTGAAAAAAAAAGAACACCACATTTGTTAAACCTTGAAATATAGTAACTTATGTATATGAATACAGTTAAGTTCTCTCTATAAATACTGAGTTCTAATAAGTTATTCTTGTTCCTATTATAGTGGCACATATTGCTCATCTCGTATTCTAGGATTTACTAACAAACATTTTCACTAGTAATTTGATCATACAGTGCAAATCAGCAAATGAGAGTAGGGAATGTTGAAATAACCTGATGGATGTCTAAACCATGATTCCAAATTATGAAGAATTTATAGTTGATGACACACTTTCTAGAGAATTTTGTTGTCCTGCCACAAAAACTTTGCCCCACAGCAAAGAAAGTCTGTGTACTATGTGTCTTGAGCATTTTTTTTCCTAGTAGCTAGAATTAATCCGAAACAATTTATACATAACTACATATTTATCCCATGTTTACCTGTGCATACTTGCTTGTCCATCAGTAAAATCAAAAGTGATCCGCCATGAGGTAATCTTCCCTGGTTGTTGGTTGGTTCTTGGTAAAACTTTGGTCTCTCAGACAACTAATTGGAAAACTACAGAATGTTAGGACTTCAAAAAGAAGGGCAAGGAGTCGCAAATTTATGGTAACATGAATGCATGCTTTAATTTACAAGAAATTAAGCACATCACTCTCTCAATGGAAGAAATGAAAAAAATCTGTAAACAAACATCTTGTAGAACACTATTTGTTCACATACCGTAATCTCCATGCTCCCAGGTCCATCCTCTGGACATGTTACCTTAAGGGCACATATATCTGCCCACTTTATCTCAATCTTTCTCTTTAGACCTTCATTAAGCATCTCCCAAACAATTTTTTTCTTTGAATAATAAAATTTTACTATAAGATCCCCATCATACCTTGATTTCCACTGTAAAGAAAAGACAAGATAGTTAGATGCAAAAATAAACGGTAAACTAAAGTTGGTCAATACTCGATATGCCTCTCCAAAATCATTTCACCATATTGATCATGCGTATTAGGTTCCTCGTCCAACAACTATTTTAGAAACTTCAAAAAATGTGTGTGTGAATACTTGGCGCGTATGTGCACTTGCCACATGGGTATTGTGTGGTAGGATCTAGAATGGTGAGACAGGATCATTAAAAGCTGGGAGTGGGTCTACTGGTGACATAAGGAACCATAAGAGCCCTGTAATGGGCGCGCGTAGCTTCTTTTCCAGATTGCATTGTAGAAAATGGACAATGGTGGGCCCATCACAACAACACAAGTCCACTACAGCGGCGGACCCAAAAAACTCGAAGCGGCGGTTTTGAAATAGCGCCGCCGCTGTAGTGGCGCGCGCGGCACTGTTAGGAAAGTCCGCCGCTACAAAAGATTAGTAGAGGCGGACCATAACACGGACCGCCGCTACTAATCATTTGTAGCGGCGGTCGATGATGTCATCCGCCGCTAAGATGTAGTTATTTGTAGCGGCGGATGAAGATGATGTCATCTCACCCTCCGCCTCTAAAAATCGATTTTTAGAGGCGGACGTAGATGACGTCATTATAATCCGCCTCTAGAAATCGATTTTCAGAGGCGGACGGAGAGATGACATCATCGTCATCTGCCTCTAGAAATCAATTTTTAGAGGCGGATGATGATGACGTCATCTGCGTTCGCCTCTACAAATCATTTTTAGAGGCTGAAGAACATCAACAAAGTTCATCTTTCTTATTTTAATCCTGAATTAAAAGTTGTAATTGGTATTTCTCCCACATATGAACTCCAAATTTGATGATTCTTTTTTCTATGTTTTTCTAAAATCATGTTCTGCCATTTAAGAATATAAGTTTCTATGTTTACTTATATATAATTACATTTCTTTATATCCCTTGTTTTTCAAATTTATAATATTATAAGAGAATATATTTTTACATAATAATTGTTAATGTAGCATCATATTTTGTAATTTAAAGGTAAATTTCAGGTGGTGTCCAAATGTTTTGTTCATACGAGTTTAAAATGTGTTATGAGCTATGGAAATTTCAATGTTTGAGTTAAGTTATATAAAACTAGAGAAGAGATGTATCCATTTGTGAACAATGTATACTACTACTATGTCAGATGAACAAATGACCAAAATAAAAGTTGTATATCCTCACATGTTATACAACTTTGTAGTTCAACATTTTTCAATTTAAATTAATTTTGCTAACGAAAAGTACATTTGAAGTTTGAATTTCTCAAATTTGAAATTCAAATTTTATAAACAACCTCGGATGAGAAATTACTAAAATGAAATTTGTAGACCTTCACGAAATCTAAAACTTTGTAGTTGACAACTTTTGTATTTGAGATTGTTTAATACCTCAAAATAAGCGCACAAAGAAAACAAGAAAACACAAGTGGCCACGTCAGCGATCCATACCTCTCAAAATCGTGGTCTCCCATTGGTTGAAAAGTAACCACCCGGATCCCTCTCCTTCTCCCACCTCTCCCTCACGTATCTCTCTCCTTTATCTCTCTCTCTCTCTCCCCCTCACGTATCTCGTCTCACATCTCTCTCTCTCTCTCCCTCACACACCTCTCTCTCTCTCGTATCTCTCTCTCTTTCTTCTCTCTCTCTCTCCCTCACGGCGACCTTGCTCGCGGTGGCGCTGCTCGTCTACTTGGGACTCCTGCTGCTGTCGCTGCGCCTTTCGATTGAGAGCTCCAAGGCTAACAAGGACCCAGAGGTAATGCTTCGCCGTTTCAACCAATTGGTTGCTGGGATTCGTTCTTCGCGTCCATTTCTAAGCCTTTGGTTGTGCGAATTTGGTGGGATTTGGTGCTATCAGATTGGTGAGTGCTGCGGCCGGGACTGCGTCCTCTCCATGGCCGGGGCGTCGTTGGTCGTGATCGCGGCGCGTGCCAGGCGGAGCTTCTTCAACCGGCTGCTGCCGCGGGTTGTAAAGAACACGTACAAGGCGGAGACGGCCAGGAGGGCCAGCGACAACGCCACGCTCAGCTCCATCGATCTCAACCTTCTTCATGCCGTGCTGTGGAATTAGCTTCTAGTCAGGGGCATCTTGGAAATTTTATTTCTGTGTTTTGTTGTTGTGCTGTACAAACAGAGAAATGAGCAAAATGAGATGTGATTTACTTCTTTGTTTTTGTTATGGATTGATGCTTCCTTGAAAGTGGAGCTGGTGAGCTCCAGCCTTTTTTTTTTTGTTTTTGAAAATCAACAACAGCGGCGGACCATGGCATCCTCCGCCGCTGAAAAAAAGGCAGTAGCGGCAGGCCATGGCATGCTCCGCCGCTGAAAATAAGGCTGTAGCGGCGGCCCATGACATTCTCCGCCGCTGAAAATGAGGCTGTAGCGGCGGTTCCTTGACCGCCGCTACAAATCAATAGCGGCAGAAGCGTAGCGGCGGACCAGCGGAACCGCCGCTATAGTAGGTTTTGGTCCGCCGCTGTAGTGCGTTTGTGTTGTTGTGCATGATAGGCAGCCAAAAAATTCATAACTTACCTCATGAACTACTACTTCATGAATACCCACAAGCACACGCGAGCAGATTTGGATCATGGATCCTATTTAGGATTAAATTTATGGTGATACCTAGGGATTGGTGGTGGCAGCAAAGATATTGAGAGTGGTAACATATATTTTGGGGGAAGGACAACATATAAATTGTGGCAACCATGGATCTATACCTTACTTTCAGTCCCCATCGTGCTTGAATGGTGTGCTGATGACCAGAGGAAAAATGTATCACATGTACTTAGCCAACGGACACCTTTCACCGCGCAAATTAATCCTAATCTTAACGTGCTTGGTGTGACTGTGATAAACTGGCTGCAATGCCATGCATACAACACTCACATTGTCATAATAATAAAAGCATGGCTTAGCGGAGCGTTGGTGATCCTTAGATACTCCGCTTTCACACTAGGATGACATGCCATATGAAATATATGACTAACATTAAATTTAAATCCAAAGGGAAGTGAAGTTTGCCAAGGTCAAACATGGCAAACTCATCATAAACAATGCAGATGCTATCTAATTTAATGTTCTTCACACAAATGTGGATGTAGCCCATGTCAGAGTCAGTGTGTAGAATAACAAATGTGTAATGGTCGAGAAAATAATGTCCATATTGCAGATACGAGAGGTGAATTTTTGGTACCATGCATAAAGGTTTGCTTCAGGCTTTATGACTTCAACAAGCTACAAAACATGATCTTAATAGTGGGCAGATTGCACGAAGATGGTTGCTTGTTGGAAAAGTGATTTGGCTTATTAGGGTGTAAAAGCTGATAGTGCCATGATAAAAAATGTTCTTCACGAATGCATGACATTGATGCATGGTTCAAGACCATGGGACTCTAATGATGTAGAGCATGACAAAAACGGTGACAGAATTCATAGGACTAGTCTAAAGGTCTCGTCATGTTGAATTTATGCTTAAAGATCCACTTGATAGTTATGACGTCAGCAACAAGATGTTGTAACATGCGAGTACATGTGTGTTGCTGAGAAGTACACCATTGCCTCATGATAGTACAAATCAGAAAGGGTGGCACTATTTGTTGACATTTAGACAATGCACTACTCTTAATGTGTTCTAGTTCGAATAAATGATAATTAGTTGGCACAAATGATAGTACAGAAATTGAGGAACCATGAGTAGAGCCAACCTATAGCATAGTTGAAGGTACTAAAGGCAATGCGAGAACACCTGGCAACATGCTGTGTGACACCAACGGGGTCGTAGTACAACAATGACAAAGGATGTGAATGCCAACACCTGTGACAATGTATGGATTGGACCCATGTGGCATGTGCCTGGAAGAGATTGAGGTCATGTATGGATGAAAGAAACCCTTCAGCATGTGTTTATGGTATATATGTTGCAATTCATATAATCCCAACAAAGGAGCATAACGCAACAAAGCCATGCAGGTAGGCTATGCATTGGATCAAACTAGTGTGCAGCGTGAAGGTTACATAAACGGCTATGAGTGAGGTGTGTGAGTAGAGACCACACATATGGCTATGAGAAAATTGCCAATCGCTTGATCAAACTGGATATTAGGGCCAAGACTAGTGCATCATCCAAAAGATGCCTAGATAATTACTTGCAGGAGATAGAGCAAAAGTTGCCATTTGAGGCTCATTGTCTCAATAGCTTGATCCATATAGGAATAACTAAAAAGGAAGTGTTATACTAGTTGAAGGAGAAGATGATTGGATGTCAATTAAATCGATTGAGGTAAGTGTGCCTAGCCTCTTCCTTGTCATCCCACCTCGAATATGCAATAAACGTAAATCTAGGAAGCACTAGAGAATTGTTGTTTGGGTGTGCGACATAAAAGGAGGCCACACGATCGAGGTGCCTTTAGGACCGTTGACAGAGCATAACAATTCAGGAGAGTCACTCGGGTGCTTTTATCTAGAAATGGTCATCTTCGACTGTCTACATGGCTAGCTCCAGATACCATACCTTCTTTAATGGACAATTCGAGGACCCACCTTCTATGGAAGGCATGTGGCCTCATGAAGTGTTCCTCAAACAAAAAATGTGGCCTCATGAAGTGCAAGTTCTTTAGCTGGCTTGTCCTACATGATGGTCGTTGCGCACCTGGGAAGTTATATAGCATCATGGGCTACCAACCATGGACCATGCACCTTATGCTCGCAACAACCGGATTTGCTAGATCACCTACTACTTGATTGTGTATACATTCATGAGACTTGGTGTCGGATCCTCCACCGGGCCAGACTCCATGGTTGTCGCTCACACCTTCAACATTTTACATTTTCGTAGACTGGTGGCTGAGAAGTACAAAGATAGTACCAAAGACCCAACATCATTTCTTTGACACCATGCATTTGTATGTGATGGATATGGAATGAGAGATATGAATCTTCGGGAGCTCTAAATCTACGACAAGTACCATATCCCATCAAATCATGGAGGAGGCGTCACTGTGGGATCAAGATGAATTGTTCGTTTGGTCGAATTACTTTGTAATATCAGTAACCTCTCACATGTGTTGGTTGTAGGTAGGGTGTACGTAATCTGCATAGCAAGTACTTGCTTAGGCTCTGGTGTGTTTCCACCTTGCCACATATCTTGTGGTAAGGCGTTATGTCGGTTGTATCAAACACTCTTCTTTTTAATAAAATGCATTCATTGCACATTCTCTAAAAAAGCAGAAAGATGGAACCATCAAATGTGCAACAATGGGATGATCGCACATGATGAGTTGTCATATCATAGTGAAGATAGATTTTGTACTCCAAATGTGGTCGCTTAGGTACATGTGACGGATAGAGGGACAAATTCGCCAACACTAGACACAACATTGCGCAACTAGTATACGAATCGATACAAATGCCAAGTTTGACGTTGCGGTCATGTACTCGGTTCTTCTTCTCCATGGATGTGTTTGCAATGGTATCAGACGTCATAGGCACGTGCAAAGGTAGTGGACACTATGCGATATAAGTAGGAATTTGGTACACTGCTACAACCGTCTTCAACATCTAGTAGCATGTTGTTGATCCTTTGGCCTCCATGAATGACGCTATTTCATATCCTCTTGTCCTTTTTTTAACGTACAGATGACCTAAAGGACCTAGAACATTCTCCATTAATCGAGGAGGTACACGCCATTTTACAGATATACCCACGCATTAGATTGAAATTACAATGTAATACATAAAACAACCATTGGGGGCATAAATGAAAGGCGGGAATTACAAATAGGCCCTCACGAGGAATCCACCACTGTCGACGTGGAAGAAGACCACACCATCGGCACTGGATCCCAATCATGGAGATGGTTGTAGCCGAGAAAACCAAGCAAGGGAGCTCCCTGGCGCCTCCAATCTCGACGGAGCCAGGCAGTGAAACACTACACCAAGGTCGGGAGGGGCCTCTTCATATGGTACCCGATTGATAAGCCGATGGCATACCTGGTTGTCGCCTCAGGCATATTCCGAAAGAGGTAGAAGAGTAAGTGATAGCCGTAGATCTAGAGGACAAAATACCATGCCAGACCAAAGGACTTCCCCGAGAAAATTGGGGATCACGATCAACCCAATCCAGAGAGTAGCACGATCGATGATTGTCATGCCAACACTTCGCTGGCTGCGGGCACCACCACTCCATGGTACCTGCACTTTAAGAACAGAGAACAAGGAAGGAGCAAGAGGAGGAACACCCACCAAGGAGGAGCCCGGTGGGGAAGACGAAAGGCATAATGCTGATACCCATGAAGGATCCAGCTAGGAAGGAACACTGACACCTTTCCAAAGAAACCGCCTATCAAGAACAACAACGACGGCAGCCTACTGAGTCCACTAGCACAATTAGGCCCTACGGTGGCGGGCGTTTAGAGGCTACGGTGGCGGGCAAAGCCTGCCATCGCGTCTCCGCCACTGGAAAAAGAAAATAGTAGTGGCGGATGGTTTCTCCCGCCACCGCTAGCCATATCAGATGTTAAAAAAAAAGGAAGACGGGCTGGGTCAAGCCCAACCCGCCCCAGCGTGGCGCCGCTCAGCCGCGTTGGCCCGCCGCTGTGATGCACCATCTTGCTGCTCCGCCGCCGGTCACTGCGCCAGATCCGCAGCACTGCGGTCACCGAGGACGTCGTCGTGCCTTGGTCGCCGAGGGAGCAGAACAATAATGCGCCAGATCCGCCGCCGCGCCACCGTCGAGCCGTGCTTGCCGTCGCCCCGGAGCCGCCGTCGAGGACGGCGCGCCAGATCCGCGCCGTGGTTGCCTAGGACGCCGCCGCGCCTTGGTCGCCGAGGGAGCCGTGCTCGCCGTCGCCCCAGTGCCGCCGTCGAGGACGGCGCGCCAGATCCGCGCCGTGGTTGCTGAGGACGCCGCCGCTCCTTGGTCGTCGAGGGAGGCGTGCTCACCGTTGCCCCGGAGCCGCCGTCGAGAACGGCATGCCAGATCCGCACCTTGGTCGCCGAGGGAGGCGTGCTCGCCATCGCACCGGAGCCGCCGTCGAGGACGGCGTGCTAGATCCACGCCGTGGTTGCCGAGGACGCTGTGCTTGCTATTGCCCCTGGAGCCCCCGCCTGGTCTAGCCCGCCGCGGCGGCACAGGAAAGGGGAGGGAGGGAGACGTACGGGCACCGCGCAAGGAGAGGTAGGGATGAACTAGGGAGAAAGACAGCGGACAGCCAAGAGAGGGGCGGCGCTTGGTGTGTGAGGAGATAAGGACGGGTCGGCTGAGTGAGGGACAGTGGAAAAAGAAACCCTAGATGTTTGTTTATATACTGTCTCAAGAGGTTAGGCTGATACGAGCCTAATTGGGCCAGACCGCCACTGCTAGTTTGATGACGCCAACATGCCCGCCAGTACTGTTGCATCTCCGGTGGCGGGCTTCACTGACGTCATTTTGTGCGCCACTGGTTCGTGCGCCACGTACTGTAGCTTTGATGACGTCATTTTTTGCGCCACTGCTACCTGCTATAGTACTTTGCACGAGCTTGTAGTGACGGAATGAGCTATGCCCGCCACTGCTATTTTATAGGCTCCGTCACTGTAGGTCTTTTTGTAGTGGTCTCCCATCTATTCTTAGAACTAAAAACTCAAGCTTCTACATTACAAGGACGGGTCCCTCCCCCTAGATCACACCAGCGACTAACCGGAGCAGCTGGGGAGGGTCCGGAATCACTCGTCTTGTCCTTTTGCAACAGTTCAGGGAAGAAGAGGTCAATGTGAAATAGGAATGGTCAGAGCAATAATCTACAGTTAATTATGCATGAGTATGCATCGGTGCCAACAATAAATTATGGTGACTTGCGTATGCAGCATGGGTATTTATCAAGTTGAGGAAAATAGTAATCACTAGTAAACAAGCATTTTTAATTAAGTGGAGAAAATTAACCTCCCAGGATCCAATTTGTAAATTGGAAGCATGACATTGAGAAGCCATCAGTGTTGTCTTTGTAATAGATCTTGTTTCTTCAACACCACGGTCAGCATCAGCAATTGTGGTGTCGGTTCCCTTTTCTCTGGAAGCTCGATTAAGCTCCATTTGGATCTTGTTGACAAAGGAAGAGCTTTTTGTCAACTTTAGGCTCAATGGGCCATATCGAACACACGAAGGCAGCCACATTTTCTCACTCATCCCACCGACATCTTCATCGTATTGCTGTTGTGAAGGCAAACATAACAAAAGCTGTTAAGAAATGATTCATAAGAATGTAGTTATGCTAACACTTGCACTTATTTTTTTTATTCTACAAGTTTTAGCTAACATTGTTGCCTGTTTATATATACTAGTATTTTAGCACGTGTAGAGGCTAGAAAGAACTTCATTACTTGTGGGTCTATTGAATATTTTTATTTGTAAGTATTATATTGTAAATGGTAAATTGAAACGAAAGTAATTTCGGAGTTAATCTTACCCAAATTAACCAAAACACAGCAATAGGTTAAAAAGGAACTGTAAGACAACATATAACACTGGTTCAAAGCAATTTAGTTTACATAACGTTGTTCACTTAACTCACTCTCAAGGGTCCTGTTTTTTCTTAGTTTTATTGCACATTTGTACACACGGTTAGGTTTTTGTATCAAAGAACAAAAAGAAAAATTACTGGCCTATTATGTAGAGGAAACTATCACGTGCACCCAACTATTCTTTTCAACTAAATAAAGTGGAACTAGAAACAATGCATATCTTTATGAAGTACTAGCTTTAGCTACTCGAATCGTGTAGTGAGATCTATTTTACATGATCACCGTCAATATAGCAGTTGGATTGGCATATACACGCTTAATAAAGTACTATATATATCCACGTTATGGCACTCGGTACTACCACTGCATGTTCTACGAATTTCCCTCAAACCCATCATTATATATAAGTGTTATTGTTAACATATTTTTCCATGTGAATAAATTAAAGGGACAATTGGCTGTATGCCATTACAAATGCTCCTAGTCCCGGATCTACCGTCGCAAAATGTATAATCCGATGTACGCCACTTATATTGCAACTGATACGCTTATATGCCATAGTTGACTGGTCAACGGGTGACAGAGACAGGAAAAGACCATTATTTTCCCATGTCTTCCTCCTTCGGTCATCAATCCTTGATGATTAACAAAAAAAAAATGTTGTCGCGTCTTCCATGGCTGGCTTCCACAATCCCTCACAGCGCATAGAGATGGCTACCGTGGAGTCTCTCCCCTTCGCAACGCCTGGACTCTCCTCCGTGGTGCGATTCGCCGGCTCGCTCGAATGATGCTGTACTAAGACTCTGTAAAAGGCTGTGCGCTTTCAATAAAAGCGAGGGCAACCTTTTCTCTAAAAAAAGGTACACTAGATTTTTAGGACAAGATTAGTTTGAACTCTACCAAGTTTTACTGCTAATTAATTGGTGTCCATCGAGTTAGCTTGGTGAGGACAATGGGTCGAGTATCATCAAAGTATTTGATTTACGATGCCCCTACAAATTGCACTTCCACAAGTATTTGAGTATACAACAGAGGTGAGGTAGAAGTATTAAAAGCATAAGGAAGAGTACAGGTGGTGGTGATGGTGGGAATTATGGATCACAATCTAACATGGAGGTGATACAAGGTTGAGAGGTGGCTTCTATGGGAACTTTGTGGGCTAGAAAGGCAGTGAAGGCAAAGTGGAAATTTGTTAAAAGTAGGAGGAGTTGTACAGGTGCTGGTGACATAGGATGATAATCATCACGAACTGAGGTGATGTGATATACAGGTTTTGGTGTCTGCTATGAAGGCTTTGTGAGCATGCTGGAGAGAAAGCAAAGTTGGGAGAGAATTCAAAGTCCAAATCAAGTCAAGCTTCTTCAGTGAACACGGTTTGGGTTTATAATCAACTCAAAGGTAACACAGGGAATATTGGACGAGTCCCAAACCAACCAATTCTGGGAATATCGGGAGTACTTTTCACTTATCCAGATAGTATAGCCTAAAATATGTCTGATATTCTGGTTTGAGTAATAAGTTCATAGCTATTTCAAAGTTTGACATGGGTGAAATGTTATTTAAGAATACAATCAAAGTTACATATAAATCCATACTAAGAATTATACCAAAGCACATTGCTAAACTACGTTCGCTTCTCCATGAGTAGAAGAAGGTTTAGATCCATAGTGTGACAGCTGTAGCTACAAAAGATATCTATATGTTTGGCATACATTTATTGCTTATGTGTCTGCAATAAATTCCTTTTCTGATAAGTTTGAATTTTTTTTTTGCGAGGAAAGTTTGAATTTGTTCCTCTAGGTTTTTAGATATGTCCTGTAGATACCATTAATTTTCCCATACAACGTATACAAACCATATGAAAATCAAATGTAAAATTCAAATAAATGTTACTTGATACAGGTCATGCTTGCTAGAACTAGATCATGCATCAAAATAATACGTACCACAAAAATCACATGAAAAACTGTCAAGCAAAAAAAATGAAGAAATCAAAGCTAGATAAGGGCCTATTTGGTATGTCTCCATCTTCTAGCAAGTCGGAAAGGACATTCCTAGGGATTTTTCTGGTTTCTGTGTGGAATCAGCAGCAAGAATTTCAACAAAACTGACCTAAATCCTCACTATATCACTACATTGTTCAACTCCAAAGATCCTAGATTCAACGTTGATTCATAATTACTCACAACATAAAACAAAAGCAACAAGTCTACTTTTGATTGGAAAAATCAAACCACCAAAAACTGAATCTGAAAGTTAGAAAGACTTCACCTGAAGCGGTGGAGACCCAAGAGGCAGCATATTTCGCAATGGCTCTGACTCGACAATTTCGAGATCATCATTATTGTCCACACAGTTCCATGCCTCCCGCGACCCTCTTCTTTTGTTCCATCGCATAAACCCTTAGGCCTAGAACTAATCCTGTCTAGCCTTTGTTAGTCCATCCACTTCTTGTGAGGCTTTGATATGGGTAGCGGGACGGTTTAATATATGAAGGCTATCTGGAAAGGGAAGTATAGGTTTTTTTTTTTTGTAGGAGATGGTACAGAAAACGTGAGTCAGGTGACTGTGGGGACACTGGGATGAGGAGTTTCAGCTTGTTGCGGCCCTTCTATTGCCTGCTTTTGTGGACATCAATACTACATCTATTTACAGATTTTGTGCTCTTCGAACCATTTAATGTGCCAGAATATATTTACAGATTTGGTGATCTTCGAAGCATTTAATGTGCCAAATTGTGGAATGAGATGTTGGTAGCGGTGGAATGTAAACTCAAAGTGACACCCTTTATCAACGATCAGTGGACATGTAATACATACGTTGTTTTGAATTTTGGGTTTGTTGTCGAGCGAACCATGATACCATGACAAAAGTCAACTATCTTGGTTGTCTCTATATTGTCCAATGTTTTTTATTAATTTTTAAGTTCGATCAAGGTTATCAATATGTTTCCAAATAGCCATGCAAAGATACTCATGTAAAGCATCCACCGTATATTTCATTTCTGTCAATGAATTTGCCACCTACATGTATATCTATCTTCACCAAAAAAAATTGAACTACAGCTCCATGGCATACCGCCATAACCACTGCTGTAAAAGAGGTGCAGATCAGTTAATGATAAACATGTAGGCTTTAAAAATTTCTTTGTGACCAAGAGGTACAAAGTTCGTGTTCCAACAGAGTAATTAGTACAAAAAATTAAAGATAGTCCCTAATTGATCTTCTTCCTACAATTTTTTTTAATTGATCTATTGCTTAGACTATAGTCACAAAGCTTGTTTTTTGGTCCACAACTTTCGATTTTTGCCAAAACGTGTTAGCACTTGTCCTACACATTTGGCAAACATTTAGTTACCTACTATTCAGCCAATTTTATTTCCAAATTTTGTGGCATGTCTTTGGCAGTATTTAATGGTGGTCATTTTGGCATCGAACTTACTGTGCCCTAGTTTCATTGTCGTGTCATATATTAGCAGGGCTTGATGGCTGTAAATTTAGCGTTGAATTGAAAAGTAGTGTTTGCATATTCAAAGAACAAAATGACTCGATTGAATTTCGAAAATGAATCTGCACGTTGAATAGCTAATTTGATTTGCATTTGAACTCAAAAGTTAAGTGCAATTATCAATTATTGTAATAATGGTATGCATGCATTACTGGGAAGAAGGCAAGAAATCTCTGGCTTGAAAAAAAAAAAGAAAAACATGTTGCTTGAATCGGAAGAGTAGTATAACAGTTAATTTTTTTTTCGATTACACAATGCAACTCAGACACTCACCACGCACGCACACTCACCTCTATGAACGCATATACGCAAACCCTACCCCTATAAGCATCTTCGAAGACTGAGCTGGCAAATTCTCGAGATTGACGAAGTCACCACTGGCGCCTCGCTGTCGATGCCACGTCGCCTCTCGCTGAACGCACAACATCGTTAAATCTTAGAAAATTCGCTTTCACGGGAGTCGAACACAGGACCTCAAGTGCTACTGAGCTTCTTGTAACCACTAGGCTACAGACCCTTTCGCTAGTAATAGTCATTAACTTGCATTGAAATTGTACCATGGCAAATAGTGGGAAAAAAATGAAAGATCAGTGCGAATCAACAGTTTGCATACATATAAATAAGGAGTTTTTGTTTTTTGAACTAAAAATCACATTATCCGAAGGAGAAGTACAAAGGAATAGTTCTATATATTACGAACATGACATAGGAAAAAGTGCATGATAATATTTTTTCAAAAAAACGCAGGAGAACTGCGCCTCATTCTATTAAAAAGAAAAAAAGGACAAGAGCCCATTACAACATGCTACACCCCCAAATTAAAACTAGATTACATTTGTGCATGTGAAAAAAAACAACACAGACCAACGCTACAACACACACAACACTACTCTCGTGAGACTGACTCCAACAAGGTGATGCAAACTCATTTTGCATCTCATTTGACACTGTACATCACCAAACATCTCTCCAACAGATGATGCAAATGAGGAGGCATTTTGCCTGTGGAGGAGAGAGGTGATGTAATATAGATCGTCTCTCTCCATATATGCATTCTTGCACGGCCCGCCGACCCTCCACCCCGCCTCCTGGCAGCCACCGCCGACACCCGCTCCGGCCTCCACCCACCGCTCCAGGGCCCCCCTCTGACCCGCGCGCCTTCCGACGAGTCGTCCTCCGACGCTCCACCATGCTGCACACCCCGCGCCGCCTCTCCCGGGGAGGAGCCGGGGACGAGCTCCCCCCCATGCCTGCGCCGCCGTCCTCCATGGGCCGCCATGGGCACGCAGCCCCTCTCCGCCGCCGCAGCACCCCTCCGCCACCGCCCTCCTCCTTCCTCCACCTCCTCCTGCCACCGACGTGGCCAAGGAGGCGTCCGCCTCGGCCGTCACGCGGACGCGCATCCTCCGTGTTTCGGGAGCCCTCCCCCGTGCCCTCCGACGTTCGTCCTCGGCGGCCGCCGCGCTCGAGCTGCCTCCCTCCCCCCAGCGCCACCCCCCCCCCCCCCCCCCCCCCCCCCCCCCCCCCCCCCACCCATCTTCTCGACGAGCCATTTCACCACACCAGCGAGGTGCAGGGGACGCGCGGGCGAGGCGAGACCCGGGAGGACGGCCACGGGGAGGAGCCGTCGAGAAGGACCCCGCGCATGGTCGCGGACGTGAGCTCGGGGTGGACTTCGCGGCGGAGATCAGAGACGCCGGCCGACGAATCGCGGAGGCAGCGGGACGTGCGGGCTGCTGAGGGGGGCGCCGAGCCGCGGGACGCGTCGGCGTGAGGGGCCGCTGCGGGGAGCGCGGGGAGCTCGAGTCGCGCGGGCCGCGGCGGCGGTGACCTTCGAGCGCGATGACCTTCGAGCGAGGTGACGGCGGCGCGAGCTGGGAGGCGGCGGCGCGGCACGGGTCGCGGGCGCGACGCGGGGAGGCGGCGGCGCGTGCCCGTCGCGTGGAGGAGATGGCTTGCTGCGAGTTCGATTGGGATGGAAATACAGCTGCTTGTTGGAGATGGAGCTATGAGAACAAAAAGCAAACTACTATTCACGAGAGCCAAAAGGAACCTTGCATCTCCAAATTAGCTATGCTTGTCGGAGTCAGTCTGAGAGGGGCAGTCAAGTGATAGCCCTCGAGCTCCTACCGATTCTCAAAGTGAACGTTCTTCTCCAGCCCAAGTCATAGCTTCAACAAGGTTAATTAGGAGTTTCTCCATAAAAAACACAACTATATATTGCGGTGGTTCTAGTGGTTCCATATAATCCAAGCGCCAGCACTATGAAAGAGTTAAGCCCATTTCTTGCTTACCCATCACAAATCAGAAGATACATCAGTAGGTTGTGGACTTGGGGACTGGAGACCGACCTGCCCAAGTGTGTGAAACAAAAATTGCCTAGCAATACACATGAGACCAAGAGATGGTTTATCACTTCACCCTCTTGATCATAAAAGGGGCACTTCTCAGGATGGGGCAGTCCACATTTTGCTAATCTATCCGCTATCAAACAACGAGTGTGTGCGACTAGCCGGCGCCCATGTTTTCCAGATTCTATCGCAAGGCCCAAACTTCATTGAACAAATAAAAAATCCTTCATAGGCTGACTTTGAAGGAGTATTGCCCGCTAGAAGCCAATCTCCAAATATGAGAATCCTCGATCTCGGGCTGAAGCTTAAGACCATAGATGAGATCTCAAAGAAGAAGATATTCCACAATAATTTCCACAGAAAGGGTTCCTTATTGAATATCATCCACACTAGCACGGTGTGTGAGGGCCTTTGTACTGTGCACCTCTGCACTCGTCGCTTTGGAAGTGCAGCAAAGAGTTGAGGGGCAAGGTCTGCTATGCATTTTCCATGTATCCATTTGCCAGTCAAGAAATATGTGCACGCGCAATTATCCACCTCTGAAATGACAGCCATGGGGAAGAAGGCCCGAAGCTGCAGATCAGGCACATGAAAAGGTAGCGACGACCAAGGATGGTTAGGCTCTGTCTTTTGTAGCCAAAGCCGTCTCATTCTCAATGCCCATCCCAACTTTGTGAGGTTGAAATCCCGAAGCCACCAAGATGGGAGGGCGGAAACAATGCCCCAAGCCACAAGGCAGTGCCCTCCTCTTGCCTCCTTTCGCGCCCCATCCAAAGAAAACCGTGACACAATTTATCAATAGTTGCACGGTGTGTGAGGGCCTTTTGTACTGTGCGCCTCTACACTCGTCGCTTTGGAAATGCAGCGAAGAGATGAGGGGCAGTCTGCTATGCATTTTCCATGTATCCATTTGCCAGTCCAGAAATATGCGCGGGCGCAATTATCCACCTCTGAAATGACAGCCACGGGGAAGAAGGCCCGAACCTGCAGATCAGGCACATGAAAAGGTAGCGACAACCAAGGATGGTTAGGCTCTGTCTTTTGTTGCCAAAGCCGTCTCATTCTCAATGCCCATCCCAACTTTGTGAGTTATGAAATCCCGAGGCCATCAAGATGGGAGGGCGACAAACAATGCCCCAAACCAAGGAAGTACCCTCCTCTTGCCTCCTTGCACGCCCCATCCAAAGAAAACAGTGACGCAATTTATCAATAGTTTTATTGCCCATGACGGTAGGTCAAGTGCCATTGCAAGATAGATGAGCATCGCTGTAAGTACAAACTGAACTTGTTGTACCTTTCATCCCGCTTTATATCTCAATAGTTTCGAGCGGAGCATACATATTTTCACCAAACTATATTTGACACAAATGATTAGGAAAAAGAATCTGGCACGTTGAATAACTAATTTGATTTGTATTTGAACTCAAAAGTTAAGTATAATTGTGGTAGTAAGATGGGGTTGTACAGATTTCTTAATAACTCTGTAGTAGTTTAAAGCCAGTGCAAATCCGACGATTGAATTTTACAGAAGATATTAGATGAATCCAAAATCCAATAACTTCAAATAGTTTGTCCTGGATGTTCCATCGACAACAGGACTTGCTAATCATGCTCCATGGCCGGTGGACAGGTAACTAGCACAACAATTGGTTCTTAAAGTAATAGTACAATATCTTGATATGCTCATGTAAACACTAAGTAGACTAACATAAGAGAAGAAAAGAGTGCTGCTATATGATATAGCTTATTATCTTCCTTAACGATCATTGTTGCTTTGCTTCCTATCCTATGACCAGGGCCGATCCTGGAGGGGGGGCAAACGGTGCGGCTGCACTGGGCTCCCATGAATGTATGTATGAGTTGTTAAGAATTTCTTTTAATCAAGTTGAACTACAACCTGCAACCTTGATGCTAGTTTATCGTGTTTGGCTCCACACACACAAGCACGACTAGATGTCAGTCTTGAGCTTAACATGTCAACATGCATGGTAAATCACTTATTCACAAATCGCAGTGCACATGGCACATTTGCACAGGTACATCTTACAAGTATGCATCGGGATAAAAAAAGAGAGAGAAAAGCTAATATATCAGGATTAAAAGAAAGCACCTTCGATTTTTTAAAGATAATATAAGAACTTTAATTTTCTTCACTGCAAAAAAATCACTTTAATTTCAAATATAGCCAAATTTTTGTATTCTAAAAAATTGTTTAATATGGTATGGGTCAATTTCGCTCTGGGCCCTGAAATCTCAGGACCGGCCTTGCCTATGCCATGATGATACACATATGCGACTTCAGCTTCTTATGCATATGATGATGAGCATGACCTCTTTCTTTCATACCCTAAGTCATATTCATGTTCTGGTGCAATCTTTTACACCTTTAAAATATTGTGTAAATCAGATTGTCATGTTATATAAAACAAAATTGCGACTATATGAAGACCAAAGATTATTTGGTGATAGTCGCATATTATGACAATAGTGCCATATATTAGAACAACTCTCTGGCATACTGCAAATGGATATCTTCTCCATTGTAATGGATATCTACTGAGGTTAGCTCTATAGATGCCCCTCCAACCAGCCATTTGAGATTGCTGCAGCTCAGGGTAATTAAGTTTACCTATATTGATTGCTGATTATGCTTGAATGGAGGGTCTGAGTTGGGTGCTAATCTTGAATGGATCCAAACACATGTCGAGTTTACCACTGAAAAGCCAAGCAAAATTCATTCATCAGCCCAAATTTCCAAATAAAACAAACTAGAATGGTGCTCGCGCATTTGCGCGGCTTGTATTGTATTATATTAAATGTATTATTAATTCTTGTAATTTATCATCATTATTTTTTATCACTATTAGTTTCAATTGATTGTTTTCGTAACGACAATTAAACTTGTAATGAATTTGTATATAATATATGTTTTCTCCCACAGTCACATCCCTCACCTGCTCGTTACGACCCTCAGCTAGTTGTCACCCTAGCTCGTTATCCGGCTCACTTGTTCGTCACGTTGCTTGGCTGGTCGTTGTGCCAGCTTATGTGGAAAAAAAAGATAGTAAGAATATATACTCAAATAAATATTTGGTATGCGATGCTAGTAAGAGTAGTGATGAGAAATATAAAAGTAATATAAGTTGACCTAGTCAAATGTTTACGTAATGGCAGTGGTAGATAATTAATGAGATATGTAAGGATATTTTAAACTAATTTTTTTCATAATGGAAGTGGTGGGTGATTTTTCTTCTCTCTTTTTTGCCGGTTAATGTGGAAATCTCTAACCCTGAGAACGAACGTGGTGTTTCGTGTCCAAATAATAAGTGGTGTTTCGTGTCCAAATAATAAGTTAATAGATAGAATGGATTGAACATTATACCCATCAATTTTTGCAAATTTCAACGAAAACAGGGTACATTTTTTCTATAATTTTACTAGAATTTGCAATTCTTTTTCAATTTTTCGAATTTTTTTTTTAAAAAAAAAAAACAGGTTTACTAGTGACCTCCAATAGTTTCTGTCTAGCACATGACCACATATCGACATCGTCGGATCAGAACACGACAAGACATGAAGACTTCGCATTACATGGCGAACTCTATTCACGTTGAAACAGCAGGAAGGAGTTGGTGGCATTATATATATCGTGCTAAGATTTTGCCAGGTAACAAAGAAAAGAAAATCTTTCGTTCGCTCGCTCATGCTGTGCCATGCATGCATGTTCGACGATCGCTCGCTCACGGGAGCAGGTGCGAACGCGTGCCATCCGCCCCGGGGCATCCCGCATGCACTGCTACCATCCTCTCCGCAACCAAACAAGCTCGCCTGCCTCTCTCTCTCTCTCTCTCTCTCTCTCTCTCTCTCTCTCTCTCTATGCCCGTGATCGCAGATAAATCCGCCGCGGTACAGCGGTTACAGTACGCTCGTGCTCCCTCGTGCGCGCATGCCCGCTCTCCCGCACTCGTCCAACCTATATATCCATCACTCTCTAGCTCACATTCCCTTGTCCCTTGCACCGCCCGCCTCCTGCTTGGTCGTTTCCTCCTTGCACCTTGTGACGACCTGTCAGATCCAACAACAACGCCACTCGTCGCGCGCGGCCATGGCGGCAGCGGCCGCTTCCTCTTCTTCCCCGGCTCGCCACCTTCTTCTCCGTGCTATTTCGCTTCTGGTCGTCGCCGCTGTTGTCGCGGGTGGCGACGGCGACCGGCCTGTCGTTGGGAAGACTGCCGTGCTATCGCTGCGGGAGCTGGATGGATGGGGTCCTGCAACGAAGAACCCGAGCAGCTCCTACAATGAAGCAAAGCGTGCTGCAATGCTAGGTAATTATATATGCTGCCTCATTTCTATGTTGTACTCCCTCCATTCTTTTATTGATGTCGTTTCAGACAACTATTTTGTACTAGCCACAAGCTAAAATTCTTATCCTAATGTCATCATTTCAAGGAAGGAGGGAGTAGTTGACAGAAGTGAGTTCAATTTGTGAGTTCACGTTACGGAGCTTCTAAAAAATGTCAAATATGTATGGTAATGCTTAGTTCTAACTAATATTGGGGGATCCAGTCTTCATGGAATGTTCAGAGTCTAGTTTCGCAGTCCGAATCCTAGCTAGTTGATCTTTTTCCCATGGAAGCAGTTAGTTTACAGTCTGTGGATAGCCTTGTCTGTATGTAATAGCTCATTCAGATACGCTAGTATTAGGATTAGGCTAGTGCAAATAGTAATTAATTTTTTTTAAAAAAACATTTATTAGGACGACAAACATGTATATATGTTTTCCGTCCTGAGATGGATAAAAGGTAACCAAATTCAACTACCTAGCTATTTTCGCGATAGCCACGACAAGCACCACCCGGCCCCGAGGAAAAAAAAATGGAGACAATTCGTTGCGTCAAAGGATACGCTAGCTGCTTGCCCCTCGGAAAATATCATGAATCCATCTCGTAGTGCATCCACTCAACATGGAGTCCACATATCACACATGCATAATATGGTCCCTCTTGCTGGTGTTCACCGTGTTTACTCCTTGCTTGTTTTCACTGAGGCGAGGCCACGTGACGTGCGTACTTCCAGTCCTTTCTGTACCTTATTCTACGACCAGCAGTGGTCAGTCAAAAACACTAGAAAATTCAAGTTTTGATGTATACTTACTCAGAATTAAGTTCCTTTGCTTGGAGTATATATACGTACATTGCTCCCGACCACAGTACTGTCAATTCCTCAGTCTTCCATGTTTATAATGTTCTTCAGGAGAGCACAAGAAGAAAGGTAACGCACCAAGAACAGGGACCACCGTGCTGGAGCTGAAGCACCACTCCCTTACCCCCATCCCCGACGACCCCGCCGCCCGCGACCGCTACCTCCGCCGCCTCCTCGCCGCCGACGAAGCCCGCGCCAACTCACTGCAGCCGCGGCACAGAGCATCGGCCTCCACGCAGTCGAGCCAACAAACGGCCGAGGTCCCGCTGACCTCGGGCATCCGGTTCCAGACGCTCAACTACGTGACCACCATCCAGCTCGGCTCCGCCGGCGCCGGCGCGGCCGCGAACCTGACGGTGATCGTGGACACCGGCAGCGACCTGACGTGGGTGCAGTGCAAGCCCTGCTCGACGTCCTGCTATGCGCAGCGCGACCCGCTCTTCGACCCCGCCGCCTCCGCCACCTACGCCGCCGTCCCCTGCAACGCCTCCGCCTGCGCGGCCTCCCTCCGGGCGGCCACCGGCGCACCGGGCTCCTGCTCCGGCGAGAGCAGGTGCTACTACGCGCTGGCCTACGGCGACGGGTCCTTCAGCCGCGGCGTGCTGGCCACGGACACGGTGGCGCTCGGCGGCGCCGGTGGCGTCGTGGACGGCTTCGTGTTCGGGTGCGGGCTCAGCAACCGCGGCCTATTCGGCGGCGCGGCGGGGCTCATGGGCCTGGGCCGCACCGCGCTGTCGCTCGTCTCGCAGACCGCGGCCCGCTACGGCGGCGTCTTCTCCTACTGCCTCCCGGCGACCGCCGCCGCCGCGGGCTCCCTCTCCCTCGGCGACGCCGCCGCCTCCCCCTCCCGCAACACGACGCCTGTGGCGTACACCCGCATGATCGCCGACCCGGCGCAGCCGCCCTTCTACTTCCTCAACGTCACCGGCGCGGCCGTCGGCGCCGCGACCGCCCCACTCGCCGCGGCGGGGCTGGGCGCCGCGAACGTGCTCATCGACTCCGGCACGGTGGTCACGCGCCTCGCGCCGTCCGTGTACCGCGCCGTGCGCGACGAGTTCGCGCGTCAGTTCGCGGGCCACCCGCCGGCGCCGGGGTTCTCCATCCTCGACACGTGCTACGACCTCGCCGGCCGCGACGAGGTCGACGTGCCGCTGCTCACGCTGCGGCTCGAGGGCGGCGCCGACGTGACGGTGGACGCCGCGGGGATGCTGTTCGTGGTGAAGAAGGACGGCTCCCAGGTGTGCCTTGCCATGGCCAGCCTCGCGTACGAGGACCAGACGCCCATCATCGGAAACTACCAGCAGAAGAACAAGAGGGTGGTGTAAGACACGGTGGGCTCCAGGATCGGATTCGCGGACGAGGAATGCAGCTATGTTAGTACATAGACCTAGCTTGCATATATGAGGGGTTTTAGCGTGCTGTGGCACGTTGTGGGGGGGACTGGAAATGTGTACGTAGGAGATCGCGATGAGGAGTGAAATGCCTTGTTTCTAATCGTCTCCTTTGATGTTGTAAACTCTGTGTTGTGACATAATTTTGTGGCTTTTGTTCATTCCGATACCATACAAAAATTTCCCTCTCCTTGTGCTTAAGAATGACCTTACTACAACTAGTACTATATATGTTAGATATATAATGGCTACGAGCCTACGAGTCACACTTTGATTGTCCGAAGGAAAATATTTTCTTTTTTAAGAGATAGAAAAAAATTGTTACTAGTTATAATATCACACTCGTAAGAAAGTACTTTTGTACAGAATTCAAGGATATGAGTATTGGTCCCATAACTTTTTACATTGGTCCCTAACTTGTATATTCTTAGAGCATCTCCAAGAGATTACCAAAAAAAAAATGCCCCATAAACTTGGTGGGGCTAACCAAAAAATTATACGGGGCAATTTTTCTTTCCTCCTCCAACAGTTCCTCCCAAAAAGTGGATAAAAACATTTTTTAATTGGGTCACGTCAGCATTTGGGGCCACAAAATCATTAATTCTAGTGAAAAGAGAATGAATAGGGATCCCAATTCTTCCCCTGTTTGTAGCTACAAATGAGGGGAGTTTAGGGGGTATGAAAAAGTTGGGAGTAGTTTTGGGGTGCTGTTGGAGATGATTTTTTTGATTGAATCCCATTATTTTAATTTAAGGAGAGGTTTTGGGGCTCTTTTGGAGATGCTCTTATATTGATTTGTTGGCCAGACTTGAATTTGGCCTGACAAAAGATGCTTTATATTTCTGGATGAAAGGAGTCGTAATACAGGCAAAAATAGGTTCATATTGACAAGCTACTATTCATCGAGACAATTCATGTTATTTAATTTGTTTTCCTTTTATTTTGATAAGAGGGTGGGCCAAACCTGATTAGAAAAGTTTGAAGTGGACGAAAGAAGTTACCTCAAAAAGGCTCGACATCACTTGCTTATTATATTTTCAAACTATGCGTATTATGATATATTTCCAATTAAAAATAATTGCACTATCATGATTATCAAACTTGAGCTGCCCCTTTGGTCGTCGAGGTCACATATGTGGAAGAATAAATTTCATAAAACCCTGAATTTTGTGGTCCTTGTTTCACAAAACACCATGTATTCTGGTCAAATTGTTTCATAAAACTCCACCTCTATCTAAACAGTATGAACCTTACCTATGGACTCTAGTTTTGTACTCCCCCCGTTTTTTAATATATGACGCCATTGACTTTTTTCGTTACGTTTGACCGTTCGTCTTATTCAAAATATTTGTGTAAATAGCTAAGTGTATAAGTTAACATTAAAGTGCTTTTGATGATGAATCCAATGATATTCATTTCACATTCGCAAAGTAATTATTTAAATATATATTGTTGGTCAAAGTTCAACGAAAAAGTCAACGGCGTCATATAAATAAAAACGGATGTAACGATCGTGTGACCGAGAGGGGGGATGAATCGGGCACACCATGAACTGAAACTTTTTGCACTTCTAGCTACTCTTTCTAATTGCGGAAGTAAAGGATACATAACTAGAGAGTATATGTGCACTATGTGATAGTGATCAAGCAAGGATAACCATGTGCTAGGACTTGTACATGCTAGGAGCAAGGCATACATGAGCATATAAGAACAACCTAGCATATGATACAAGATAAGCTCAACAAGTCCTACACAAGCTAGTGTATAAGGTAAATGCACTCAAGCATTCTAGCAAGCATAAGGGTAACACAAACGGAAGCTCAAGCAAGTCCCATGCATGCTAGTGTATAAGATAAGATAGAACATAAACTAGCATGCAACAAGTAACACATGGAAAGCTCAAGCTAGTGACCATGACAACGAGATAGATACAACATAAAGCATAACAAGATCACTAGATGATAACAAGCAAGTGTATGAGCTATGAGACATATAAGGAAAGCGCATATCACTAGAGATAACGAAGAGCTAGCACACGGAAACAATCATCAAGCAATCATATGATAAGCACAAGATCTACTACAAGTATATAGGATAAACAGATAATAATGCAAGTAGTAGAGAGTAAGGGTAAGAGATTGCTCATCGATTTTTCCCGTGGTATCAGAAGGATGGCGCCTTCCCCTAGTCCATGTTGGGTCACTCCCGCCGGAGTCTCGACCCCGTCCCTCCGCTCGATGGCAATCCCCTTTAGAGCACACTCCACCCTTTAAGCCGGTGATGTCCCCCAAGAGCACGCTTCACTCCTCGAGTCACGGCTTCACCCCGCCGCACACCGGCAATGCTCTGCTCCTTGGGACCATCCATCGCTCTTGAGTGAAGTCGCGGGCACGTCCCGCCGGGCTTCTCCCGGGTACTCCTCCGAAGGTAAGGCTCCGCACTTGATGCGTGTCAAAGGGCGCTCCATTAGTGATGCTTCTTTCGCACGGGAAGCTCCAAGACCGTGTACAAACTTGTGTCGGCTTCCACACTCTCTTCGGCAAGCTCAACACCGACGCCTAACCGGTCCAGGCCTTGCCATAGACCAAGGGTAACAAACCAAGACCGCCTCCCTATGACCACACTAGTCCTAGAGGTGGATGGATGCTCAAAACCCTCTCAAGCACTAAGCTTTCTTCTCCAAATCTTCTCCATGTGCTTCTCCTCTCTCTCAAGCACCAAGATTTCTCTCTAAAGCCTCTCCATGTGCTTCTCTTGCATCCTCTTGGCTCCCACTGTGTTTCCCTACTGATAACAATGGCCAAAGGCACCTCAAAGGGCCAAGCAACCGGCTATTTATAGGCCTCCATCCATAAACTAGCCGTTGGACCAAAAGTACCCAGTTTCTATAGTCACCGTATGATCCATTTTTAGGTCACCGTATCATACGGTGGTCTCCAGACAGGCTGCAGTAAATTGCCTGTAATTCCTTGCTCCGAACTTCGATTGGGGTGTTCTATATATCAATGGAAAGCTCTTGGAATTCCCCACAACTTTTCTTTTGGGCCAATCTCTAAATTCGGTTATCTTTGATATGATATGGCCGTCGTATGATTGAAAGGTCATTCCATATCATTTGTGCAAACAGCCTCCAGTGTTTTGCCCATAACTCTCAGCTCCGAACTCCGATGAAGGTGTTCCACATATGCACGGAAAGCTCTTGAAATTCTCACAGCTTTCATGTTGGTTAGATCTCCAAATTCTGCCATCTTGACCACCGTATTATACGGTGACCACCACCGTATCATACGGTGACTTCATTTTTTCAGCTTCGCAGGAACTCCTTCTCTGGAAATCATACGGTGCTCACCGTATCATACGGTGACTACCACCGTATATTACGGTGACTTCTTCTTTCTTCTTTCCAGAAACTTGTGTCTTCTGTCTTCATCCTCAGACCTCACCGTATTGTACGGTGACTACCACCGTATAATGCGGTGACTCCTGTGCAGCTCAAACTTGATCATTTCCTCGGTTCTTGCTTCCAACTTCACCAAACTTGATTCCTCTTCTCCTCTGTTGTCACCCTAGTGCCTGAGAGACTCTCTGAGCATCCACTCACCTCTACCACTAGTGTGACCTAAGAGAAATGACTCGATCCCCCTTGATAGTCCGGTTTTTCCTATGGACTTAAGCCTACATCTATACCAAGCCACACTTGCTTGGATCTAGCATGTCCTTAGCCTTGATCCATCTCCTCAACCGCGACCTCCATCAAGTCCTTGATCCTTGTCGTGATCCATCAACGAAGCTTCTTCATGTGACCTAAAGAATATGCATGAACACCTTTCCTACATCCAAGATGTTAGTCACAATGATCTAGTTGTCACAAAGGACAATCCGATCGAAGCATCATATAATGTGCATAAGATATGTAACAAGAACTCATCACATAATAGACAAGATCATCATGGCATATGATATAAAGTGAGACCAACATGATGATCAAGAGTATGTCAAGGTATAAGATACATAGAGGAACACATGACATACTCACCTTGTCTCTTACCTCATGTGCATAGTGGTTAGCTCGTAGGGTAGTCCTCATGTTCACTTCTTCTCTTTATCAACTTCCTTGCAACCTTTGAGGTGTTGGCACTCCAATAGTATATCACTACATCCATGAGACTAAACATCTTGCACACTAGCAAACCTTGTTAGTCTCATTGACCATGTTGACATCAATCACCAAAACCTATGAACCATGCTCTAGGTTCATTGATCTTACAACGGAGGGAGTACATTGCATGACCATGTATCCAACTAAATGATTTAGTTAATCAAAGATATAGTTCACATGTTATATTCATGACTATTTTGAGAGAGATGGGGTTTTGTGACACAATACGACCATAAATTATGAGTTTAAGTGTCACAAGTTAAAATACATGTGGTTTTGTGACATAAAGACCATAAAACCTGGTTTTTAACTCAAAACACTACACAGACCATAATCAAGCATAGAAATGGAACTAGGAAAAAGAACTCAAAACATAAGGTCCTGAAAATGACTAAACAACATACCTACCGTAAAGGATGTTAGACATTACCAGCTGCTATAAGCATGGCACTCCAAATTATTCCATCCGTTTTTTTTTTTTTTTTTTGATAATGCTTCACAGCAATTCGTCATCGCTTGTTATTCCATTTGATTAAGGATCCACTTTAATTAAAAAAATGAAAGTTCTGGGAATCTTCAGTTATACTCCATATTCCCAGAACTTTCGTTCTATTACAGTGGACTCTTAATCAGATATACTGATGTACATCGCTCAAGATTTAATTTATAAAGCATTAAATAATGTTTAAAAATATGACGATAAGAATTGTCAATGCAACAGAATTTGTATGCCACATACAGACCATCACATAGTCACATGTTGAATGCAGCAGAAGAAATAATTTACATAGGGAAAAGGAAAATACACGATAGGTGGCATATATTGCTGTCACAATCAGTCTAAGGAGAGAGTACTAGGATACAACATTATTGCTACAGCCATTACAGATAAGACAGATAATACTGATAAACCTAACTTACTAGTACCAATGCACGTGCGCCACGCACGTGTTTAGAAAAAAATGCTTCACTTGGCAGGATCTTTGCAACATAAACTGAGATTCTATTTTGTAAATGAAATTGATTGATACATTATGGTAACCATTACTTTCCTAATATAATTGGCAAGATCTTCACAATCGCATTCAAATTATTATTAGAATATTGACACAGGTTAGACAGTGATGTCTCTTTGATCAGAAGAAAACAAAAACTTTTTTCATGTAGTCTTCCTCAAGTAATTAATTTCAATTTCTCTTTCTTTTCTGCCGCTTCTAAACGCTCCTATAGACCCATCCCAGCAGCAAGCATCACATCTTTGTAGTACAGATAAATCTTTTTTAGACAAGTCTTAACTAAATGGAGCACCTTCTTGTATCACAACCTGATTAAGAGATAAAGGAAAAATGAGTCATATACACGACACCAACATTAAAGATATTATGATTATAGCCCAATATTGACTGTTTTCACACATGAACTTTGGAACCTCAACCGAACAATTAAAATTTTCAAGGAAGTCAGGAGAAAAGCCTAGCATCACTATTAGCATTATTAAGTATTGATTTTTCCACGAGCAACCGCCAAGAGCAGTGGCACGTAGAACTATTAGCATTTTTAATGTTTTACCGCGAAATCTGATTAGTGGTACGTAGAACGCAGGCCTGGTAACTTATACCGTGCAATCTCATACGGATACATGTGAGAACCACAGACCATAAATTAACTGTAACCAAGTTCTATAAAAACTGCTAGTTATGATAAACATCCTTTCTTTAAAACAGGCCTTTTTAAATCTACCTGCTTGACATAAATTCCATGCAAACTTCCAGTAAAATTTGTGTAGTTTCGTGGGTTATGTTGATGAAAATAATCCATAGGACGGGTGAACCAACTACAAGTAATTTCATTAGGAACCCTTCGTACTGATGTGAAATCTATCTTATTAGAACTATTTAAGGATAAAAACATAAAGTACCAATTGCAATAAAAGAAATCTTCCTTTCTTCTAAACCACTAAGCCACTAAACCACTAAGCTACTTCAGATGTTGCTCCATGCGAGGAAACTGGGATTGGTTCTTACCAGTGGGGTGTCGCGCTCCCGTGCCCTCCATCCTCCAACCACTCGTTGATCTCCAAGCAAGGAAGGTGACCACAACAGCTCAACGGTGGAGGGAGCATGTCGCTCATACCCAGCAAATGCAGTTACAGCATTAAGAACAACCATATGTGACCATCCTTGAACATACTAACCCATCCCGTGATGCAGAAATGAGCGTTTACTTGATTTGGTGTAGGGTTTACCTGTCCACGGAAACAGTAATAAATCAGGTGAAACCAAATGAAAGATAATACAACAATTTGTAAGATATGAGGTTTCAACTCACCAGCTAACTGAAGAAACAAAATAAAATATTGCCTAAATAAAAATTACAATATTATTATGAAACAATCTAGCTATGAGCCAAGGAAAAACAGGGCATGGAAAACATGTACTATTTCAATTATCAAAACAAACAATATAAAGGACCTTTTTACTTCAAAAACCATGGACATTGATTTAGGATTTATTTATCAGTGCATCACTGATCCTGTAAGCAATCATTGACCAAGTGCCGAACAACAATAGCTTCAAAACTGAAGCCAAGTAATGAACAATGCCCTCTGATCTAATGTACTCCAAACGTTGTACGAATAGGTTGTGCAATTTTTGAATTTCAACATAGAATCAGGACAGCAGAGTTGTGAAAAAGTTCAGATAAAATTGAGAAGTACTAACCATATAATGCACGGGCATTCCATCAAACATTTGATAAGCAACCCCTGTGGCATCTTTCACATTTTAGTTGCAGTGAAAATTCAATGTCAGCGCAATCTACAACAAAAGAGTGCTGGACAAATAAAGGTTCAGATATACCTTTCCTAGCATGACTCAACAATAGAAGAACTCCAGACATGCTCATCTTACCTCACCTTTCCCTAAACTCTACTCGTTTTTGGGCACTCAGATAGGACCCAGGTATCAGAACACCACTTGGACGCCAGGCACCACAGCAGGCCCTAATGATAGGCTTTCTTCTGCACGGCAAACATTTCGACATAGTGAGGTTGCATCAAATCACATAATTAACGTGCTTGACGACTGAAATCATGATAATTGGGGAATTTCAGATCAATATGGGTGAACAGAAATTACCATATATAGATCTCCATAGTCGTCAAAGATACCATGCTACTCCACTACTGAATCTGAAAGATTGTTCTTCCCTGCCTCCTCTGCCTCAACTGCATGGCCGAGGGTGAGGCACGAACAAAGCCCCAGCACGTCGTTGACCAGCACATTCCTAGAACTTTCGTTCTATTAGTGTGGACTCTTAATCAGATATACTGATGTACATCTCTCAAGATTTATAAAGCTACTCCCTCCGTTTTTCTTTTGATGTCGCCGCAGTTCAATTTAAAAGGTGTGCAAATTGTTGTCGTCGCCAGTGCAAAACATTTCCCACTTCCCTATCTGCCCCTGTCCTCTGCTTACCCTGAGAACAGAGTTCCTCTCCACCGACGCGCCGCCGCTCGCAACCAAGACTCGACGACGGCAGCCGCGCTCTCCCCCGGGGCAGCGGCGCGCGTGGAAGCTGAAGGCACCACGCCGCTGCACGACTTGGACTCCGGCGACGTCTCGCCGACGTTCTCCGGCGAGGTGACCATGGAGCCTTGGATGCCAAGGTCAACAGTTTGGTCGAGCTTGATTTGATCTTCAAGCTCAACGCTGCCCGGCTGGCCGACGAATCCGTCCTCCCTTCCAGCTTCCCTCCCCATCAGGTGCAGCAGAGGCGGGATTCACTTCACATGGCCACCGGCGGCGTTGCACGGCGATGATGGTCCAGTTGCAGATCATCGCCAGGCGTGCTGCTCTGCTGCGGCGCTAGGCTTATTGCTTCGGCTTCTCGCGCTACTGTGGATGATTAGCAAATCTTTGAAGAGCTTGGCGTTCAGCATCCATGTAATCTGAAAACGGTAGTCTATGCTTTGCTTGTCTGAAAAATATTCAGAGACAATGTGCGATCGCTAATCGGTGATTACTGCAGCAACTTGCAGTTCAGCATAGCAGAAATTAGCTTCACAATTGCTACTCCAATGATGCATCTGCTGTATGAGTTCATCCCGGGGAATTTGGTTATTCATTCAGTTGGAGAAAATTGCTATCTTTAAAATACTTTTGGATGCACATCTACTCTCTACGCCACATCTGAATGTAATACACATCTGAATGTTCAATGAATCTATTGTTTTTTCTTTACTGAAGAACGTACTGACACTCTATGTTCTCTGAGTTGTTAACTGTATCAAGACAATAAATCTGAATAACAAAACATGACAATCTGAGTGCTAGTGCATCTCATGTTCTTGTTGCTTAATCCTACTGTCAGAATTTTATTTCTGCCATGAAAATGAATCGAAAGAGGTGCACTGTGAGATACACTGTGAGACACAAATTGGTCTATTTGTTCTGGTGCAGCAGAAAAATGCAGTAAAAAAAATCAAGAATTCATTGACCAACATATTTGATACAAGCACATCCACTCAAGTACAAGAGTGCTCCCATTTGCCATCAGCTGAAATAACAGAAAACCTTCTTTTCAACTCACAGAAGCATCAGAGAATGTTCAAGTTCCCAAGACAATCTGGGTGCTAGTGTATCCAGCCATCAATAACCCAGCACCAGTAATCCACTACCAATCTGGACCATTGTAAATTACATACTGAGAATGAACTACTACCATTCCACTACTAGCAGCCACATAATTAATCTGCTACCAGCAGCCACAAAATTCTTGATCATAATTTACAATAATAAATAAAATCTTCTGCTTATTCATTTATTTTGGTCAGTACTTCTTGTACCAATGTCGCTTCACATCCCAGCTGCAAGGGTAGAAGTCCTTGTCTTTCAAGCATCTGCTTCCTTATATGCGGTGTGTCATATCTGTTACCACCTCCAATTCTCATAATTTCTTTCATACATGCTTGAAGCGTCAAAAAAATCCGATTTGCCTTTTCCACTGAATATTCTCGGAAGGCCTGATCCAAATATTAAAATGTAAGCAATTCATGAAGATATACTCGAGCCATTAAGGGCAGTTTGTCGTCGGGAAAAAGAAGTTCAGTTTCTGCTATAAACACAAAACAAAGGAGAGAATTATAGAGTACAATACCTTGTCAACAGCAGCTACAAGATCTTCTAACGTTCTCGATTTGGTCTTGTACTGGATCGATTGGATAGAGTTAAAGAAGCCAAGGTCCAAAACATTTAAGTCTGGTGAATTAGGTGGCTGACATACAATTCTGATGTCGAACCCATCTTTCTTGGCAGCATCACAAAAAAGTTTATCACTAGAAGATAGGTGGGGTTTAGCATTATCTTGTTGAATGAATATTGGCTTATTGGCATCTTCCTGTGGCCAGCGAGCACGGATTGCTGGCAGCACCTTTTCTATCATAAACTCTCGAGTGACATTCTTGTCGACTGAATCCAAAGGTTTCATCTCAATGGTACCAGCAGGCCTGTTCACACTCGATCTCTTTGCTGCTTCAAATTTTATGAAAGGAAAACAATCAATTTTTCCATCAAAGGTACAATTCTTCTCAGAGTCAAATCTGGGTCTAGCAAATGCAGTCAAAATCATGAGCTTAGGGATGTGAGTCTTACTCTTGCATGTACGCTCTATGGGTTCTTCACCTGGAAGAGCATAGTACCTCTCATTCTTCCTTGTTATGTTGAACCATTTTTCATCGATAAAGACAAAGTCAAACAGATCTTTGAACAAAGGATCAGTGGGTATGGTCCTTGGGTCTAACATTGAAAAACACCATTTCAACCTCTCCTTTTTGTTTTGATCTGTCAAATATGGTTTTATGGCATTTGAAACACGCTTAATGGTGCCATCTCTCTTCATTGAATGCACTTTACTTTTGCTCACATGAAAGTGTGTCGACAAGTCCTCGATGGTTGAACGGCTTCCAATGTCTAGAGTACTAAGTGTCGACACATCCACTTCCATCTTCTTACGGCCACGCATCTTCTTTCCACTTGAAACATCAACAGGAATTCCTTGATCCAGACATCTCTTGCCTTTTCGCCAAATGCGTTGCACTGTCCAAATAGGTACTGAGAACTGTTGAGAAACTTCCCTTGTCTCATGCCTCTTCAAGGTAGCATTTCTAGATTTTGCAAGCACAGCATCAAAGACTGCTCTGCATAAATCATCTGGCAATTCTTTCCTATGAGCATTCAGACCAGCATTCTGCACTTCCTCTTCGGGTTCAATGTTCAGATAAATATCTTGTAGTCCCTCGTGATCTACATCCAAACCAACATCTTGTACCCCCTCTTGTTCATCCAAACCAACATCTTGTACCCCCTCTTGTTCATCCAAACCAGCATATTGTACTTCCTCTTCTTGTATGTTCAAAGCAACATCCTCCACTGCATCTTCTATGGTCAAATCAATATCTACTGGTAGCACATTTAGATCAAGTTCTAGAAGCATTCTTCGACCCCTGGGTGATATTCCTCGAGTTGAAGAAGGAGACCTGACCCGAAATTGTGCCCTTGGTGTAAGCAACATCCTGCTCAACGGTGATCTAACAATGCCCATGTTCCAACGTGGAGATTTGCTTGTCTTGGTTCTTTTTGCGCTGCTTGGCCCTCCTTGCATGGCTCTCCTGCAAGTGTAAGAAATTTAAAGTGAACACAAGATATTGAGCATATGGAAGTGCAGTGCAAACTCTTATGCATGTGGAAGCTGTTTTCAAATGTGTTGGTAATCACTTTCAGAAGTGCAGTGCAAACTCTTTTGCATGTGGAAGCTGTTGCATTGATAATTTTAGTAGAAACTCCATGTACCCATGGCTATCAGTAAGTGAACAAATGCATCTCCATACTACTCCAGGACAAGAGGTATTGCACTTCAGACACACAATTTTTTTCTCTAGATCAGAACCATCGCAGGAGGACATGGTGAGTCTGACAATAAGTCGAACACTTGGTGAACGTTGCAACAGAGGGTTCAGGCAAAGAGGCACCAACCTGAGTGACGGCGATGAGGATGTTGCCGGTGTGCTTGAGGACATCAATTTGTTCATTGGCGGCGCCGACGAGCAGGTTGGAGCGGGCGGTGTGGAGGTACTCATGTCCATTGGCATCGAAGAGGACGCACTTGTAGCCATCATCATCCCGCCACGTGGGCGCAGCGGGGCCAGCTCGCCGGGCAGGCGGCGACGGCGCGGACGCGCAGCTGTGCGGGGGCCGGGAGGCGAGGGGGAAGAAGCTGCGCCGGCGGGCCGCCGAGGAAGAAGCTGTGCAGGCAGGTCGTCGAGGAAGAAGCTGCGTTGTGCAGCAAGGAAGAAGGGACGGGGGCGCGGCGCGGCGGTCCGGCAGCGCAGCTCGGCGGCTCGGCGGCGCGGCGGTCCGACGGCCCGGCGGCGCGGCGGGGAGGCGCAGCGAGCCCCGTGCCCGGTGCGGCGTGCGGCAGGACGAAACGATTCGCAAGGGTATAAAGGTCTAATCGCTACATCCTTAATCCCCACGAAGCTGTCGGAAACGACATAAAAAAAAAACGGAGGGAGTATAAATTAAATAATGTTTAAAAATATGACGATAAGAATTGTCAATGCAACAGAATTTGTTGCCACATACAGACCATCACATAGTCACATGTTGAATGCAGCAGAAGAAATAATTTACATAGGGAGAAGGAAAATACACGATAGGTGGCATATATTGCCGTCACAATCAGTCTAAGGAGAGAGTACTAGGATACAACATTATTGCTACAGCCATTACAGATCAGACAGATAATACTGATAAACCTAACTTAAACGGACACATGGTCTGCAACAGAAACGATGTCATCGGCAATAGTCTTAGCATCCATGGCGATACCCGCCAGTCCTCTCCTTGAAAAACCGGCAAAATAAAGCCCATTTTCACCTTTCCAGTGATTGGGGTAACCTTTGTTTGGAAATCCATCATCATTCAACATGCACTTGTCATCCTGTACCATATAAACAGGAATACATACTTCTAAGAACAAAGGCCACGCCACAACGGCTATATAGAGATACATTAAATTAGGGAAACTGAAAGGAAGTCTAAGCTTTTCTGCACCTTAAGCCAATTGTTTGCAGTGCTTTTGTAGCCCGTTGCAAGCACGATGGCATCGAAGGAGCTCTCCTTCCCATCTTCAAATGAGACTTTGTTTCCAGCTATCTCAGATATCCCCCTAAACACCTAACAAAGACTTAATATTATTTGGTCGTTAAAAAATTTCAGCACTCGGTGTGAAAGTAACTTGTATATGTATGAGTAAATTGATTGTTTTTTGTGGAATAGTATGCTTACCTTGATGACCTCTTTCTTGATTAACTTTACCGTCCCAACATCGATGACAGAAGATCTACCAGCTTTAGCTTTGAGAAGGAGAGGGCCCATTTTTGGCCTCACAATACCATGCCTTGACAGGTCACCAAAAACCAAATTGTTTATCATCACAATAAGAAAATCCACCATGGTAACTGGCATATGTTTGACTAAAGTCATCCCCATACGCATCGATTCTTTCGTCACTATGTGTACCTACAAACAATCGATTGAATATGAAAGATCAAAACAAAAATAAGATGAAACTCCTTGCAAATGGGAAAGCAACACATGACATTTTTGTATTTCCAAGTAGATCTGCCTTTCCACTCTACAAACATAGGAATTGATCCAAAACATTCACACTAGTAGATTTCTATTGCTACAAAAATATAATGGATCCATTTCCATTATCCAAAAAAATACAAATCTCGGTGTAGATGGTGATGTATTATGGAACTGTATGTTCATGAAAAAATTGAAAACTTCTTCACAATAATATCTTATTTTAATTCAAATGACAAGCTACCAATAGTCGAAAGAAATGCATGAGTACATATGACATTTTGCACACGAATAACATTCAAATCTAAACACAACAATACATACCGGGCTTCGAATGACAATGGAGGTGTCAGCATCGTGAGTTGCAAGATCATAGGCAATCTCCATCCCAGAGTTGCCAGAACCAACCACAAGAACCCTCTTCCCAGCATAGCTACCACCTGACTTGTAGATGGAGGAATGGATGGCCTCTCCTCGGAAGCTCTCTAGCCCACGGATGGCCGGAATCCTCCCCACTCCATTTTCACCTGTTGCCACGACCAGATACCTTGCTTCATAGCGAATTTCTTCACCAGCAACCGTGTCGCGTGCAGTGACAACCCAGCGCTTGCTTCCCTCATCATAAGCTGCTGACTGAACCGCCGTGCAGAACCTAGGCTGAATGCCGAAATGCTCGATGTAGCGGTCCAGGTACTTGACGAACTCCTCCCTTGGAACATATGTCGGAGTGTCAGCTGGGTACGGCATGTAAGGCAAGGCGCAGAACTCCTTGGCCAGGTGAAGCTTGAGGCGATCATAGGTACGCTTGCGCCACAGCGATGCACTGCAGTCCTCTTGCTCAACAATGAGGTAAGGGACGGAGTGCTGGCTGAGGCATGCTGCCGTTGCCAAGCCTGCAGGGCCTGCGCCGACGATGAGAACAAACAACTCCATTGGAGTTGAGCACTGGATGGAGTAGTCGTCTGTGGGGGATGAGCTAGAGATGTGGTTAACTGATTTTCTGATTGATGGGGTGCGAGGAGGTTTGTTTGGCGTCTATTCATATAGGGAAGCTATGGTGTTGTGGATTAGCACTGAGAGAGATCCTCCTAGTATCCTGGATATATCCGTTTGGATGTAGTTAATAAATGTCTCCAAAATCTTGGGAAGAAGATTCAAAACGATGGTTACCTGGTTGCCTATATGTTTCCAGCCGTTTGGTCTGAGGGTGTGTTCAAATGCACGCAAAGAAAATGGTAGTACTTTAATGAAGGCATTGATGTAGTGCTGCATATAGATGGTAGTTGTTAATTGTTGCCAAGAAAAGTTTGCAATTTCACATTGGAACGTTTCGAATTTGTATGGTACATTCCCTTTGGCTGATGAGGTCATCCATGACGTGCAAAATTAACTTCCAAATTTGATAAGATGCATTTGAACTGACCCGTTCGTGAGGAAATCTGGTTTTATACAGTACATTGCCTTATCCATCTTTTTAGGATATAATGCCTCATTCCTCTTTATGCCATGGATAGATGACTTGTTTGCTTGTTTTGGTCCGACCAATTGTGGAACTATAATCTGGACAATTTTATCTGTAAGTAAAAAAAATGAGGTGGAAATCACAGTTCCTATTATGACTTTCAACACATCACACCTCCATAAGCACTATATGTAAATCGTCACAATTTACTATCTATGTGGGTGTTCTCCTCACCGGATCGACCCTCTCTATGTCGTACCTAGAACATGCCATATCACCTGCCATATCACCTTCAAACTAAGTGGTCTTCGGCTCGACCCGCTTCATATGCTCCTACACTATCAAGACGCAAAACTTAATTGCCTAGAAGGTACTTTGATTAGAATTTTAATTATTTATGTGGTGTATCTGTCAATGAGATTTTATTTTGTATTTCACCTCATAATTTGTTGGAAAATCAATTTGTTATTTTATATAATTTGTATGCCTAATGTTATGTCTTTTTGAATATTGAGTTTGATACGGACTCATCTATTTTAATTTAATGAAGATGTTTATGAGACTCGTATTTTAATCTAGACCATTGTATCATCATATTCCCTTCGTCCCAATTTACTTGGCATCCTGGTTTTGTACCAGGTTCATTGAACGTTATCTGAATCTGGACAACCTGTCTGTCTAAGTTCATTAAATATTCTATGAATATGGACACCAAAAACACTCACCGGATGCCAAGTAAATTGAGACGGAGAGAGTAGCAATCAATGATGGAAATATTTTTTATTTTCTCAATTAATGTGAATTCTTGGCCTTGAGCATGAACATTTTTTTTCGCTTGTTACTAATTGTTTGCCCATGTGTTGCTATGAGAGCCAAAAAATTCATAAAGAAAGTATATTGCCACGTGTTTTGCCAAGTGGACACATTAATATATTCTAGAGTAATAAAAAGTATCGTAACCCAATAGACAATAATAGAACCCGCCTCAATCCGTGTGAATGAAATGAACCAAGTAGAGGTGAGAATAATGTTTATTGGCCAGAATAATGTTGTGAAGTACATGGACCCACGGAGCATAGAGCCCATGTAGTCCACTCGAAGTAAGAAACCCTAGTACTTGATGGTAAAGGAAGATCTTATGTTACCAAAAACCACTCGGATATGTACTCCGGTGGAAAGGAAACCACATGTTGACTCGGAGGCCCACCATGTAACCCTAGCTATATATAAGGGGGAGCAGGGATCATCTCATTCATCATACGCAATGCACACCATCAACATAGGACGTAGAGCATTACGTCGCCATTAACGGCCTGAACATATATAAATATTTTGTGTCCACTAGCGCTCTCTAGATCTCGTGCCTACCTCCTCTCTTTACTCGTCGGTAATCCTTTGCAAGTTGGCGCCCGTCATGGGACAAGTCTCGAGATTCACCTGGTTGAGTGCGATGGCTCCGACCTGCATCATCGACAAGATGGTTTTCAATGAAGACCAGTCCATCAGCTTTGGTCCGCTGGATTTCACCACCGATGCCTTTCGGCGACCTGCAGATCTCGGACTTAGATGAGGAACAACCAACAACGGAGTTGGGGTTGAGAACTTGAGATTGATGATCTCTAACCAGTACAAATGAGGAAGGCCGAGGAAGAAATCGGAAGTGGGGACGCCGAATCCACGGTAGAGAAGCAATCCTTGAAGACAACGATCTCTTCGGTCTCAAGAGCCGGGAAATCATAGCCCTCCACCTCAGTCAAAGATGTCTTTTTGTGGGAGCACACCGTGGCCACCATCTTGTTGAGCTCAGCAGCAGACATGCTGGATTTGTTGTAGGTCGTCATGGGGTCCGTCATGGGGTCCGGCTGCAGGAAGTCGCTCATGAGCTCTCCAGAAAGGGCGGAGAAATGGGAGGCGGTAGTGTCCTAGATAGCCAAAGCGGAGGAAGCGAGGAGAGGACGAGGCGTTTAAATGAACAGTGAAGATAAAAGGCCAGATCTGGGATTAAAACAGTGAGCGTGAATATTTCAGTGGTTGTTCGCCTCCTTTTATACCGCATTAACCCTAGCTGCGGGTGCGGGGGCTCCGGCCTTTGGCTTGGGTCGAATTGGCTAGCAGGCCTGAGCCCAAGTTGCTTCGCCTAAAAAATAACACATCGGTTTTTGCTTATTTCGGATGCATTTTTTGAGGTAGCCTATTAGCTCGTTAGGTTGTGCACTTAATGCGATCCACTCGGACAGGGTAATCGTGCATCTCTGCTTAATTGAATTTCAATCAATCACAGAGCCGGTGGCTACACCCAATTGGGTGCATGCCTCCATGCATATCGAAACTTTTCTTCTCATTGCATGCCTCCGTGGTTTTTGAACTGGCACCTCCGGGAATGTCATGTGTAATGGAGAAAACTTCAGATTTAACATCTGAGTGACGAAGGCACGCTCCGTGGTGAGTTTTAACTGGTCTAGTTAAGTTCTTGGGTACTGACACAGTTACTTCGCCGATTTCTGGTTGGTTTGCCTCAGTGGCCTAAGCTGTACATTGCACGAGTAGCACACCAAAACTACACGGCAACAATGAATTCTTTGATTTATCCTGTTGGGGATCGGTATTTACGACAATAACGACACCCCCTCTTTTGTCTTTGGTTTTTTGGCTGCAGGTGACCTCGCTGCCAACATTGCGAGCTCCGGCCTAGAATCGGCGGCAGACAGGGAAGCTGCAACGTCGGGTTGCCGACATTGTTGGAGCTGGCGACGAAATGGCGGCGACCAAGAATGACGGCAACCCTTGAAGGAGGTGAATCCCGGCATGATGGCGTCCGGGAGTCAGGCCGGCGAATGACGTCACCTAGTTAGGGTTTCCGTCATCTAACGGAAATGTCATTTGTACCCTTATGACAATGTTGTACAGAATATTCCACGAATATAGTGAGTGGCCAAGGGTAATTTGGTCATGCCGAAATAACCCTTGGCCTCCCCTATAAATACCCGCCCCCGGGCTCCGTGGGACGGGACGGAACAAGAGAGGGTACACCCTTGTAATGAGATGCTGCTCCGTTGTTCCCTGAGTGTCATTTGATCGTCCGTGTCGGGATTCTTAATTGCGACAATGAAGAATTCCCAACAATTCCCCAATGAATCCAAAAAAAAAAGGACCTCTACCAGTCCGGTCAAACAATCTGATGTTTTGCTTTCCACAAGTCTATGTTCATAGGTTTGCTGACGATACACAAATATCCCTTAGGGATGGTTTTATGGCAGACCCCATGACTGTATTATCATAAAGTGACACATAAAAACCACTAAGATAACATTTAAAAATCTGGGAATGCCCTTCCTAGAGGCTAATGCTGTTATTTAAGCTTTATAAAGTCTTTTTTTAGCGAAATCTCGCTGCTAAATTTATACTTTACTGAGGATTTACCTAATGAGCCAAAAACGAATCGGAAGCAAACAGAATCTCCTTGGCGCTCTTATCGTAAAGCGCGCTAGGGGTGGGGGGAGGGGGGGTACGTACATGGACCCGAGTGCATAGGCCGACTACCGGGGGTAGGCTGGACCATGAAGTCTTTTGGAGTAACAAACCCTAGAAATTGACGGCTAAGGAAGATCCTATATATGTTACCGAAAACCACTCGATGTACTCTGATAGAACAGGAACCGCCTGCCGACTCGCAGGCTCACCATGTAACACTACCTCTTTTGATAGATAAGGGGGAACAAGAACCCCCTCAGAATCATCTCATTCATCATACGCGATACACACCACAAACACATGACATAGGGTATTACGTCACTATTGACAATCCGACCCTGTATAAATCTCATGTGTTCACTGAATAGAGCGGAAACCATGGAGGGTGAAAGTACAGTGAACTGTTAAATAAAAAAGGTCTTTGGCGAATATAGTAAATTTCTTCCTACTCATACTCACTATTTACACACCGTTACACTGAAGATAACATAGTCCCTAGCCACTAAATACTTTGGAATGAATTAATAGATAATAGAAAGCAAATTATTAATAAGAGCGATCATTGTGCTTGCTGTTGACAAGCACAGGCAGAGAGATCCTTTCTTCCTTGACTCAAAGGAACTTCTTCAAAGTTTGGCCGTGGAGAGGGAGGGTTTAACTGAAATCTCAATATCACCATACGGTTCTTGTTGGATATCGATATAGTCATAACTCTTCAGAACCTTTAAATGGAAAAAAAAAAGGAATAAAAATCAGATAAGCATCAGAAAGAAGTTGTCCGTGGATGCACAAAGAAGAGATATAGCAAGTGTATATGTCTAAAAAGAACAGTAGATGTAATGCAGAAATTACCATTGTTTTTCGAAGAACATCCGTGCAGCTTCCTTCCTTGTTCTTCCATCTATGTCCGTTGAAACTGAATTTTCTTGGTTGCTCATCTGATGAGATCGAAGGCGTATGATATTTGAAGCACTGTGCTGCAGCCCTACCATGCAATACAACGTAATAAATAGTAACACCGTGTGCTCAAATAGGAACTATATACGACATTCGTCCAAACATACATCTCATTACCTGGTCCTGGCAGACATGCTTTCCAAACCTGTGGTCTGTGGAGCCAGTTCCAGGAGTACTTATCAACACAAGAATCCGGGGCTGATCACAATTATCTTCGTCGATCAGAAACAGGAACGCCATATAACCAGAATCTCGAGTGTTTTGTCCATCTAGTGGATAATTCCCATCAGATGGTGGTATGTCAGTACTGGGAGTTTGAAAGCAGAATCACCATCTGTTATCCAAGGTGACATATGTTCTGATGGGGAGAATCGAGGTAACTCTGGCATTGTATCATCGTCATATTTTCCTGGTGACTCTGAGGTGGGCAGAGGTTCAGGCTGTGCATCCCCATTCCAGGAAGAATGTTCAAAGGGCTGACATCCCAGCGGCGCATCCTGACAGCCACCGTTTCCTACACCTGCTTCAGGTTCAGGGCTACTCACACAGGGAAAGTTTCTCTCGTAGGTTGCATGTAGGTTAGTGCACGTCCCTGAAAGGGCGCAAATTCGGGGTTAAGGGGCCTTGAGAGGATTGAAGAAACTAATACACATCTGAGAAATCTAAGAACATGTTAACTTACAATGAAGCAACGGTACAATGAAGAAGCTGTTGTTTCTGTTCATCCTTCTGACTTTCCACATCTCCAGGGCCGTTAGGGGTAGTTTTCTCCTCTTGTGGACCAAGTTACATAGCTCGATACCATCAATTTGTTTTTTGAAAGAACCGGACGGGCAAGCCCCTACAGATTAATATATATTAATATAAGAATTAAAGTTACAGCAAACAAAATAAAAGAAGAAAAAACAACAAAAGGAACTATCATGTCTTGAATCCATTGCTCTAACTGCTCCGTATGTTTCTGCTTAGCTCGATGGACAACCATCTTGAGCTCCTTGAAAAATTTTGCTTTGCAACCTTGAATGGTAGGATCAATATTGCTGAATAGCCACTCATTTCTTGTTGTCCAAATGCTCCAACACATCAAGATGACTGTGTCCATATAGAATGGCACATTCAGCTTCCTTTTTAATATCTTTACCAGGGCTAGTATAGGCAAGTGGACAGGCAATGTGATCCCAATCATGGACCAACAAGCTTTGGCGAAATTGCATCTAACAAAGAGATGTAATAAGGTTTACTCTCTCTGTAGGATGCAAAGCTCACAGACATAAGAATTCAATGCCATATTTCTTCTTCTGAGCATTCCTCTTGTATTCAACCTATCCTTCAGTAGCAGCCAGAAGAAAACCTGATGCTTAGGTTGGCAGTTTGATTTCCAGAGCCATTTGAAAGCTGGGTCAATGTGCATATGCCCCTTCATTTGCTTGTAAGCTTTTGCCCCGTATATATGACCACAGATCCTGACCTGCCTCAATGTCTAATTCCTCCAATATTGCACAGAGAAGCTGCACTTGCTCATAAGCCTGTTCAGATAATGGCAGATGAAAGAGGTCTAAAAAGTTGGCGCAGACCATACTGTCCTTAATGAGAGATTTTCCTTTTTAGCATATGAAAAGAGTTCTGGAAACCTTTGCTTTGGCAGATACCATCAATTTGTTTCCGCATATAGCTGTGGAATTGATGATATTTTTTTATGACCGTTACCAAATAGCACCACAACAACTCAAATAATGCGATGGAGGGGAGTGACATGTCCTCCCACATTTTCAGGGAGGAGCTCAACCATGTTGAGTAGCCCGATCCAACCGTGGCATAGGAGACTTGATATGGACGAACTAGGAATTGAATTGAATGATGAACAATCGAATCACAGCAGGAGCAGATTACCTACTCGCCCTCCCTTGGAGGCTCTAAGTTTAGGATCAATCTCTGCTTAACCCTAACCGAAACACACACCAGTTACTTAAGTAGCTAAACACTTGCCTAACAAACTGCACCTAACAATTGGTGCCTATTATTCAGCCGGTTCTCAGAACATATCCGGCAATTCACTAACCAACCCATCCTCTAAACAGAAACCCTTCCGATTCTGTCGACGCTGATATTGCTTCCTGAAGAATGTGTCCACAACACTTCCCCCCTCCTGACCAAAAAGCTCATCCTCGAGCTTGAATTCGGGGTAGCATCAGCCGAACTGCGCCCTGTCCACTGCACCAACAATTCCCAGCTTGTTCGTGTTGGCCTCGCGCGCACCACTCTGGCCGGCGTATCAATTGCTCGACCATTGACGATATGCGGTAATGGCACCACTTCTGACGGCGTCGATCCATGATACTTCTTGAGGAACACCACATGGAAAACATCATGAATCCTTGCCTTGGCCGGTAATCTCAATCAATAAGCCACCGTCCCAATCCGCTCGACAACCTGAAAAGGCCCATAGAAACGAGGTGCCAGATTTGCAGAGGTCTTGTCGACAATGCCCGCTGCAGATCGCTGATGCAGGCGAAGCCAAGCCCAGTCACCCACTGCGAACACCAATGCACGATGATCCCGATCATGCGATGACTTCATGTAGTCTTGAGCTTGCAGAAGGCGCTCACGCACCTCGGACAGAAACTCATCACGGTGCAATAGCTGCCTGTCGACGGCCACCACCCGAAAACCACCCGAAAGGGCGTCGTCTTGAGGGCTGATTGAAAGGAAGTGTTGTAACAATACTCTGCCCATGGCAACCATCGCAGCTAGCTCCACGGTCGATCACCAGCCAAGCATCGGAGGTAGACACCCAGCACACGATTGGTCACCTCCGATTGACCATCTGTCTGTGGTCGAAATGCCGAACTCATGCGCAACTTGATGTCCATCAGATTGAACAATTCTCGCCACAGTGTGCTAGTGAAAACAGGGTCGCGATCACTCACGATCGAGCAGGGGAGGCCGTGCAGCTTGACAATGGTGTCGAAGAAGGCCTGCGCCACCGTGAGCGTCGTGTACGGGTGACCCAGCGGGATGAAGTGCGCCATCTTGGAGAAGCGATCGACGACGGTGAGCACCACGGACTTGACGCCGACCTTGGGGAATCCCTCGACGAAATCCATGGTGATATCGCTCCATACTGAATGCGGAACGTCCAGCGGTTGTAGCAAGCCCGCCAGATTGTTTTGTTCCATTGACAGACGAGGCAGCTCTTGACGTGGTCGCGGACGAGCTTGACAGCGTGCGGGTTGTAGAAGGATGCTCGCAGCCGCTGCAGGGTCTTCTGCACGCCTTCGTGGCCGGCGCCATGAGCCGCAAGCAGTATCTGCGGCCACAGCGCCGACGAATTGGGGACGAACACGCGGCCGGAGTGCATGACGAAGCCGTCCGCGAGCGTCCACGCCGCGCCCGCCGTACTCGCCTCAATTTCCCTCTTCTTGGCTTGAATTTCGGGCAGCTCATCGGCCTCGGCGCGGAATTCGTTGAAAAGCTGGAACTCCGGACGCGAGATGGCGTGAGCGCGAACTCCCGATTCATCCTCGTCGCGGCGGGACAAGGCGTCCGCCGCGGCGTTCAACTTCCCCGGCTTGTACTCCACCTTAAAGCTATAGCCAAATAATTTGCTCAGCCAAGTGTGTTGAGGTATGGTGGACAGCCGTTGGTCGAGGAGATGCTTGAGGCTGCAATGATCGGTGCGGACAATGAAGTCCGTCGACCAGAGATACGGACGCTAGTGTCGCACAGCTTGGCGTGCTGCGGCGCAACTGTCCAGCTGAAGAAAGCGATGGGACCGTGGCCCTAGTGGAGCACGGCGCCGAAGCCAGTGCCCGACGCGTCGCAATCGACGACGAACGGCTTGTCGAAGTCCGGCAACTGCAGCACCGGGCCCGATGTCAGTTCGACCTTCAGGTTGTTGAATGCGTCGGTGGCGTCTTGCGACCAGCGAAAGGCCTCCTTCTTCAACAAGGCCGTGAGAGGCGCTGTGATGATGCCGTAGTTGTTGATGAAGCGCCGGTAATAGCCCGTCAGTCCCAGGAAGCCGCGAAGTGCATTGATTGATCGCGGCTGCGGCCATGCGCGCACCGCCGCGATCTTAACCTCGTCCATCGCCACCACGCCATTGGCGATCACGTGCCCAAGGTACTGCATGCGTGTTGGCGGTCGTTAAACCATGTTTTGACCGCCACCCTACCGGTAAATAAAAGAATATCATCAAGATTCTGTGCATAGTAGATAGGAATAATACTACTCCACAAGTTTTGGTGAATATTTGGATGCAGGAGTGAATAATGGAGGAAAGTGGGCCCAGCCAGGGGAAATCCCTGGCCGGCAGGCCCCACCATAGGTCGGCCGGCCCCACCTGGTGGCTATTGGCCCCGGGCTTCCTCCAGTGGGCTGGAAACCGGTCCATAACGCATAATTGAAGGCCCAGCCCAGCAGATTCCACCGTCATTCTAGAAGGTGGGCCATTTGGGCCTTTACTTGGCCCTCACTGCAGTTCTGCCGCCCCCACGAAGTAGCGGACCTTCGGACCGACACCAGGGAGTGATCAGGAGCGTCCAGGAGCAAGGCGGTGGCCAACCGCCACAGGGGACGGCCGGCCTAGCGTGGCGGTCCCGCCACTCCACCTTCTGCTACATCAGCCACACCGTCATGGAGAGGCTATAAATAGCACCCTCGGCTGCAGAAGCAAATCGCACCACACTTCATCCAAGTGTTTATTTCTTGTTTAGTAGTTACTTTGGGAGTTAGAGTAGAGTGAGAGCTCTCTCGGGCTTCCGGAGTCTTCTCGGAGTTTCGGTATAGTTCTTTGTATCTTAACTCTTATAGAGATATTATTCAATATATATTTATATTTAGTTTTATCTTTATTTATTTCTTTTAGTAGTTCTTTTCTATTTAGTTTATTTATTCCGTTAAGTAAGTGCTCGTAGAAGTCTTGTTGTGGGATTCGTGATTGTTGTCTAAAGAGTACGAGAGAGTGCCTCCGTCGGAGATGGCGTCCGTTCTTGGTGAAATCTGTGCTCTATTCTTAGATAGGATTGCTCCGTTGATCAAGAGTTGTTCCTCTAGCCAGGTTGTAAGCATGGAGCTTAGAGCTTGGCCTATGCACGTTTGGCACCTAACCCCACGGAGGATGGTAGCCGCGAGTGTATGTGACAGCTACATCGGTCTCTGTAATCCACCACGTCCGGGTTGGACAGGCAGGGTCTTAATTATAGCGTACGGTTCCCTAGGATGGACTAGCAGCATCAGTTCACATATCCTAGCACGTGCGTGCCCCGAAAAGACATGACTTGTATGTGTATGAGCTTAGCTAGAATAGATAATCTTTGTAGACTTGACTGCTAGATAAGTTTTGACTCTATCTCATTGCTCTCCCAAATGTATACTACGCTTTTAATTCTTTTATCACTTAGGATTAGATGGTGTGTGCCAACTCATATTTATCATGCATACCTGACCCCCGTCTCAAGTATAGCTGATTTATTGTTTTTTCTCCAAATTGTGCAATGCATTATTACTATTCAGCTTCCTTTCGCTCTACTTCCCTGCGGAAATATAAATACGATAACCCTAGAATACTCCTGGTGAAATGCTACAATGGTGATCCGTGCGCTTGCGGAATTAATGAATTTAATTTACTCGCATAAGAACCGCCAACAAGCATTTCTGGCGCCGTTGCCGGGGAAGTAGCAGCTAGGATTCTGAATAAATGCATTATGTTTGTGAGAAAATAATTATCACTTACTTTTGCGGGCTTACCCTTGTCCTGTTTTCTTTATGTGGAAATTTAAAACAGGACGGTGCATGACTGGTTTCAACCTACCAGAAAACTTCCACCCAGATCCCGAACAGTTCTTGAGAAGGGTGAGGGCCAGGCTTACCCCTCCTCCCACCCACGCTCGATCGAACGTTCTGGCTCTTGAAGGATCCCTTCCACCGACCGTTGATCGCCCTCAGTCTTCGTCAACGAACAACAACATGGGTGATCCAGTCGAGAAGACGATCAATGACTTCTCCGCGCCAACCACGGAGAACATCCGCGTGGGACCCAACCCACGCATTACCAACAAGGACTACGAGCTCAAACCGGCCTTGATCAAACATGATCCTGGCCAGTCCTTTCTGTGGGAAGCCGTCAGAGGATGCAAATGCTCACCTCCAGAGGTTCCTGATGACATGCAACACCTTCGCCATGAAGGATGCACCTCAGGACGCCATCCGACTGTAGCTTTTCCCGTTCTCTCTGTTGGGGAAGGCTCTCCAGTGGTTCTATGCGAACCAAGAGTCCTTCGACATGTGGACGGCATGCTCCAATGCCTTTCTGCCAAGTTCTTTCCACCGGGCAAGACGACTGCCCTGCGAAACAAGATTTCGGGCTTCCAACAGCTCGCAGATGAGTCGACCGCGGAAGCTGGGATAGGATGCAGGAGTACGTTCTCTCATGCCCACACCATGGCATGGAGGAATGGCTCCTTATTCACGTTCTCGAGAGCACCTCGACGCCGCAGCAGGCGGCTCCTTCTTCTCTTAGCGTGAAGAACGCTAAGAAGCTGATTGAGAAGGTGGCGGCCAACCAGACTCATGGTAAACGCCAAACGGCTACCACCAAGACCCGTGGAGTGCACCAAGTGGAGACGATGGACATGCTCGCCATCAAGCTCGATCAACTGCTCCGCAAGGTGGACTCTCCACAGGACCTGCAAGTTGCAGACTCCCGCATGACATGTGAAGAGTGCGGCAACGTTGGGCATAAGGGCATTAATTGCCCAAAAGCAAGAGAGGAATGCAACTTCCTCAACAATGGCAATGGGTACCGCTCCAAGAACAACTACGGCTGGAACTCCAGGCCTGACCTCTCCTTCAACAAAAATCAAGGAGGTAACAATGGTAATCTTTCCCGCTATGAGCCTTCTATCAAGGATCTAGTTCTCGGCCAAGTCAAGATCAATGACAGCATTAGTAAGAAGTTTCTTACTACCGACAAGGCATTAGAGAGCATAGATTCTAATTTAGAATCATTCAGCACTGCTCTACAAAATCAGCTGAGTCATAATAAGATGCTAGAGACGCAAATCGCGTAAATAGCTTCAGCTGTGCAGGCTCCTCGTGCGGTCAGACTTCCGGGACAGCCGGAGATCAACGCAAAGGAGAGTGTTAATGCCATCACCACCAGGGGTGGAAGAGGTACTGTGGACCCATCACATCCCAAGGGTGCAGAGAGAAAGACACCAGACGCAGCCCCAAGGAGAAGGCCAGTAAAAAGGTTCCAGAAAAGAAGGTCCCTGAAAAGGGAGACGCCGAGAAGGAGAGCTCCGAGGAGGAACCAACGACAGATCCTCCCGTTGAGCAAGCTCCACCCAAGGCAGCTCCTCACGAATATTTTGACACTACAGGCTTGCCCTACCCCGACCGCAGGAAGAAGCTCACCGTAGATGAGCGCTTCGATAAATTTGTTGAGGCTATCCGACATATATATGTGCATATTCCTCTGCTCGATGCCATGCAGGTACCTACTTATACTAGGTATTTCCGGGACATCCTCAACAACAAGCGTCCCATTCCAGCAATGGAATTGTGAAGCTTACAGAAGAGTGCAGTGCAGCCATTCTGAACATCCTTCCAGAAAAGAAGAAGGATCCGGGGTGTCCAACCATCCCATGTTCCATTGGCAGCCAGCATTTCTCACAGGCGCTCTGCGACTTAGGCGCAAGTGTGAGCGTTATGCCCAAGAAGGTATATGATAGGCTAAACCGCCCATTATGGCCAACGGCTATGTGCTTGCAGCTTGCGGATCAATCAGTTCGTCATCCTGCGGGTATTGCCGAAGACGTTCCCGTGCAGATCAGAAACTTCTTCGTCCCCGTTGACTTTGTTGTGCTTGACATGGAAGTGGATGTCAAGACCCCTCTCATCCTCGGGAGGCCATTCTTGAGCACCACCAACGCCAACATCGACGTGAGAGCCGGAGAAATACATCTGGATTTCAACGGCAGGGAAGAGACGTTCAACTTCAGGCCCAAGGTTGAGCAATGCAAGCGAGGGTCATATATGGAAAGGACCCAAGGGAAGTGGAGAAGATTGAGATTACTCCACCCATGCCGCAGCCAGACAAGCTCCTTGCATACATGAGGAATTATCTGGCAAGAGAGAATGAAAGCAGGCCAGCCAACTATTGGAGGACTCCAAGGAGGATGCCCCAGCAGCCTAAGGCACCGCAAACCCCTCTCACTCCTCCACCGCAAGAAGGAGTAGGCGAATCACAATCGCCTAAAAGGAGGAGAGCTAGGCGCTCAAAGAATAAGAAGGCAGACAAAGTATCGACCGAGGAGAGTACAACAAAGGCGTCTAAAAAGGAAACGGTCACCGCCACAAGCACAAAGAAGACAACCAAAGTGTGGCGGAAGAAAGAAGGAACCTCAGCCCCGCCAGATTCTCCAGCGAGCGAGGTCCAAACAAGTTAAACATGGAGAACGTCTAGCTCAAGACGTAAAAATGAGAGCCCTCCGATTGGGGAGGCCATCCCAATCGTTATCTTAGGTAGGCCTAGCGCTTGTTTTTCCTTTCATAAACCATAAAAACAAAATAAAAATAAGAAAAACATAAAAACAACATAAATATTAGGTTCCCGGCGATGTCCATTAGGGGCTTGCCACTTGTATCATCCTCACTCTTTTTTGTAGGTCAAGAAGGAGGAGGAAGCTCTAATCAAGCTTAAGTCTTGCAAAGACTCAAGCTTGGGGAGGGCCGATAGGTAAGAAGGAGTTCAACACTAGCTCGAGTCTTGCAAAGACTCAAGCTTAGGGAGGACCCCAGGTAAGTATCTCTATCTTTCTTAATAAATAATAAATACTCCCTATTTCGAATAAATGTAGATTCTTGGTGAATTGCTACACTTAAGGGAAACGATGATCGAGTTACAAATTAGCTTCCCATGTGTCGCATAGATGCAACCTCTACTCCTGACATATGTGTTATTTTTATTTGAGCATGATCACATCATGAGTCTTGCTTATTTCCGTGGGTTGCATTTGTTACACCAAGTATGAGCATTGTGGATTGTGATATGGCATGATTAGGACTTGTTGCAATTTCGTAGCATGGTCTCATCCAGAGATGTTTTTCTTTAAATTGCTGCAAGTACCTAAAACCCTTCTGTTTTGGCACATTTCTCTTAGTGTGAGGATTTATTTACCTACCAGAGCCATATCATAATATTCGAAACAGCCCCACTCATAGCCATTTGTTTATGTATTGAGTTTAGTTAAGGTTTGATGTACTCTTGAAACTAAACACTCCTAATTTTGGTCATAATTCCTTCGCGTGTGTTTTTTAAAATTCTTTCCACCAAATAAAAAGGGGAATGTTTGGACAAATCAACCAGACATTTTTCAGAGTTTGCAAAATCATTGGTCCATCCAAAAGCTCAAGAATATGTCAAAATGTTTCCTTGAACCATGCAAAATTTTGGCACCTTGCACCATGGAGTATTCAAAGAAAAACTCCATGGTTGCGTGACAAAAGCAAAGGCTACATGGTTCTTATCATAAACATCTTGAGCAAAATAAAAGACCAATATTTTCAAAACCCCCTTTTCACAAGTGTGAGTTCATTTTCTCCCCCTCCATCACACCATTTTCCATGACCAAAATACAAGGAGTTGCTATGTTGATTAAGACTCATTCTTTAGCTTTACAATATATACATGGCATATGTGCATTCCTCACCAAGCTCCACAAACAAAGCCTCAATTGGTAGAAGGTAGGATGAGTGAAGCTTGTAGGAATAGACTCACATAAGGGATGGTAAGAGAAGTGCCATCCAAAACGAAGGAGAATTTTTTTTACACCTTACCTTGCAATACATAAAAACTCTTGATGTATACCTGCTAGAATTGTTTACTTGTCCGAAAGTGCCATTCTAATTTTCAATGCTGCATGACAAAGTGTGATATAAAAGCCCCACGACTTTTGCAACACTCATGAATATTTTGTGCTATCGTAAACTTACCACTGTTTAGCGAGTATGTTGTTGCATCTTTATTACCCATGGGGCACTTCTTTGTAACTCTTGATCCGCCGGTACCCTGAGTTGAGTTTGCTCGGGACGAGCAAAGTTTAAACTTGGGGAGGTTGTTGGCGGTCGTTAAACCATGTTTTGACCGCCACCCTACCGGTAAATAAAAGTATATCACCAAGATTCTGTGCATAGTAGATAGGAATAATACTACTCCACAAGTTTTGGTGAATATTTGGATGCAAGAGTGAATAATGGAGGAAAGTAGGCCCAGCCAGGGGAAATCCTGGCCGGCCGGCCCCACCTAGTGGCCATTGGCCACGGGCTTCCTCCAGTGGGCTGGAAACCGGTCCATAACGCATAATTGAAGGCCCAGCCCAGCAGATTCCACCGTCATTCTAGAAGGTGGGCCATTTGGGCCTTTACTTGGCCCTCACTGCAGTTCTGCCGCCCCCACGAAGTAGCCGACCTTCGGACCGACACCAGGGAGTGATCAGGAGCGTCTAGGAGCAAGGCGGTGGCCAACCGCCACAGGGGACGGCCGGCCGGCCTCCCTACCTGGCCGGCCGGCCTAGCGTGGCGGCCCCGCCACTCCACCTTCTGCTACATAAGCCCCACTGTCATGGAGAGGCTATAAATAGCACCCTCGGCTGCAGAAGCAAATCGCACCACACTTCATCCAAGTGTTCATTTCTTGTTTAGTAGTTACTTTGGGAGTTAGAGTAGAGTAGAGTAGAGTGAGAGCTCTCTCAGGCTTCCGGAGTCTTCTCGGAGTTTCGGTATAGTTCTTTGTATCTTAACTCTTATAGAGATATTATTTTCAATATATATTTATATTTAGTTTTATCTTTATTTATTTCTTTTAGTAATTCTTTTCTATTTAGTTTATTTATTCCGTTAAGTAAGTGCTCGTAGAAGTCTTGTTGTGGGATTCGTGATTGTTGTCTAAAGAGTACGAGATAGTGCCTCCGTCGGAGATGGCGTCCGCGCTTGGTGAAATCTGTGCTCTATTCCTAGATAGGATTGCTCCGTTGATCAAGAGTAGTTCCTCTAGGCGAGTTGTAAGCATGGAGCTTAGAGCTTGACCTATGCACGTTTGGCACCCAACCCCACGGAGGATGGTAGCCGCGAGTGTATGTGACAGCTACACCCGGTCTCTGTAATCCACCACGTCCGGGTTGGACAGGCAGGGTCTTAATTATAGCGTACGGTTTCCTAGGATGAACTAGCAGCATCGGTTCACATATCCTAGCACGTGCGTGCCCCGAAACGACATGACTTGTATGTGTATGAGCTTAGCTAGAATAGATAATCTTTGTAGACTTGACTGTTAGGAAGAGTAAATAACAGACAAGCACATAGGAAGTTTTGACTCTATCTCGTTGCTCTCCCAAATGTATACTACGCTTTTATTTCTTTATCACTTAGGATTAGATGGTGTGTGCCAACTCATATTTATCATGCAAACCTGACCCCGTCTCAAGTATAGCTAATATATTGTTTTTCTCCAAATTGTGCAATGCATTATTACTATTCAGCTTCCTTTCGCTCTACTTCCCTGCGGAAATATAAATACGATAACTCTGAAATACCCCCGGGTGAAATGCTACAATGGTGATCCGTACGCTTGCGGAATTAATTAATTTAATTTACTCGCATTTCTCTACGACTTAAAACACTATACATTTAGTGCGTGCCCCAGATCTATTCTGAATAAACTACTGATCACATGTGCCATAGGGCATAAAACAACATAAAACAAATTCCAAAAGCAATAGGAGTGTTCCATAAACAACAGAAATGTGAAAATATATAAAACAACATATTCTCGTTTGTCCGTGGGCTTAGCACATATGGAAAAAGTATGCATACATCAATCAATAAATAAATAAATAAATCAAACAGGAGGACCAAATTCAAGTCATTCCCCACAGAAATATTGTTCGAGTTAACTATTAAGAAAAACCTAAGATCTCAAAAAAAAATGGTAAGAAAACCAACATGTCAATGTTGAGGATCAGTGAAGCTTACAAGTTGGAGAGCACTATTGGGTTACCGGATTTTTCTCTTTCTATTGTTATCTGTTGGTGATGGTTGAAGCCTCCAAGCAGGTATCTGGTCGCCTGAATTCAGAAAAGAAAAAACAAAATTAGTTGAATAAGAAAGTGCTTGATTATTACAAGAATTCATTTTACGTCACATTTTTTCTATATCGATACATAGAAAAATATGGACTCCGGATATATAATGTGCACCAGAAGAAAAGCTCAAACATTAAGGGGTTGACATTCACCATTTGTGGCCGGTGCTGGAACTTCAGGTATGCTCCCAGGTACTTGCGGACCAGAAGAAGACATTTTGCCAATATCAACCTTAGATTCCTCAAAAGGTGAACATTTGGGTGTTCGTGATCCAGGTATGCCACCTGGTATTTGTCGACCAGCAAAAGTTGAACAATTAACTGCCCAAGTCCATGGGGTCGTCGTCTATTATCAATTTCACGGTGACACGTCCTGTGGAGCCTCACGCATTTTCTCTGGTGGTTCTTGTGGTTCATCTAGCACATTTTTTGTGTCGGAATTTAGTGGTGAATTGCCTGAGGGATGATCGACAGGATTACCGTCATCAGGATAATTTGCTCTGAAATCATCATCGAACGGAGGCAACGTCATGGACATGAATCAACGTGTAACAGAGAGAAAACATTCAAGAAACCTACCCTGGCCCGATCCATTAGACTGAAGGCAGACCAGGAGCTGATGGGTCTACTCTAATACCCTGTATGATTGTACAAGTAAAAAGTTTGTGATTTGAGAAGGAAAATGAATTTGGAGCAAAAAAAATTGCAGGGCAGTTATGAATACCTCATCAACATATCTACTATCATCTGCAACACCAATGAGAGAGTTAAAAGTTTGACTCGCAATTCAACTCTTTTTTGCTAATGAAGGGGTATCCCCTACTAATCAGTTTTTTTTAAGTCCCCTACTAATCACTTAAAACTACGACAGTCTCGATAAGCATTGAAACTACAGTGAATTTCAATTACCCGCCAAAGTAATCTGACCAATAGCTTTCTGATGATTGTCAGGCTTACTGCAGAAATTTCCGGAAAAAAAATAGTGTTACATATTATGCATGGTTGCATGACAAGATATGAGATCGTGAATTGAAAATGCACTTACTTTATTAAATAACTTGCATCATCTATGTTTAAATCGTCAAGATTAAACGTAGGTGGCAATGCGGTTGCCTCAGCCGGATCAGGGTCTGGCTCAAATGGTAGATCAGCTTGGATAGAAGCGAATGCAGTTCTGATTGCAGTTATCTTTCGATTGATCTTCTTTTAGGTAGTTGCCTAGCTGGTCCGGTCCCGAGTGGCCAGAGCCTCTGGCTCCGGGAGCTTCGGCTCCCGTCGGCCCGGGATCGAGACCGCGGCACTGTAGAGAATATTTCCTGCGATATAGCTCTGTTCTCTGCAATGCAAAAAAAAAAATCCCCTCGCTCCTCCGTTGGACCAAAGCATAGGTTAAGTACTCGCGCGATTCTCACCGGCCTGCTGAGTCCCTGTGTATGGTGCGGAGGAGGGTTCGGGGGTTTTCTCGATCTGTGTGAGATGATCGTTCTCCTTAAAAAAAATGCTCGGGGGCCGTCATACCCCCGCAGGTCGAGTTTTTTTTTCTTTTAGGTAATTCACCTTCCTTGAATAAATGCAAACTAGGCCGAGAAGAAGATGCCCTGATAATCTTAGAGCAATTGGCACCTCGGGAAACATTATAATCTCTGGAAAGGGAAAACGTGCACAATAGATGACAAAAACAATGATTTGCATACTAATTTACAGGGAAACAAAAAATCTTTAATGTGGAGTAGAATAAAGTACAGAGCAATATTAACAAGTTAAGGAAAGTATTTCCAAACAAAGTAATAACAACTGTTCACACAATATCCGGAGATGGCCATTGTAACATGAATGAAAAAGAATAACAGGTGGGGCATAGATTGCTTGCTACCTTTGCGACTGACCACAAAAAACAAATCACTCAGTCATCCTCCATTCTAAATTCTCAACCATTGCCTAGGCGAATCATAAAGAGTTTTATTGTCTCCGGAAAATAAGTGCAAGGACAAAAGGACACTTTGGAACCAAAAGAGCAAGCTCGGTAGAATAACATATAAAACAGACACATTAAGTTTACTGAATAATCCCAGGTACATACTTGCTTTGAAACTTCATATCTTTTGGCCGCAAATAAGCCCCAACGTCTACATTACTACACTATAAACAAGCTATATTCATCTGCACAAAGAAATTATTTCACTGCACAATCAGCGATCGATCCGATCCCATTGCTCCAGAGTCCAGAAGAACACATATGGGCGAGCGAGGTGACCGAACCTGCGTAGGAGGGGACGTCGATGCTGTCGATCCTGCGGCTTCTTGATCCTGCGCTCGAGGTGGGCTCTTCCGCGCCGGGACCGAGTGCGAGTAGAACATCCTCGCCGTTGCCGGAGACGAAGTGCTTTTGATCTTCGGCCTGTTCGGCAGGCTGTTTTCCAGCTGTTTTACTGTAGCGGCTGCCGAAGAAATAATTACGAACACTGTAGCGACTGTTGAAGAAATAACTGTAACACTGTAGCTGCTACATCGCAGCAGGCTGCATGCAGCCAGCCGAACAGGCTGCTTGGTGTTGAGGCGATCAGGTTTTGGCTGCCGCGGCGGAGACGGCGGCGGCCCAGCATGGGAGGGACGACGACGACGGAGGCTACCTGCAACTGCTCCTGCTATGTGGCGGTTTCCTTTTCGCTTTTATTATTTTTTTTAAACTAGCTTTTATACTATAGTATATCTACTCCCTCCGTTCATAAATAGATGTCACTGTTGACTTTTCAACATCACGTTTGACCGCTCGTCTTATTCAAAAAATTTATGCAAATATTAAAATAAATATGCAACAATTAAAATATCTTCAATAATAAAACAAGTTATAAAAAATAAATAAGATTTGCGTAAAAAATTTGAATAAAACGAGCGATCAAACGTGATGTCGAAAAGTCAACAGTGACATCTATTTATGAACGGAGGGATATATGAGTATATTTCTATTTGTGCGGTGGGGTAACATAAAGTAACATCGTGAACAAGAGAGCCGGCAAAAGCAGCCGGTTCGTTCATTGAAAGAAACGAGAGAGACAATGATTTTTTTTTGAGCAATACGAGAGAGACAATGATGGTGGCGCAATATTGGCGGGGGCTGGGAAATTGGATGCAATGCATGACGCACTATGTGCAGAGGCACAGGCAGGCCTAGCTGCTCTCCAGGCCGCGGCTGTGTAAGAAATTGTTCAAATGCCCTGAACATGGCTTTAAAGTGAATTATGCATTCAAAATTGTTGGTTTTTACACTCATAAGGTCCCTATTTCTGAAAACTATTGAAAATGGATCACTTCAAAATATTTTGAATTCAGCAAAGCTTCCATTTCCAAGCTTCTAGGTGATATTTACTGTCCATGCATTTGTTGTATATATTTTGTGGTCCAAAATGACATCTGGTTTTAAAATTATCAGCAAATATCCTCAATTTGTAGAGTGAAATAACTATACCTTGCCAAAACAAAATAAAGGAAATGAAAAGATTATATATATGATACCAAACTATTTATACATCGCTACACTAAAGCTAACTTAGCCCCCATCCATTTAATACTTTTGGATGGGATTAACAGATAGAACAGAAGTTTCTCAAGTCCATTTGACCCCTTCATGGCTTAGCTACGACAACAGCACTGAGTAACCAATCCTAAGTTAACTGAACCATCTGTACTAGCTTTTGATATCAGGGCAATGTCATGAAAAACAGATGGCCATTGTTGTACTAGATTCGCCAGCTAGACCGCATCAAGGAAGCAACTGTTCAGATAATTGCAAATCCCACTATGATCTTCCGCATAGATGAAACAGGGACCCTTCCCTGATTCTAGTTAACTTTTCAAAGTTTGGCCGTTGAGAGTGAGGGTTTAACTGAGACCTCAATATCACCGTAAGGTTCTTCTTGCCGAACATCAATATAGTCATAAGTCTTCAGAACCTATAGAAGGGGAAAATGTGAGATAAGAAAAATCCAATATGCACCAAAAAAGAAATTGCCAGCAACTGCACAAATTGAGCATTGCAAGTGTAGGGGGTGAAGAAAAAGAACACTAGCTGTAATTATGAATATTACCGTTGTTTCAAAGAACATCCGTGCAGCTTGTTTTCTTGTTCTCCCATCCAAAATTCTATTCAAACTGAATTTTCCAGGCTGTTCATCTGATGACGTATGATCCTTGAAGAACTGCGCGACAGCCCTACAATGCAGCAAACATAAAGAGTCACAACATGTTTTCAAACAGGAATGGAGTTTTCAGTCCAAACATATAGCACTACCTTGTCCTGGCAGACATGCTTCCTAATCCAGTGACGCCAGTACCTGCACTAGTTACACCTCCAGGCGTACTCACAAGACCAGGAATCTCTGGCAGATCATCATCTTCATTGATTGGAAACAGGGATGCCATAGTATGAGGGCTACGAGTGCTTTGTCCAGGTAATGAATAGTTCCAGTCAGATGGTGTTCTTTCAGTACCGCCAGTTCCCCCAAGTCGAGACGGCGGAGTTCGACTACGTGTTTTGAAAGGAGAATCATCCTCTCTTGTTGCTGATGGCATATCTACTGGGGAGAATCGAGGTAACTCAGGTAACGTATAGTCATCTCGTGCACCAGCTTCTGGTGACTTCGGGGTGGACAGAGGTGCAGGCTGTGCATCCGCAGTTCTGGGGGACTTTGGGGAGGGTTGCCGTTCAGGCGGTGCATCCTCATTTTCAGGAGACTTTGGGCTGGGCTGCCGTTCAGGCGGTGCATCCTCATGTTCAGGAGACTTTGGGGAGGGCTGCCATTCATGCGGTGCATCCTGACCACCATCATTTCCATCAGCAGCCTCAGGTTCGCGAGAGGCAGACTCAGCATCAGGGTTACTCACACGGGGGTAGTTTCTCTCATATGTTGCATGCAGGTTGCTGCACATTCCTGAAAGAGGCAACTTTGGGGTTAATATGAGCAAAGAAACTAATACATCTGAGCAATTAAAGAGCATAATACCATACCGGGCAGCAAAGGTTCAAGGAAGAAACTGTCTTTTTTGTTAGTCCTGCTGAATTTCCACATATCCAGGGCTGTTTGAGGTAACTTTCTCCTTTTGTGGACCAACTTATCTAGTTTTTCACCACCAGCAATTTGTTTCTTCATATAACTGTGGACGAGAAGATAATCCTGGTCACTCATACCTAAGAGTACCTCCAGAATTTGGAAGGGAGTGGCATGCATTCCAATATTCTCAAGGAGGGTGGAGGGAGGAGCAAAACCAGGTTGGCTAGACTACCAAATGCAGATTCATAACAGTAAAAGTATATGACAACTGCATCTTTTTTTCCAACAGTACGTATGCCTATCTAGACTTGTAGAGAATCTTTTTAAATCCAATGACAATGACAGATAACAAATTATTATGGATAAGCTGTTTGGCAACCGATTATCCAAGGAGTCGGTGTAGCATGAACACCGAATTTTCCTTTAAAAACTCATGAGACAGCAATACGCCGATAGAGTCCATATATACTGAAACAAAATTCTTGTAAAGTGTGTAAATACATATTAAGAACAAAGTGTGTCCCAAAAGAGTTACTACAAATGGGTGTAGAATACTGCAACCGACCACATGTGCCATAGGCTACAAGACAAAAAAAAAGTATCTAGTGTTCCATTGACTTAAGACTCGCAATATAAAGTATAGATAAGCCTAATCACTAGTTGTCCTTTGACTTGGAACATGTAAAGGTATGCATACTTCCAATAATTTACACTTTCAAGTTATCCACACTGAAATATTGCACAGGTAACATGCTGAAGTTGAGGGTCAGTTGGAACTTACACGTTGGAGCGCACTATTTGCAAATCAAACTTTCTTTTTCGGTTGCCTTGTGCTTGAGGTGGAGCTTGGACTTGAGGTGGAGCTTGAACTTGAGGTGAAGCGTGATCTTGAGATTGTGCTTGTACTTGAGGTGGAGATGGTCCAAGCCTCCATTCATAAGGCTCGTTGTCTAAAATCAGAAGAGAAAATTTTTGTTATTACAATAAGTAAGCATCCTGCATGAAATTTTCAATCATACAAAAACAAGCATATAACATAATGTTTGAGAAGACAAAAACTAACCAATTTCTGGTGGTTCATTATCGTCAAACAAACCATATGTGTCCGGTGTTCGTCTCTTGGGTACGGATCTCCCAGGTATTTGTTGACCAGCGGAAGAAGTTTCAGCAATTACTGGAGGGGTGATAATCTTCCTTTGCACAAACGGTGAAGGATCCACCTCCATGTCGCTCGCATCTTCGTTTATTATATCTGTTAAGTCTAGACCAGGACCTTCCTGTGGAGCTTCACGCATCACCTCTGGTGGTGTATCTTGTGGATCATCTGTCGGAATTTCAATGTAGGGGTTTACTGCTAAATTGCCCAGCGATGGATCCACGGGAATCTCATTATTTGCGGTTTCGCTTGATCCAAAACCATCATTGAATGGAGGGAATTTCCTGGTATGATGCAAAGGACATAAATCGACGGGTAGGAAAGAGAGAAATATTCAAGAAAATTGCACTTACTCAGTTGGCTCAGTAACAGCTGGCTCGATTCCAGTACCCAGTGCTTCTATTCCAGCACCCGGTGCTTCTATTCCAGCACCCTGCACAATGGTACATATGAAAAGTTAGTAGGTTGACAAGTTGAAAAAAAATGTGGAACAGAAAGGCAGGACAGTTATGAATACCCCATCAAGGTCTATCATCACATAGTCTCTTTCATCTGCAACAGCAGCGAGACAGTTAAACGCTTGAATTATACAATTATCTACGGTTTTCTAGTGAAAACTTGGTAAAGGTATCCCCTACCAATTGTTAAATGAAACAACATCAGTATTGACTTAATTCCCCTTACCAGGCAAAGTAATCTGATCAAGAGTTTTCTGATGATTATCAGGTGTGCTGCAGAATGTTCAATAAAACAAGAGTATTACGTCGAGGTTGCAAGATCAGATGCAATATTGTAGGGGAAAAAAGATGCAATACTGTAATAAGTACAAAGTATTGCTTACTTCATCTGAGAAATTGCATCATCTAGGTCTAAATCGTCAAGATTTAGCGTAGCTGGTAGCGTGATGGATTCAAACGGTGCGCGATCTTGCCCAACTGGAAGATCAACTTGCACAGAAGAGAAAGCAGTTCTGATTGTAGTTACCATACGATTGCAATCTTGGAAGAGGTAGTTCACCTTCCATGAATAAATGCGGACTAGTCCCAGAAGAAGATGCCCTGATAATCTTAAAGCAATCGGAACCTCAGGGAACATTATACTCTCTGGAATGGCAGAAGGAGCGCATTAGGACAGGCAAAAATTGAAGAATAGTTATGTTGGAAAAAAATTACACAATTAAGCATGGGAAAATAATACCACTAAATTCACTAAGAAAACCTTGATCTGGGATAGCAGCATGACCATGAATCGTGAATCCACGCTAAATTAAGGAAAATTCAGTAGCTAATAGTAACCCATAATCAACTAACTCAATGCTGGGCCCAGGGAGAGACAAAATATGAAAATTGTACCTTTTGCCCGGTAAAAGGTAACAGTGAGTTATGCAATGCCAAGGTCATAGCGTTACCTAGCGATAACAATAAGATGGTGTTTGTCCTAGTATTAAACTTCATTCTAACAGTTCCAAGGCACAAAGCTTATCTCCATTCCTCATGAGCATATAAATTTCACATAAAAAAGAATGAACATAACACATAAACCAATTTTAGGGTCAATAACATTAATTTATTAATAGAGACCTAATGTTCAGGGCTTCAGGCTTAAGATTATAGTGTGAAGTCATCTGACATTGACTTCGCTCTGTAATCTGTCACATGTACATGTTTGGTTCAAAAGATCATATCTTTGGGCTTCCTCAGAAAAGAAAAAAAAAACTATCTTTATGCAGAGACAGTTTATGCGATACAATTGCCAACAAACCATGATAATCCTCTTTCACAGGTCCAAAAAAATGATAATCCTCTTTCAGCTCTCCAAAAATCCTAAGGACAAGGACAAATCTTCACGCCAAACACAAACCAGTAACTGAATGCAGGCAACAAAACCTAACGGGGGAAGAAAATCTACACAGGAACTCTTTCCAGAATCTCCGACCAAGCCGTTTCACGCCCCCCTTTGAATTGCATAAAGCCGATTGGGGACAAAGCCTCTGCGCAACGCACCGCCGCACGAAATTAATTTCACACATCGTCCCCATTGCCCCCCAAAGAACAGAAATGGGGAATTACGCCTGTTCGGGCTCTACGAGACGGCCCCGTTAGTTCCCCCCATGGGGACATCGAAGAACGAAGAGCGGTTACTAAGAAAAATCCCGCCTTTCTACCGGCGGGAGAGGAAAGACAGCGCCTTTGAGGGAGCGAGGGGAGGGGAGCGGCGGAGCGGACCTGCGTAGGAGGGGATGTCGATGCCGTCGATCTGCGGCTTCTTGATCTTGCGCTCGAGGTGGGCGGCGATCCACACCGTGCCCAGCGGGCTCTTCCGCGCGAGGATCGTGTGCGAGTAGAACATCCTCGCCGCCCGTCCGTCGCGTCGCCGGCGGCTAGTCGGGGATGCCTTCGGGTGGGTTTAGGCTGGTAGGGTTTTTGACGCCGCGGCGGCGGCGGCGGCGGCGGCGGAGGCGTGGGGCGGTGGAGGCAGGGCGGGACTGGACTCCGAAGTGGATTTGGGGGGAAACGGGAGGTTTTGGAAGGGCGGGCGAGGCGGGAGGGTGGCCGCGCTTTGGCGGGCGGTTTTTCGGGGGCGTCGTGGAGGCGTGGGGTGGTGGGTGACTGACGAGTGGGCCCCGAGGGGTGCGGTTGTTTCGGGCGGTGAAGTGGGCTCCGTGCGAGGGAAGGAGCGGAAGTGGGCTCCGTGCGAGGGAAGGAGCCGGCTTTTTCGAAATTTGGGATCTTTTATATTTTTTTTCCTTTTTATTTTTGCGGTGAGAGGTTCGTTTTCTATTTATGTACCTTAATAAGTTTCTTTATGAACAAAAATAGTTTTCAAAAGCTTCAAGTTTCATAACCTTTTTCTATGGAGGAATTTACTTTTAGTTGTAAGTGATGTTTGCTTCCCGGTCTCACTTTGCCACGGCAAACTTTAGACACCTCAGCAAGTGTTTGGTTCTCGTATAGTATGTTTGGCCGTCACGACAGATTGAACAGCAATTTCTTTATTGGGCCTGTTCGCTGGAGTGATGAAACAGCCGTAGCTGGCTGTTTTTGGCTGCTTGTACTGTTGCTATGTGAGTAGCAAACATCAACAGCCATCAGCAGCAGCCGACTATTATCAACAGCCGAACAGGCCCATTGTTTGAGCCTGCCAAGGGTAACACTGGAAATCGACGCCACCACCGCGGTGGAGGCGCGGCCAGATGTGGCTTAGAACCAAACAAGCCTTAGTGTTTTGAGTGAACTTATAAAGATGAAATAGGATGTGATAGTTATGGATGAGGTGGTACAAGCATGTACGTGCATATGATAAATTTAAAATAATTATGTTTTACTTATCTTTTACCAACAAATATTTTAATACCATGATGAAATTGTGATGACCAACTTGATATTGCTTGTTATCGAATTACAATCTTTAAATAAATTTGGAAAAAATTTGAATAAGACAAGCAGTCAAAAAATCAACAGCGATCATTTGGGATAGAGGATAATAAATATTAAGAACATTAAAATAGTATTTTTTTTTTTTTTACTTTTATCGTCCCAACAAATATATTTAGTACCAAATTAATTGGATGTGACCAACTTAATATTGCTGTTGTCGATCACCCGATCTTTCCTGTCCCTGGATAAATTTCAGTACACATTATTACAATTGCCATAAGCATCATAAGAACTCAGGAAATAGGTTTAATAGCTATAACACGTAATTTAAGAATATTTATTAAGAGTCCTCCTCTTGGACAAATTGAGTCACCTTGGCGTTCCAACACACCATGAATGTGACCACAATTATTTGACCAACTAGTGTATGCATGAAGTTGATCATAATCTAAACGCTAGCTGCAAGTTGAAACTTTATTTTGCAATGCAGTATGAACCTCTCCCGACGTTTACCTCTGGATGAATTAATGCCGACCATTGTGGGTATTTCATAATCCCCCGGCGACATTGAGTAAAAAAAAAAAGTTACACATTTTCCCAAAGGTATTTGCACGAGGTTAATTGCATTAGTTTCCCCTCTAAAACCCTCTGAAACTTTTATTTTGCATCTAAAGTAAAAGATCCCGACATTTAAGGAGTACTGGATGAATTAATGCCGACATTTCTGCCGTTGGCGCCATTTTTCGCAGCCGCTTCTCTGCAGCATAATTGTTCAATGTTTTTCACAGATGCTCAGTAACTATCGTTAATCGCCGCTTAATTACCCTCATTACTTCGTCTCGCGAACAGATAGGGGGTCCTGAACTTAGGCCGTATTGACTTTGTTTAGTATGCATATATCTGTCGGCATTTTGATTGACCCCTTAACCCTAAAAGTTATTTGGACGGGATTAAGTTAGTTTTCTCTACACTTTATTGTCGGCAAAAGGCGACCATGGTGCAGTGGTTTGTCGCACTCCCTATTTGTCAGAGTTTTTTTCTCACTGTGCATAGCACAACACGGCAACAAATGAGAAAGAAGATCAAACGAGGTGGTGACTGGTGCACATGTCTGAAGTTCTTTTGCTGTAACACTTGTGCTTACTTTTGAATGTTTTTATATTTTTATCTGTAAAACATATTTATCATTGATTTAGAATTTTTTCCTTTCTTATTTTCATCAAGCTTTGCTTCTAGAATTTTGAAACATTTTGATAATTTCTTCTCGCTTTTTTATACTACTATTATCATTTTTTTGTCAAAAAAATTGATTATATGTTTACCAAACTTTGATTCTATTTTTTGATCGTTTTCAGTTAACATTTTGATTAAATGTTTTGAATGAAAGTTTTTGTTTACGTTGTTACTTATTATCTTGATATTCACTTCTTTTAACGTTTCACGCGTGGTTGGCAAATGGAAACAGCGAGAAAGATCAGTAAACCCGGGAAATTGCAGATTTGCCACTCTCACTCCACACTTCCACCGCTCACCGTCACCGCCGTGCGGCGGCGCTCCACCCTTGTCCCTTGACACTCCCGTATCAGTGTGACTGCCAAAAGGGCCCCACCCACCACTGTCCCCGCAACCTGCGACCGGCGGCGCGGCCGCGGCCTCTCAACTCGACGCGATTCGGAGCGCAGCGAACAGGAGAGGCGGCAATGGAGTACAGGCGAGTGAAGGACAAGGTAAATCGCTTCCCCAGATCGGCACAGCTGATTCCTTCAGGACCCTGTGGAAGGAACAGGGAGGAATTTGTTTGTTACTAATTCAGTGCGCTCCTCCGCCGCCACTTCGATCTCCGCGTGATTTCCCTACTTTTTAGGCTTGCGTTCATTACTAGGGTTCTTTGGAGTGTCTCGATTCGAGTAAGCTGTGCGATTCGGCAATCCGGTGCCATGCTCTTGTTGCTTTATTTAGGTCACCAATCCAGTGGCCGTAGTGAGATAGATGTATACGCGCAAAAGAAAAATGTAGATAGATGTATAGTGTTTTTTTTTTTGGGCTGAATGTGCTTGAGATTGACACGATGCCTGCCATTTTGGTTTGGTAGAGTCTGAGAGTGTTCTATGTGCTGGTTAATTGCCATAGCGTCTTTGAAGTTTTAAGTTGTATTGTATTGGAATGCTGAGTGCCTTCAGTACTGTTAGGTGCGGTATGAGTTGCCTTTGATATGGAGAAATTCGTGAGACAGACTAAGTTACATACAAGTGCTGTTGAATATCTTGCTAGGACAATGTTCTGGGCTCTAGAGTGATGTTACACGTTATCTTGCTTCCGTACCTTGCAGCTAAATCCATGATTGTTTTTCCCACCCAGCCACTGTAGGGAGTACATAACTGAGTTAATTTGCCAAATAAATGTTGTCCAAACTCGGTCTATTCTAAACTCCAAACCTGGAACCATGTGATTCAGCTCATTGTCTGCTCTTGGCCGGACTAACTGGTAACGTGGGAGACTGTTGGACTTCGAATTCTAATTTCTTTTATGTGTTTTGGATTACTTACAACATATTTTCGATTACTTATAACCTACAGCACGACCCTAGACCCTAGTAGTTTTACCGCTTGTGCAAAGTCTGTTGTTTGGGGTGCTGGTGCTTGAGAGCTTGTCATTTTACACAAATTGTTACTGGTTGAACTGCTGTAACTATACTGGTCCACCATCTACCAATCGTCGTTTGCTGGGTCTTAACTAGATCTGGCCTAAAAACTCTAGGAGTAATCTGCTTGGCAGTCTTTACATGTGATTTTATTTACTACATGTGCATCAGTTTCTAACATATTTTTCTGTACGTGAAGGAGAACTTCGATGAGTTGTCTCATAAAGATATAGAAAGCAACAGTGGGAGGTCACTGACTAGTGCCAATGGTAAGCTATCGGTACACCGTTGAAATTCTCTCTCCTAATATTTTGTCGTGTGGAACAGTTATTCATTCTGTCACATGCAGCTGCAGCTACAGCTGGTCTCAGTACTGCTGGAGGTGCAAAAGGAAAGTCTAGTTGGAAGCTAAAGTAACTGTTACTCTCTTCTCTACATTCTTTCTCCATTGACGTACTTTCTTGCAAATTAGTTGACCTGTTATCTTTTTATTGCAACAGGTCTGTTGTAACTCTTGCATTGACGCTATTAACAAGTTCTCAGGCGATATTAATTGTGTGGTCAAAAAGAGCTGGAAAATATGAATACAGTGTCACGACAGCTAATTTTTCAGTGAGAAAATTATATTTCAGTTTGTGTATTCTTATAATTTAGATTTCCAACAATTAGCATGAACTAATTTTGTTCATTGTATGCATATTTCCCCCTTTGTTCTTTTTGTATGATCTTTTATGTTTGTTTGTTTAGGTGGAGGCATTGAAATGCCTTCTATCGCTAGCTGCCCTTTTTAGGACATGGAACCGCCATGGTGTTACAGATGATAATAGGTGAGGACTGCATTTTGGCTATCTGGTTACTCATTTAGTCCATGCATCTCTATTATGAGTGTATAGTTAACATGATTATCATGGTGGGGTTCTATCTTCTTTTTTCGTCTCACACTTTTTCCCCTGAAAAAACCAAAACTAGACCTGCTTATAATTCATGATAAGCATGTCCTAAAATTGTGTATTTGTTCATTTGGTTGCAAAAGCCTATTGCTGCAATATTTTTCATTTGACACTTAGCTAGAATTAGTTATTACAAATATGTCACTGGATTCAGGTTGATTAACATGTTGTGTCATTTTACAAAGCATTTTACATGGCAGTCATTTTATGATGTGAGTATGAGAATCTCAAACTTTATCTGTGACTTGCGGTTAACAATCTGTTGCTTCAGTTACTCTTGGTATTCATTGGTCATTTCATTTCATTATTTCCAGGTTAACCACATCTTTCGATGAAGTTAGTGTTTATCCGATTCCTGCTGTTCTTTACATGGTAAAGAACTTGTTACAGGTATTGTGTTGTACTTCTGTGATTTGTCAGTTTAGTTCTATGGTTTGAAGTGTGGTGACTTACGTTTCCATTTCCTGGTATTTGCCAGTACTATATCTTTGCTTATGTGGATGCGCCAGCTTACCAGATCTTGAAGAACCTGAATATCATCAGCACAGGTGTTTTGTACCGCATCATTTTGAAGAAAAAGTTAGTACCTTCTGGTCAACTTAATATATATTCATGCTTTACCCCAGAAGTCGGAGCTTTATAGGAGCATGGACATATTTTATTTTTTCTCTATGGCTTTGGAATAGAAGCAGGGCTACAATCATATAGCTTTACATCCAGACATACACACCATGGCTGAAAAAAATATGATCTGTGTAATTGGCCTTCTTGCTTACCATTTTTTATTAGGGTAACAATCGCAAATTCTGTTCTTGTCACCCCTTCGTGCTAAAGCTTCACATTATCTTCCCTGTTTGTAGTGGTCCAATGTACACTAATTATTATCAATACCTTCATGATCCTTTCAGGTTAAGTGAAATTCAGTGGGCAGCATTTATCCTTCTGTGTGCTGGTTGCACAACAGCCCAACTTAATCCTTCGTAAGCACAAAGGAATATGCCATTTGAATTTCCCATTTAATTATTTGATCATTCAGTAAGTCCTGATTTATGATTACTGAAATTTGTCATTTTCCAGGTCTGATCATGTTCTTCAAACCCCTATTCAAGGGTGGATGATGGCAATTGTGAGTTGTAATAGAGGATATACTCAGTCATTTCGATTATTGTACGAAGCATTTTTCCACTCATCTTGCTGAACTGGTCGTTCCCTCGTAGGTGATGGCTCTTTTAAGTGGTTTCGCTGGAGTGTATACAGAAGTACGCTTTGCTGCTCTTTATGCCTTCTTTTAAATAATATCTTGACTGTAAGAAGATTTGTTTGCTAGAAAATGTTATGATTTATTCTAATTGTTCGTCGAACATTGCAGGCTATCATAAAGAAAAGGCCATCAAGAAACATAAATGTTCAGAACTTTTGGCTATACATTTTTGGAGTGATCTTCAATCTAATTGCAATTTGTGTTCAGGATTATGATGCAGTTATGAATAAGTTAGTGCCCATGGAAGCTACTCATATGCTGTGTATAGTTTAATTCCTAGTGTTAACAGTTTGACTTTATGCTATCTGATGCAGAGGCTTTTTCTATGGGTATTCGTTCATCACTGTTCTGATGATTCTTAACCATGCGTTGAGGTACTAGCTACTAACAGCTTGAACCCCACACCCCACCCCCTTCTGCCCTTCAATCAAGCAGCTTACAGTGGTTTAATATACCTTGCAGTGGGATTGCTGTTTCAATGGTGATGAAATATGCTGATAACATTGTGAAGGTATGTGTCACTATGTTTAAAGTCTAAGTGAGCATCATTGATGCCAGGAAGGTTTAATGCTACAGAAGTTGATTGGATCATATCATGTGCAGTCTGTTGGGGCCTGACGGTGTACTATTCATTACAGCATTATAGCATGTACAGTACCCAAGTGGGTACTGTTGCTGTTATTGTAGCAACATCAGTTAGGATTAGGATGATTTGTTTTCCATGTATACCTCCTTCTGGTTAGTTGTTGCAAGCAGTTCTGCAAAGGATACCTTTGCAGTGTGAATGGTATGTGATGCCAAGTCTCTCTTCTAGTCTGGAGGGGGAAAAGAAACACAAATATAGACGCATCTGGACCTAAATAGATGCATCTTAATTTGGGCCTTTCTAGTGTGTTATGATATAACTACATTTAATTGTGATGCTTTCAAACTTGATTCTTATGGAGGCAACCCATGACATAGTTAAATATATACTCACTTGTCCTGGTGCATAGCCAGAATGAACAATTATTGTAATGGAGTGTAATAATAGTGCTTTTGCTTACACTGGATTTGCAGGTTTACTCAACTTCGGTTGCAATGCTTCTGACTGCTGTTGTATCTGTCTTTTTGTTTAACTTCCATTTATCGCTCGCATTCTTCCTTGGATCTACGTAAGTATTACTGGAACATCACAGCTCCTGTTGATCAGAAGTTCAGAACCTTCCAACTCACAGAATAATTTATGTTCGACCTGCAGTGTTGTATCTGTCTCAGTGTACCTGCACTCTATTGGAAAACTTCAACCACAGAAATGAGTTCATCTGATCGCTCTTCAGCAGACAAATTTCAGTATGTCAGTGATCACTGGACAGCATTGAAAGAACTGCATCACATGGAATCCGGGATTGATTCTTTGCCCTGTTGATGTTTCACGGCAAAGCTTCAGCAGAGATTGAATTTGGCTGTATAGCTAACCAACCATAGTTTTCACTAGGCATTCTTACTCTATGCATAGACGGCTACATTCTATTGTAAAGATGAACCCAGAAGAGCAGGACACTAACAGAAACTCAATAGCTGATCCATACTTTTGTGTAGGGTTACCAGCTGATCCATTGTATCTAGCTTGCTATCATGCTTAGTGTTTTGAAATATCACATTGCAATCATATTTATAAGGAACACATTGCTGCTTGTATGCAAGGCGTCAAGGTTTTTTATTACGAGTCATATTCCTGGGAAATTTCTAGTCAGCTAGTTGATTCAATAATGTGGATATTTTAATCACACGAAGTATCAGTTTGGTATTTGCGCGACTCTCATAATTGTAGCCAGTTGCTAAAATTACTGTGTTAAACATTCAACGCTACCCATTTTCAGATTTTTATCATCATTTGAGGATCCTGGCCTTGCAGGTAGAAATTATAGCTCTCAAATGACCACAAGTTCCTGGTGTTATCCATCAGCCAATCCAGGATTACGTGTTCATGCAAATACATTCGTGCTCACCAAACCCAAACGAAAAGGATTGCAAAATGTGTCAGTAGCATTATGCGTACAAGTATAAGCGGTGTGAATCCAAGTTTTGTAAGCAAGGCACGATCCCAAAGTTCTGAAATGTTCTCTACAATATAGCTACACTGAATGTCCAGCAGCTACCATTTCAAAAAGACTTCCAGCAGCTACAGATACAATGACTTTCCAAGGTACAACAGAAGGTTAAGTACGCAAAATCAGGACTCGGGAGAGTTTGCCAAGCGCTTTTTCCCTCCAATTGTAGCCCACAACTCGAATCAGAATGGTCCCCGAATATTGGTGTCCTCAGAATTCAGCACATACTTATTCTGACATCGTAGCCCCAGCAACCAGAGAACCGGACATCTCGCAGTTATTTCTTTCATGAATCCTAAGACGGTAAAGTTTTCATTCTTCCGCCATGGCATCTCTACCGCGTGTTAGAACACCAATTGATTCCCACTCCAGTGCGCAAACTACATCCTGTGCAAAAGAACAACATTATCATTTTCAGTTTCAATGAACAAAAAGGTTTAATCATTCAACAAGATGATGCCACAAACTTACAGAAGGATGCTGAGGATCTATGTCAAAGGAGTTTATAGCACAGGGTTCCGCAAGCAATTCAACGTGTCTCTCATCTGCTAAATTAAAAGGCTATGTTAAGTAACTTGCATAAACAATCAAAATGGTGGTACATTGCTTGTTGTGGTCTTGCCTTGTTCAACAACTGCAAGGATCCCATCCTCTGAGCACATCATCACTGGTAATAGTCTTGCTGACGCAGATGAGAGAATATCAGAAGACTGAGTATAAGTGTCAAAAAGAACCTCCCAGACCTCGCTCTCGCATACTGGCTGAGCTATTGTAAGGCCTATACCAGAGAGCGGTATTGGCTGCTGTGGCCACCGCAAATCCCAAGCAAATATTGTCCCTGAGGATCCTCCCACCTACAAAAATTCAGATAAGATTCATATGGTAATGACTCATCCAAACAAATCCATTTAACTCATCTAAACATTCAGATGTGGACCAAAAATTGGACAGTAAAGCGCAACTACACTTAGAGAAAAACATGAGCCAATAATTATCCAGAGGTCAATGTTATCCTATAATTTTCCAGGTTCACTTTATAGTGGATGAGCACTACCACACTGACCCAAACATCCCAATTAAACACATATTAAGAAAATCACATGGAATGAAATAACTCCTTTAGTATACAAAAAGCAAATCAGGAGTTAGCAACACACAAAGGTGATTCTTATTCACATGGAAAAACTGATGGTTAACATCCTGGGTATACCATAAGAAGACTGGCCTGGTTAGCCAAAGCATCAAATGCAAGAATACTACAATGTCATTAGTTGACACTAGCTCTAAGCTTTAATTCTGACCCTAGTATACAATACCATGTAACATATAAGAGTAAAAAGGAAGCTCCACTGAGCTCATTTATCCACTAAATCTGATTCTAACATGAATCTTCTTCTGATAGTCTTACCACACAAATATGCTTTCTTGATGGATGAATATCAATGGAATGCACCATGCTGGTAACGAGGCCACGACCCCTGCGATCAAAAGTTCATCTATGGTCACTACAACAGCAGTGTACGGCATAATAGATAAATGAATATTATATTACTGAAGATCGCTACAATTTCTCTATTTTGCATATTTTCTACCATACATTGGCAGATACATGCGACTGGTTATCTAGAAGAAATTGCACATTAATTAAAAACTAGATGTCAACAATTGCTCGCAAAATTTCATGTTTTCAGCAAGATACCAAACATCCAAAACTTCTCATATCCTGTGGAATGTATGGTTCACGTTACAGTAAAACTGCATCCTTGTATTCCTCGTCTCGAAGAATATAACAATTACTTCCATTCTTTAATGAAGGGAATAACTTATTGTGAATGTACCTTAAATATTCTAAGAACGTCTCCAATTGGATTGCTATTTGCCTGAATAGCAAATGCCCAATCCAGATTTAGCAAACGATTTCACTGCACACTGCAACCTTCTCGCTAAAACTGAAACCATATATCCCACTCACTCATATTTTACCAATACCTTCGATATCAAAATTAAACGACATCAAGTTTCTATCATTCAGCAACATAGTTCATATATCGTCTATTTTTCATGCCTAAGATGGCCCGGCCCGCTGATTGAAAAATTGTGCTACAAATAATTTGTATAAGCACCGAACTTTATTAGTACCCAAGCAAGCAAGCAGTTAGCAGGAACAATGGCCGGCATTGCAAATAATCTTTATTAGCACCACAAGACCCACATGAGCACTGAAATCCGCCACCATGAGCACCCAATCTCTACATTGTCCCTGTCTCTCTAAGCCTAGAGCAAGCAGAAGCAGGAGGCGACCGACCAACAAGCAGCAGGCACAAAACACAGCAAACAAGCAAGCTGGTACTGCAGGGTACGAGAGATCCAGCGAGGCAACCGCAACATCCGGAGAAGCAGAGAGCAGGGAGAACCTGCAGAGCAAGCGCTGTCCTGGACTCTGCGTCAGCGCTGAGCGGGCCCCGGCACCACGCGGGCGACAGGACAACAGCTGGTTCTGGGCTGCAACAGCTGCTGGCTAGGGCTGCAAATAGGTGCCCCTTAGGGTACCCCCCGACCCTCTTTAGTTCAACCAAATGAACTAGTTTTTCAAAATGAGCTTTAATTTTGAAAAACTAGTTCATTTGGTTGAATTAAAGAAAGGGTCGCCAATTTGCACCCCTACTGCTGGCTCACGTGCTACTTGACGACAGCACTTGGTAGTCGGTACAACCTCTCTCTCCCATGACTGTTCCTCTCAGATCTGGCAAGGGTGGACAAGCAGTTGGATGGGCCTGCAGCCGGTGGTGGGAAGGGAAGGACTCAATCCGGCGAGTGTTTCGCTAGTCGGCGGCAGGAACGAGCGGATGTCGCAATAGCAGCAGGGTTCGCTAGATGTTGCAATCGAGTGGGATAGCAAAGCAGCAGGGTTCGCTAGATGTCGCAATCGAGGGAGGGAAGATAGCAATGCGCTACTTTTAGCAAAGGTAGTAGGGTATCGTTGGAGCTGTTTTGGAGGCTTGTTTTGCTAAAAAAATAGGGTAGCTAAACTAATAGGGTTTCCATTGGAGTTGCTCTAAACAGTACATAAAGTCAAACATTCAGAAAAACTGTCTCCAGGACTTACATTCCTTCTAAACATAGTTCCAAATTGTTATGAACATAGTTCCAAATTGTTATGAACATAGTTCCAAATTGTTATGACACTTCAAATAGCCCCCGAAGGACGAAAGAATGTATATCCTGATGAGACTGAACCAAACCAATGTGTTTTGTTCGGAGGCCACTACATATACAATAAATTAACCTAAAATATGACTACTTGAAAAGGCCTTAATGCCTTATAAGTCAATTTTTCCAGCTTCTCTAAAGAAATAAAAGTCCTAATAGACACGCATTAACCAGTCATAGAAAGTATCTTCAACAGTGCACATACCAAACCTATTAACAAAATGCACAGCTTAACCGAAGTCTTCACTAGAACTCATGCACTTCTAAGCACTTACCAGAAATGATGACTATCGTGCAAAAGGACTTCAAAATGTAACAGAAGGGTGACCACAAATGGACCTGTTCTAAATGTTTTGCATCGTATGTTTGCAGAAATGGCCGGCAATTCATGTGTGGATTAGTGGATGCGCCTACTATGAACAAGCACATCAACGGCAACCAGCAAGCATTTGTTCCACTCACCAGATGCCACTGCACTGCGCCACGGCGGCGTCCCCCTTCCTACGATCCCACCACTGCACGCCGCATCCCGCACCGCCGGTGGCGAACTCTGCCGGCGACGCCCACTTCGCCGCCTGGTACCCGGCCATCCCCTTCCCATCCCACACCCTCCTCGCCACCACTCTCCCGTCCCCTCCGCCACCGACAACATGGACCCTGCCGTCCTCCCCCGCCGTGACCCACTCCTCACCGCCGAAATCGAGGCCCCGGACCGGGCCCACGTGGAACCCCGCGCCGCCCGAGACGGCCACCGCCGCGCCGGCGTCGAAGGAGGACGACGGGGCGAGGTGGAGGGAGCCGGAGGAGGTGGCGGCGGCGAGCGCGGACGGGGAGCACCGGAGCGCAGTGGCGCGGGAGGGCAGCGGGAGGGAGGCGAGCGGGGAGGACGGGTCGGCGAGAGGGAGGATGTGGATGTCGGAGGAGTCGGCGGAGGGGTCGTGGACAGCGGCGGCGAGGAGGCGGCCGGAGGGGGAGGTGGCGGAGGAGGGTAGCCAGCGGACGAGGTCGATGGAGAAGGGCTGCGGGTGGCGGCGGAACGAGGGGTTGTCCGCCATTGCTGAGGTTTGGAGGTTGGAGGGTTTAGGGATCGTGGGGATTGGATCTCTTTTCAAACCTTTGATACCGGATAGAGATATTCAGATGAAATTTGTTTTCAGGGTGTTCGTTTCAGATATGCTAAATTTTAGCCTGTCATATAAAAAAAATCTTATTAAAAGTATTAAATGAAGTCTAATTACAAAATTAATTGCAAAACTTCTAGGCTAATTCGCGAGACGAATCTAATGAGAGTAATTAAGTTGTGATTAGCAAATGTTCACTGTAATATCACTGTAGCAAAATACAGATTAATTAAGCTCATTAGATTCGTCTCGTAAATTAACACTTATCTGTCAAAAAAATTTAGTACTCATAAATGATAAGATTCTATTTGATGTGACAAAGCTAAAATTTATCTCTGAGAACACGAACACCCCTTTGCTAACGATGGAATTTATAATTGAGATCCAAGAGGATCGAACACACAAAACCACATTGTTTCGATTATAATTATTTCACACTGGCTCAATAAATATCTCCTACCCTCCTAAGTCAAAGCTGAGGTTATATAATTAGGAAAAGTCTAACGGGTTAGTGCCCACGAAACGTGGAGGGAACCCGAGAATCCCTTAACGCACAAGGTTTGTACCCTCGACTCTCCTCCTCTCTCATACCATAGATAATGGCGGCAGGCCGGCTCAGGGGCGGGTTGCGGGCAGCGGGTGGGGCGGCGAGGCGACGCGAGCGCCGTCGGCCGCGATGGTGGAGGAGGGCGGTGGCCAGGGCTAGGGTGAGGGAGCCACGCGTGGAGTGTGGTTAGCGGCAGGCGGGGCGGCGACGGCGAGTGCGGGCGGCGCGGCGAGGCGCCGTCGGCCGCCGGAGGAGGTGGCAGGCAGGAGTAGGGAGGCCGGCAGGGGTCGACAACACCAGGAGGCGGTGGAGCTGTTGGGGGTGGTGGTTGGAGCTGGCTACCAGTCGCCGGTTATTCATATGAGTAGCGAACCCTTCCTATGGCTAATATTTTTATGCGCTATACCTCAATAAAGAATACTCATGCATGTAGTAGATTGATATTTTGACATATGGCTGTAATATTATGGCTACTCTATTATATTAATTAATATTTGATCAAGAAAGAAGCGACCATGTTTGCTGCCAACGCTAGAAACCACACATTAACAAGAGAGAAAAAGGAAAACATGATTTACCCACCACGTAGCCAAAAGTACCACAAGTTGTAATATATTTTAACCATATTGCATTTGGGAAAAAAATGTCTCAAATACCCCATACATAACTTTTAAATTGGCTATTGCTTCATTACGAAAATATAATCCCCACAAAAAGTAGTGATAGAAAAAACGACAATGCTAACGCAATAATAAATCAAGACATTCAAGATAATATGATAGTAACCATAATTAGATTATTCCATTGATACTTAGCAATGCAAATGTGTGTGGCCAATTTAACCTTTACAAAAATTTGAGTCGGCATAAACTTGATGAATGTATTACTTATGAAGCCTTAACTTTAAAATAATCAGTGTTAAAACTGAAAGATAGAATGTTTTGTACACCCATAGTTATAATATTGTGTCCAATATACTGCTTCAAAACATAATCTCATAACGGATTTAAAACCTAAAGGTTGCCTATATAATACAAAGTTGTGATAAAAGTAGGCAACGGGAACAACGATAGGAATCATTATGCCATGGCAAACCTAAAACCTAAAAGGGCCTATTAAATTGAGCTAAACAACTAACATTTCTAACACAAATCACCGATCCATAACCCTAGAACACTAAAACAGAACCAATCGAATTGAATTCCAAGGTTGAATTCATTTAAAAACATAGACGACATATCAAAATCAACGAGGACCAAAATATAGGGAGCAGTTTTTCAAAATCGCACCTAAATCAAAGTGAACTGGAGATCGAAGATGGAAAGGAGAGAGAGAGGCGAGCAGACGAGAAATGAAACGATGGCAGATTATTCTTTCCCACCGGAGGCGGCCACCAAAGTAAAAATCGACGTGTGATAGTGGGGCCCATTAGGCAAAGAGCAGACAAACGACACGCAATATACAAAAGCGTCAGCGACATCGAACACAGAAGAGGCAGGGGACAGGATCAGAAGATCAGAAAATAGACAGCTAGAGGAGGCTAAAATGGTCAGTGACAAATAACTTTCTCCTTTGACCAAGGATATGCATTCAGATGTAACATTTTTTTTTGTTTGGTTCTTTCAATAATTGACACCAGTTTATCTCATACCTCGTTTGGATGTCGGAACTAAGCCAGATAATCGAGAATTGAAATTGGATCTGAACAATACGACCATTTGGATGCTATTTATTGGAACTGCGGAATGGATTCCATGAAATTCAAACATAACTAAAAGTAAAACTAAAACGTAGCCCTCCCAAACCGAGTCCAACAAGTCTGAAGTGGAAGGCTATTCGTCAATGACTTGAGCCGGCGAGATCTGCTGGTGCCGCCTCCTTCTTCCTCAAGTAAGAATTTTAGACATTATAGCTTGGGTTTATTATATTATATGAACTTTTTAAAATCTCAATTCCAGCATCGCCCGGTTCACAATGTTCAAGTCAAACGATATTAAGTTTGACCAAGCTTCTAAAAAAGGTAACAAAATTTGTGGAACCAAACAAGTATCATGAGATTGACCATGAAATATATATTCATCTTATACCTTTTTGGTGTCATAAATATTGGGCCTGTTCGCTTGCTTCATTCAGCGGGCTTCTGCTGCTGGCTGCTGCTGATTTCCTCTCATGTGGCTACAGTGCCAGCAGCGATCCAACAGTGCAAAATAGCACAACCGAACAGAGCCATTGCTACTATTCTTAATAAATTTGGTCAAATTTAAGATAATCCGACTTAGGATAAATCTAAAAAATCATTTTTTGTGGGGCGGAGGTTGTATATGACAAATATCATGCCAAAAAAAAGTCAGAAGGAACATCTCCTCATACCCAATTGCAACAAGTTTTAGCAACAACAAAGAAAGAAAGGGAAAAAAAAAAGCTTCATCCTAACGAGGGGAACAAAACGTTTGTTACTAATCTGCATGAGCATGGGCAGCCTTGTTGTGGTCCTCCTCCCTCTTCCGGCACTCGAAGTAGTACGCCGCGAGTGCCGTGTCGGAGGCCATCCTCACGGCGCGGTGCAGCACGTACCAGAGGCCGAACCCCGCCACGACCGCCGCAGCCTCGCTCTCCCGCATCCACCACACGGCCAGCGCGCACGCCGGGCCCACCGCCCTGGCGAGCGCCCACATCGCGGCGAGCCACGCCGACGCGCGCGCGCCCCGCATGAGCCGCCACGCCCGCGCCACCGCGCCGCGGCACCCCAGCCGCCGCCGGCCGTCCTCCGCCTCCGCCACCGACACGACGACGGCCATGGCGCAGACGGCCTTGAGGTAGAAGCCGAAGGTGAGCGCGACGAGCGCCGCCGTCGCGTCGAGCGCGAGGAGGAGCCACCGGGAGCTGTCCCAGAGGAAGGGCAGCGGCAGCGCGAGGAGGACGACGGCCGCGACGGAGGCGGCCCTGAGGGCGCACCCGAGGGCCCACGTCGCGACGGCCCCAGCGTAGCGGTCGCGGATGAGCGACGCGAGCGTGCGGTGGTCGTCGGGGCGGCGCTCGCCAGAGGAGCTCGCGGCGGCGACGGCGGCGCAGGCGGTGGCGACGCGGACCAGCGTCCAGGCGGCCAGGTAGAGGGCGACGAACGCTGCTGCGGCGAGCAGCGCAGCCGCGGCGTCCCTCGCGAAGCCGGCGGGGACGCCGCCGCCGCCGCTGCGGACGAGGATCTCGCCGCAGTTGAGGACCTCGAAGCGCGGCGCCACGGCGAGAGCCTTGAACAGGAGGACGGACGCGGCGAGGACGACGTTCAGGGCGAAGACCCGCAGGAACAGCCCCGGCCTGCGCGCCGAGAGCACGGCGCCCTGCTTCAGGAAGGTGAAGGCGCCGGGAGGTGCCGCCGGTTTTGCGGCGGCGGCGGACGCCATGGTTCGAGCTCAGGTCGTCCACCGAGGTCTCGGGGTCCTTACTGCACGCGGTGCTTGTGCAACAATATATATGGGTTGCTGGTGTCCGATCGTGTCCTTCCTTGGCATCGAAACTTGCCTCCCTTGTTTTCTTCTCGGACTGGAACTCCGCCGGCGTTTGGTTGTCAAACTACTGGACGGGGACGCAACTAAATCGATCTCTAATTGAGCATCGTTTTTACACCTTGTGATGGATTTGAATTGGCTTGTTGCTTCTGTTAATGCTGGGCCGGAGAGCTTTAGCCAGGGACAAGAACAGAGTCGAATGATAGCTCAAAGCAGAGAAGCTAGCTAGAACACTGAGCCTAAACCAGGGCCAAGGAAATGAACTAATCTGACACAAACGCATCATCATGCATGAGTTGCAGCTTTGTTCTAGTTTCATTTTTCATATAAACGTGTTGTTAAATCCAAACACAATAGCTACGGAAACCAAAATATTATAGTTGTGTAACCAAGAATGTTCATCAATCCCTTCCAGAACTAGAAAAAATTAACCTAGGATCCCGGAATCAAAATCGACACCTGCTCTAATTTGTTTCTATGGCACGCATGGGAATCAGGCCAGAGTATTGTTTCTGATCAAAGTCAACGTAGCGCGCTTCTGAGTTGCAGCGAGCAACAATCCAAAAGCACATAGGACGATCATTTTCAGAAGACCAAAAGGATGGTCGCATCAAATGTGTGATAGAATCAAACCACACGTTTAGAAAAAAGAAATTACTTGCTCAAGCTAGTAAAGTCGTGTTCATCCTCAATGAACAAGCGGTCAATTTCCTTAGAAGATTGTCTAGTTCAGCACATCAAATGTGTGGTGGCAATGTGGCATTCAGCCAAAACCTTAGAAGTAACACCTCATATACTGTCGATCGCAGATAAATTCATGTTCATTGATCATCACCAAATATTCAGATGCATTTCATGACCCAATCAACTATTAGTCTTCTACAAAATGGCAGATATCTAAATCTGCTTCAAAACTTGTGACTGCCTTGAAATTGTGACGAGCATGATCCAGATCACCACACTACTATCATCAATTCATCCTAAAACAGGAGCTATCATTCCTCATGCCAGCACGTAGTAGCATCTTCCAACCGAGGAAGAACAGAAATAAGAAGCAAGTTGATCAAAATTCGCTCACGACCATAAGATGCAATCCACAGTCAAAAATCAACTAGCAGAAAAGGGCAGAAACTATACATGGTTCAAACTGATCGTCAAGTACATGACCTTTGACGAGCATGTATGATCACACATAGTCGATCTTTGGTAAATTCATGTCCATTGATCATCACCAGATATTCAGAGGCATTCTATGTCCATTGGTACATGAACTAGGCAAACCAACTTTTAATCATCTACAAAGAGGGCAGAGATCTACTTCTTCAAAAGAATCAAAACGATGGTAACTAGTTAGAAATTGACTAGCATGATCCAGATCACTGCACTACTAGTCTACTATCATCAATTCATCCTAAAACAAGGAGCGATCAAAATTTCCTCATGCCAGCAAGCATAGCAGCAGCATCTGACCGACCGATGAAGGAGACAAAATCAGATGCAAATTGATCAAAATTTCATCACGACCATCAGTTGCGAATCACAGGCAAATCAACATGCAGAAAGGGCAGACATCTATACATGGTTCAGATTGATCGTCAAGTACATCAACTTTGACGAGCATGCATGATACAGCAGTTCAATCCAATGCACCCTAGCATCACGCATTCAGACATTCAGTACCGACATGTTTATCCACAAAAAAACGAGGGATCAAAATTCCTCACGCCAGCAAGCTTCGCAAAATCATCCGATCCGATTCGAAAGAAAAACCAAAATCGAAGAACTCACATCACAACCTCTCATATGGCCCGTACAGCACCGTCCATATGTAGTGGAACTCCCGACAGACCGAGTTGCGCATGCGGCGGACGGGCTGGAACACCATGGTGCAGGTGACGACGGCGTGGGACGCGAGCTTGTAGGCCGCGTTCATCCACGCGGTGAACTCGGGCGACTCGCGGGGGAAGGTGCGGGCGGAGCGGACGGCGTCCTCGAACGCGTGGGCCATCGCGGCGGCGGCGCGCAGCCTCCGCAGCGCGGCCGCGGCGGCGGCGCGCGCCTCGTTGTGGTGGAACTCCGCTCGCTGCAGCAGCAATACGCCTCGGCCGTAGAGGACGAAGCGCGGCGGGCCCTGGCGTGCAGCGCGCCGAGGCGGCCGAGCTCGACGACGGCGCGGTCGAGGTCCGCGGAGGGGAGCGGCGGGAGCGACGAGGCGACGACCGCGACGGGGTTGTCGCCGATGTCGGTCCTCATGCTCTGGTTGAGGCGGACCAGGTGGAGCCACATATTGAGCTTCCTGCGGGCGGAGGCGACGCCGACGAGAAGCTCGCGAGTGCCGATCGCGGTGTCGAGGAGGCCTCCCGGCACCTTCTCGCCCAGCCTCATCCAGTCCGCCATTGCCGTCGACGCCGAGCTCTCTCTCTCTCTCTCTCTCTCTCTCTCTCTCTCTCTCTCCCCTCGTCCTCCTCCTCCTCCTCTCTTTTCGAACACGCGCGCGTGTGACGGTGTGGTGTGGACGATACAGGAGGCGGCGTGAACGAGGCAAGTTTATACCGGGGATCGGTTGTGGTGAGAACGATGCGGGTTTACGGCGTGTTACCACGAGAAGCTGCAAGAATTCACCGCCCGTCCCTTCACTGACAAGGTGGGGCGCGTCATTTTTTTTTTTCCATTTCAACAGCGCGTCACGCCTTCTCCACCTGGGCGCGAGGTAAAACATCCGTTACGGCCGTGGGCTCCACCCCGCCCAGCGTGGCTATTTCAGAGCACGCCGGCGCAAAAGTCTTCTCCGGGAAGCAACCTAGAGCGAGCGATAGCGGAGCTGCGGGAAAGGGCGCTGCAGGAGGAGAGAGCGACGGCGGCGACGCAGGAATGGAGGGCGCGCGTTCGGGACAGGGCCTTGGAGGCAGCCGACCTCTGCCGCCGCGCCAACGGGCTGCTCGCCGTCGCGGTGGGGCGCCTCGCACAGGCTATGCGCGCCGCCGACGCGCCAGGTGACCGCGTCCGGGCCCTCGCCGAGGAGGACCTGCTTGTGGACGCGTCCAGCAACCTCGACGTCGCGGCGTCCCTCATGGCGGCGGCCGAGCTCGTCGCGCTCCGCGGCGCCGCGGCGACCCCGACGGAGCCTCTGCGCTTTCCATCAGACAAATCCCCTCGATCAGCCTGAACGCCCTGTCGAACGCACTCGGCCAGCTCCGCCCCGCCAGGACCCGCGCCAACGACGCGTGCCTCGCCGTGGAGAGGGGCCGCGGCCACCTGTGGACGGCCTACCGGCTGCTGAACTTCGAGCGTCTCCCCGGCGTGGATGGTTTCCTCGACGCCCAGCGCGCCGCCGCCCACCGCGAGCTCAACACCCCGCGCAGCGGCTCGCGGCGGAGAGCGCCTCGCTGGCCCGCACCGCCTACCACCGGCTGGGTTAGGCGCCGCCCGGAGATCGAGGTTCTGTTGGTTCTGCTTTGCCTGATGGCTTGCATTTGCCGTACAACGTGTGTCCTCCTGTGTTGTTGCGCATGCCGTGATGACAGCTGAAACTCTGATCGAACACGAGCGATTGGCCTCTGCTTTTTGGTCTTACGATTGGTACCTCGTAGATTCGTGCATGTTGTGCCTTTAGATGTTAACTAGAAAGATGGCGCGTCGTTGTCGCGCCTGATTGCCAGTCTTGCTCATCTCATTTTATGTATGGTTAGCTTTCATTATTGTAATTGCAATGGATGTACTATATTTCGTCTCTAGATAGAGCTTTATTTGCATTGATTTTGTCTGCAATGAAAAGTGTAAGTTATTTTAACAAATAAATGTACCACGTTTAGTACTCCATTCTTTTCACATTATTATAATAAGTCAATCTAGAGTTCAAATTTTCTTTCCCCCATTACCACTCTGTTCTTTCCTCCTTCACTCTTCCATCTGTTTCATGCTCTCTACTTTCCTCTTCTTAATGTATGTGTCCAAAGTCTAAAACACTTATAATTTGAAATGGAGGTAGTGTTATACTAGGTCAATGGATTTTAGAGTGCAATATATATGTGCAGAGTAATGTTCTGCCTGAAGGATATCTAGGTATGCGTCATGATGTAGATTTGAATTAAAGCAATCAAGGGAATTTAAGGTTGCATAAGGGAGCAGAAGATAGGAACTTTAAATATTGATTTTAAGTTACAGATATGAATAAGTATGATTAATAATGGCGGTCACATTTTTTGTACAGTGACGATGTAAAATGAAGATAGAATTGTGCAATCACAAAAACTAATGTTAAAAAATTTAAGAGAGATTTGGGGGCGCTATTTGTCCACCCAGTAAATGTTTGAGCCTATTCCTTAGTCTAACTTTTTCTTGTATCTAAATCATTTTTTCATTAACCATGCAAAAGTCATGCATGAAGTCGATTTTACTAAGGTTTTTTTTAAAAAAATTTCCATTGATGCATGTCTGTATATGT
>JAAXCT010001347.1:0-188352 GCA_012490785.1 Eragrostis nindensis | reverse complement strand
CTCTCTCTCTCTCTCTCTCTCTCTCTCTCTCTCTCTTCCTCTTTGTCAGATCCATTCGCGTGCTTGGCGTGGGATGGTTACATATTTTATTTTTAAGTCTAGAAAATAGGAAACATAATTAGTCAATTGTACACTTTCATTTCTCTTGCCATTCGTGTGTGTGTGTGTGTGTGTGTGTGTGTGTGTAACTTGACAAATGAATTTGGTAAGCACGGTGAAACCGGTTCAACTTTCGTTTATCAGCTATGGCGCCAACACGATGTGTGGGTGTTTTTTTTTTTGGAGGGGTGTGTGTGGGTGTGTTCGTTGAGGCCAAACCTCGTCCAATCCCTTGCAGCCTATTTAGAAGCAGTGGCCCATCACCCCAAGAACACCGAAAGACTAGAAAAGTGTTACCCTAATCCACCGCCCCTCTCCAATCTCCACTCCCCACTCTCTTTCTCTCATCTCTCTTGCTCCAGCTCTCCTCTGCTATGTCTCCAAGCCCGACACAATCTAAGCGAGGTGCGGCCCTCAGGGCAGCCCCAGCGAGGCGCGGTGGCTCGGTCACACACCTTCGATGGTGACTTCCAACGTGCGGTGCTCAGCGATGGTTGCTCCGACAACACGCTATCAATGACTTTCATAATGCGGTGTAGGGGCGGGACCCAATGTTTAGACACGTATCGATCCGGTGATCGAGCGGTGGGATCTGGTTCCGCTTTTTGGCTGGGATCGCCTCTTCCATAGCGGTGCGCACCCATCTCCATCGCCATCCCCCTATCCTCTCTCTCTCTCTCTCTCTCTCTCTCTCTTCCTCTTTGTCAGATCCATTCGCGCGCTTGGAGTGGGACGGTTACATATTTTATTTTTACGTCTAGAAAATAGCAAAAATAACTACTCAATTGTACACTTTTATTTCTGCCAAAGAATATAGAAATCATACATCGTTTAGCGGCACAATTTAATGACTACGTAAAAAGGAAGATTGCGGTTGTTGGATACAGGGCAGATTTCTTTTTTTTTTTTGCGAGTGGATACGGAACATATTTAGTCTTATATGTATTGCATCTAATAACCATCGATATAGTTAAGAAAATCACATATGTTAACAAAATTAATTATTGAATAAGTCCGCAAGTTTGGCTAAAATATCACAAGTAGTTCCATCATTCAAGTGGTTCATGTGGGACGATCGCTTAGATTTTCTATGTAATTCAGGTACAGAGAAATGAGAAAAAGTTTATTTAATTTTAGAAACTATGTAGTTTTACCCATATGTGTTTTCACTATTTTACTACATAATACACAAATCGTACGTAATTTTGTTCCCAATCTACTGCTACGTAGCAAAGTTAGCCAAATAAGTCTAATAAGCATATAACATCTAAATGTAGCCGGTCGAAAAGATCATATTACATTTGTGCTACACAGTCCATTTTTTGGCTAGATAGTGCAAGAATATGGCAATGAAAATTTCGAGCGCGGTTGTTGGCGATAGTCCCTTTTTTTTTTTGCTAGATAGTGCAAGCTATTGAAAATTGACATAAGGAATATCTCGTCTTCGACATTTGTGTGTGTGGTTGTCGATGAAAATATAATACTATGTATTTGCATTGCTTTATTTTTCGTGTGCCTCCAATTTAATCACAACGTATAGAGTGTCTTGTGCTCAACTGTGAATCTACAATTCAGTCATAACGTATATAGACTAATTCTGGATTTGGTTATGAGCTATATAAGATGGCTCTCTCTCTCTCTCTCTCTTCCTCTTTGTCAGATCCATTCGCGTGCTTGGCGTGGGACGGTTACATATTTTATTTTAAAGTCTAGAAAATAGCAAACATAATTACTCAATTGTACGCTTTTATTTCTCTGCTAAAGAATATAGAAATCATACGTCGTTTAGCGGCATAATTTCATGACTACGTAAAAAGGAAGATTGCGGTTGTTGGATACAGGGCAGATTCTTTTTTTGCGAGTGGATACGGAACATATTTAGTCTTATATGTATTGCATCTAATATCCATCGATATAGTTAAGAAAATCACATATGTTAACAAAATTTATTATTGAAATAAGCCCGCAAGTTTGGCTAAAATATCACAAGTAGTTCCATCATTCAAGTGGTTCATGTGGGACGATCACTTAGATTTTCTGTGTAATTCAGGTACAGAGAAATGAGAAAAAGTTTATTTAATTTTGGAAACTATGTAGTTTTACCCATATGTGTTTTCACTATTTTACTACATAATACACAAATCATACGTAATTTTGTTCCCAATCTACTGCTACGTAGCAAAGTTACCGAAATAAGTTTAATAAGCATATAACATCTAAATGTAGCCGGTCGAAAATATTATATTATATTTGTGCTACACAGTTCATTTTTGGCTAGATAGTGCAAGAATATGGCAATGAAAATTTCGAGCGCCGTTGTCGGCGGTACTCCCTTTTTTTTTGCAAGATAGTGCAAGCTATTGAAAATTGACATAAGGAATATCTCCTCTTCGACATTTGTGTGTGTGTGGTTGTCGGTGAAAATATAGTACTATGTATTTGCATTGCTTTATTTTTCGTGTGCCTCCAATTTAATCACAACGTATATAGAGTGTCTTTGTGCTCAATTGTGAATCTACAATTTAGTCATAACGTATATAGACTAATTCTGGTTTTGGTTATGAGCTATATAAGATGGCTCTCTCTCTCTCTCTCTCTCTCTCTCTCTTCCTCTTTGTCAGATCCATTCACGTGCTTGGGGTGGGACGGTTACATATTTCATTTTAAAGTCTAGAAAATAGCAAACATAATTACTCAATTGTACGCTTTTATTTCTCTTGCCATTCGTGTGTGTGCGTGTGTGTAACTTGACAAATGAATTTGATAAGCAAGGTGAAACCAGTTCAACTTTCGTTTATCAGGATGTGGCGCCAACACGGGGAGGGGTGTGTGTGTTTTAGGGGTGTGTGTGGGTGCGTTTGTTTAGGCCAAACCTCCTCCAATCCCTTGCAGCCCATTTAGAAGCAGTGGCCCATCACCCCAAGAACACCGAAAGACAAGAAAAGTGTTACCCTAATCCACCGCCCCTCTCCAATCTCCACTCCCCACTCCCTTCCTCTCATCTCTCTTGCTCCAGCCCTCCTCTGTTATGTCTGCAAGCCCGACACAACCTAAGCGAGGTGCGGCCCCCAGCGGCAGCCCCAGCGAGGCGCGGTGGCTCGGTCACACACCTTCGATGGCGACTTCCACGTGGCTCGGCGATGGTTGCTCCGACAACACGCTATCAATGACTTCCATAACGCGGTGTAGGGGCGGCACCCAATGTTTAGACATGTATCGATCCGGTGATCGAGCGGTGGGATCTGGTTCCGCTTTTTGGCTGGGATCGCTTCTTCCATAGCAGTGCGCACCCATCTCCATTGCCATCCCCCTATCCTCTCTCTCTCTCTCTCTCTCTCTCTCTCTCTCTCTCTCTCTCTCTCTCTCTCTCTCTCTCTCTCTCTCTCTTCCTCTTTGTCAGATCCATTTGCGTGCTTGGCGTGGGACGGTTACATATTTCATTTTAAAGTCTTGAAAACAGCAAACATAACTACTCAATTGTACGCTTTTATTTCTCGCCATTCGTGTGTGTGTGTGTGTGTGTGTGTGTATGTGTGTGTGTGTATGTGTGTGTGTGTGGAACTTGACAAATGAATTTGATAAGCAAGGTGAGACCGGTTCAACTTTCGTTTATCAGGCTATGGCACCAACACGGGGTGTGTGTTTTTTTTTTGAGGGGTGTGTGTGGGTGCGTTTGTTTAGGCCAAACCTCCTTCAATCCCTTGCAGCCCATTTAGAAGCAGTGGCCCATCACCCCAAGAACACCGAAACACTGGAAAAGTGTTACCCTAATCCACCACCCCTCTCCAATCTCCACTCCCCACTCCCTTCCTCTCATCTATCTTGCTCCAGCCCTCCTCTGCTATGTCTCCAAGCCCAACACAATCTAAGCGAGGTGCGGCCCCCAGCGGCAGCCCCAGCGAGGCGCGGTGGCTCAGTCCCACACCATCGATGGTGACTTCCACGTGCGGTGCTCGGCGATGGTTGCTCCGACAACACGCTATCAATGACTTCCATAACGCGGTGTAGGGGCGGCACCCAATGTTTAGACACGTATCGATCCGGTGATCGAGTGGTGGGATCTGGTTCCGCTTTTTGGCTGGGATCGCCTCTTCCATAGCGGTGCGCACCCATCTCCATCGCCATCGCCCTATCCTCTCTCTCTCTCTCTCTCTCTCTCTCTCTCTCTCTTCCTCTTTGTCAGATCCATTCGCGTGCTTGGCGTGGGACGGTTACATATTTCATTTTAAAGTCTAGAAAACAGCAAACATAATTACTCAATTGTACGCTTTTATTTCTCTTGCCATTCGTGTGTGTGTGTGTGTGTGTGTGTGTGTGTGTAACTTGACAAATGAATTTGGTAAGCAAGGTGAAACCGGTTCAACTTTCGTTTATCAGGCTATGGCGCCAACACGGGGTGTGTGTGTGTTTTTTTTTTGAGGGGTGTGTGTGGGTGCGTTTGTTTAGGCCAAACCTCCTTCAATCCCTTGCAGCCCATTTAGAAGCAGTGGCCCATCACCCCAAGAACACCGAAACACTGGAAAAGTGTTACCCTAATCCACCGCCCCTCTCCAATCTCCACTCCCCACTCCCTTCCTCTCATCTCTCTTGCTCCAGCCCTCCTCTGCTATGTCTCCAAGCCCGACACAATCTAAGCAAGGTGCGGCCCCCAGCGGCAGCCCCAGCGAGGCGCGGTGGCTCAGTCCCACACCATCGATGGTGACTTCCACGTGCGGTGCTCGGCGATGGTTGCTCCGACAACACGCTATCAATGACTTCCATAACACGGTGTAGGGGCGGGACCCAGTGCTTAGACACGTATCGATTCGGTGATCGAGCGGTGGGATCTGGTTCCGCTTTTTGGCTGGGATCGCCTCTTCCATAGCGGTGCGCACCCATCTCCATCGCCACCTCTCTCTCTCTCTTTTTCTTTGTCAGATCCATTCGCGCCAGGCGTGGGACGGTTACATATTTTATTTTTACATCTAGAAAATAGCAAAAATAATTACTCAATTGTACACTTTCATTTTTCTGCCAAATAATATAGAAATCATACAACGTTTAGCAGCACAATTTAATGACTATGTAAAAAGGAAGATTGCGGTTGTTGGATACAGGGCAGATTTCTTTTTTTTTTGCGAGTGGATACGGAACATATTTAGTCTTATATGTATTGCATCTAATATCCATCGATATAGTTAAGAAAATCACATATGTTAACAAAATTTATTATTGAAATAAGCCCGCAAGTTTGGCTAAAATATCACAAGTTGTTCCATCATTCAAGTGGTTGATGTGGGACGATCACTTAGATTTTCTGTGTAATTCAGGTACAGAGAAATGAGAAAGTTTATTTAATTTTGGAAACTACGTAGTTTTACCCATATGTGTTTTCACTATTTTACCACATAATACACAAATCATACGTAATTTTGTTCCCAATCTACTGCTACGTAGCAAAGTTACCCAAATAAGTTTAATAAGCATATAACATCTAAATGTAGACGGTCGAAAAGATTATATTATACTAGCATAGTTGCCCGTGCGTTGCTACGGGCATAAAAAATGACATGTTTATTTATGTAGAGTTTGTATTACTCTATACATTTTGAACATTTAGCACTGGTAATGCAGTAAAACCATAGAATATTGATCAATACTATATATTTATTTAACATTTAGAATTGAAACCATAATTACCAAGCACGTCAACCTGAATTACAATAATCTGATGCTATATGTCAACAAAGAACTCTAGCAGATCACCTTTTTGAAGTTCAAACAATTGTGGCAATTAGGTTTCAACAGTACAACCACGTGGTTTATAACAAAATTTCTATTATTATACTACCTCCGTTCTTAAAATGATGTCGCCGTTGACTTTTTGAGTTACGTTTGACCGCTCGTCTTATTCAAAAAAGTTTAAAAATTATCGAATATTTTATTATGATTTGTTTTATCACTAGAGAAATTTGAAACATAACTTTTTATTTTGCATATTTAAACTAATATTTTGAATAAGACGAACGGTCAAACGTAACTCAAAAAGTCAATGGCGACATCAATTTAAAAACGAAGGGAGTATTATATATTTTAAAATGCTGATACATAGGCTCAATATGAGGGTGATAAATAGATTAACAAAAATATGAAAGAAAAGAGTACTACAGAAAAGCTGGTAGCTGCTTGTTCATGGAAACGGTGAGGCCTACATGGAAAGCAGAAAAGTACGTCACAAATTGCGTATACCGTTCCAAACATTAACTTCTTAGTATAATAAGACAAGAAAAAATTCAATCGCTAATGACTAAAGCATCTGTGGAGAATATTGTAAATGCATGGTGCTCTTCCTTGACAACACTGGAGCAATACCTCAAAGGTATTTCTACAAAACAAATATATTTATTCAGGACATATTTCCCAGACAGCAACTCAAGGACATATTTCACAGGCTACACTCATGATTCTAACTTGGGTTCAAACAAGGCCAGGTAAGTTCCATTGGGCAGAAACAATACCAAAGTAGATGTGTCTACGGAGAAGCAAACTGGATGTCATCCTTTGTATTCAGCGGCAGTTCTAAAACAACTGATAGATCTTACAAGTTACACCACTAACTTATATCAAAGGGACGATAGAGTGGGGATGCTAGTGCTTAATTTTGCAGCTCTATTGATTAAAACTCCAAGTACATATGCCAGCACATATGTGTGCCATGACCCAGAGAGCATTATAAGAACTACCTTCTAGCTACAGGAAGTAGGAAAGCCATAATGCTGATATTATAAAGCTACCAACAAGTAGAAAAGCTGTCAGTCAATAAATTTCATTCGTTTTCAGTGGAAATAAAAAGTTTTCGCTGGTTTGTATCTGTAATATAGGTAAAATAAGCTATTTCAACTGCAGGTTTAAAGAACTCTGTAAACTGAACCTTATTTTGCTATCATAGTTAAGTACATGAGGTTTTCATATCTATGGTTAACCATAACATGCACACCTATTATTTTCAGCTTGCACAGAAAGCTCATGTCTCCTACATCTTCTAGTATATGAACATACACGTAATATGAGTAATATGAGTAATGTCAACAATATTAGGGAAAGGAAACTGCAACAGTAACATGAGTAATATGAGTAATGTCAACAATATTAGGGAAAGGAAACTGCAACAGTAATTATGCAACAATATTAGGTGAATGTCAAACTGTACCATCTTAAATTGGAACAATAGAGGTGACATGCTACAGTTTGGCATTCATACCTCAATGTTATGGACAAAAAGGATAAAACAGACCATATGTATATATTCATATGAAACAAAAAGATAGGTGAAGCATGTAAAAACAATCTAGTTCTCAAATTATAACTGATTAAACTACTCAATGAGTCTCTACTATAGAGCTCTGAACCAGAGTCATGCACACATATGCATTCCAGTATCTATAGCTAAGTTTGATTTTTTATGCAATTAAAACATATGCACAACTTACTTATGTAGCTTATCATTGTGGATACGCAAAACGCCTCATGTCAAGAAAAGCAGCAAAATTAGACTAACAATCAGATTGTATTAGTGAATTCAAAACGTCCTTACATTTTATTTTATTTTTGCATTTACCTTCAGTTTATATGTGGCAAAATGACAGTGGCCGCATTTTAAAATTGATCAACTGCGCTTTCTTTCAGACTTCAGATGATCACATCCACAGCAAAACTTTTTTCTCTGAATTTTTCAATCTCTTTCTTCAACAAAAGGGACTTATCATCATGCTCTGCTTTCTTCAACGAATTTCTTCATGTCAACAAAAGATGCTCTGCAGTAAGGGGAAATCAGAGAGGGGAAAATCAGAAGAAAACGGTGCACTGAAACACATAGACGGGGGTTGCAACATTTGATCGAACGGGTTGCAGGCGCTGAAGAGTTTCTTCTCGCACTGAAACCGTTCCCAGCGAGGTGGGCGCGGTGGGCACTGCCTCCGCCTTGACCCTCCTGCTCGCCGCCACGGTCCCTGTCCGTGCCGCGGGGAGGACGACGACACGGAGACAGGGCCCCCGGCTGCAGTTCCCTGGCCGTCAGGATCCGGCACGGTGTCGGCGACGGGGGCTGCTACTTCTTGAAGTCGAGGCAGTCGTATTCCTGTTCCTCCTCCTCCCCGCCGGAGTTCTCCTTCACATCATCCGCCACTGCCTCGCCGGAGGCGAACGCCAGCGCTGTGGGTCGATCCATTCAAAGACGGCGCGCGGATGGCTAGGAACGGGTTTCAGAGGGGCTGAGATGGCGCGCGAGGCTAAGGTTGGGAAGGGGAGGCGGGAGTGCACGCGAGGCTAGGGTTGGGAAGGGGAGGCGGGCGTGAGCGCGCACTCGCGGCGGGGGCGGTTCGACGGCGGTGCTGGGGAAGGGAAGCGAAGGGAGGGGGAGGGGAGGGAGGTGGGCGCGTGCACGATGACAGGCGGGGCCCACCTGTCGGCGCCGATTTTTACAGAGGAGAGGGTCGCGACGCACGCAGACTCAGACGACAAATAAAGAAGAGTAAAGATTTGTGCTACACAGTCTATTTTCTGGCTAGATAGTGCAAGAATATGGCAATGAAAAATTTCGAGCGCGGTTGTCGGCGGTAGTCCCTTTTTTTTTTTGCTAGATAGTGCAAGCTATTGAAAATTGACATAAGGAATACCTCCTCTTCGACATTTGTGTGTGTGGTTGTCGGTGAAAATATAATACTATGTATTTGCACTTTTTTATTTTTCGTGTGCCTCCAATTTAATTACAACGTATATAGAGTGTCTGTGTGCTCAACTGTGAATCTACAATCTAGTCACAACGTATATAGACTAATTCTGGATTTGGTTATGAGCTATATCAGATGGCTCTCTCTCTCTCTCCCCCTCTCTCTCTCTCTCTCTGATCCATTCGCTCATCTTTATCTCCCTTATGCCCGCCCGCCACTAAAATCTTCATGTTTAGCTACAAAAGAATAGCAGCGCACGGGCATCCCTGCTGCTACAACACATATTAGTCTTTTGTTGTAGTGCATACTGCATTGATGTGCATATTTTAATTCATTGAACCCTGATCTGGCATGGTTTGCAAAAAAAGAACCCTGGTCTAGCATAAATCACATTCACATCTATTTTCCACTTTTGTACCTAATGTGGATGTTTTGTATATTTTACAACGAAATAATGACAATACTTTACAAGAAATTCTTCCTCATACTTTATAGCTCAAACATAGGACGCATTAAATTGTGACTATGGACGTATTTCATTTTAATGAAAATGATCATCATGACATCAGCATAAATCATTGTTTGAAGTCATGGATAAGGACATATAAGGTATACATTCACCAATTTGTTTTTATGAAATTGTGGTTTTTTTATTGATGGGTCATAACCATCATGTAGTAAGGAAGCCTGGAATTTTAAAAGGTGAATTGCCAGTTAGATGTGGAAGGTGAAGTGTACCAAACGTAAAAATGGAATTAAAAAGGATCAGGTGACTCTCCGAAACCTTTTGACATTATTTCTTTTTTATGTTTGAGATGATATTCCTGGTAGGACATATAAATTTATATATTGGTATGCTTGCTTCTACTCTGTGTAGACATGAGTGGAGCAATTCCACAATCAATGGGTCACAAAGAGAACTCAGCTTGTTGGTATTATTTTGTGTCTCGCCCATTGTCACGTCTCACAACAAGACACTTGATGTCTATTAATTCTTGTTTATATCGGTATCAGGCTACCATAAATGTGATGTGATAAACTCTTCTCAGACTTAGGACGCACCTAGCTAGTTGTTAGCTATAAGAAGCCATCTGGATCTATGGAAGACAAACTAAACTGTTGGACAATCATTTTTTGTGATGGATGACTCACATTTTCTTAAAGAATAACGTGGCAATGAGTGCTATAACATTCTTTCATGTGTGCCACGCGGGAGGTAGGGTTGGGTGCCACGCGTGAAGGAAAGCAGCTACTCTCTCACAAGCGTGTCTCTTGTCACTTCCACTTTGCCCCAAGTTCAAATGCGTTGTTTCCTTTCAATCTCCACTTCCAGACTAATGTATCCTCAATTGTGACTTCGACCACTAGAGTGTGCATAACTACAAGTGTGGACATCACTCAAACTTCATGACTTAGCCACACGTGAGGGTGGCATCACTCAAACATCACACTACAAGAAAATTACCCTGGCACCACGGCTCAAAAGTGTTGCAATATGGGTATTTTTGATGCAATATTAAGCAATTGCAACTAAATATAGGCGTTGGGAGGTGTTGCAAGTGCGGCCGATGCAATAGGGTATCGCAACACCTTTTTGAGACATTGCCATAACTTTGGTGTGTTGCAACGACGTGTGGTGTGTGGCGATAGCTTGCACGCGCAACGCCACAATCGTGGTTGCTATAGTGGTTATTGCAACAACGTATGGTAGAAATTTTGAATTGAAAAACACGTTTTAAAAATAGCAAAAATATTTTTTTAATGGAGGGAGGGCCCATCAGCCAGCCCATCCGTTACCATCATCAAGTCGCAAGTGTGGCATTTTTCACACACAACGCGGCCGGCAGGATTCGAACCCACAACCTCCAACTTGCACATTGAGCCCCTCTACCACTACACCACAGCATCACATGTGCCCATGTTCTGTTTTGAATCCAAATATATTAGATTAAACCAAGTGTCAAGTGCTTGTTTGAGGCCCTAAATGAATTCAAATAGAAAAGTTGTCAAACACAAAGTTTCATAACTTTTCGAGATCTACAACTTTTATTTTGGTCGTTTGTCCATCCGAAGTCGTTTGAAAGTTTTGAATTTCAAATTTGAACTCTTTCAAACTAAATTGCAACACTACACAATCAGTGGCAACGATTTTGGTTTTTGTTGCTATATCTAAGAGTTATTGCAACATCAGGTTTGGGATGCTATATCTAAGACTCTTTTTGCAACAATTCAGATTTATGTTGCCATAACATAAACTTTTGGCAACACACAATAGCACTAATAGCAACGTTCTATATTCGTTGCGACATTCTCAACTATTGCAACCATTAGAAAAAACATGGCAATAACTATGTCGTAAATGCAACACAAATTTATTCGTTGCGATATATAGTAGCTATTGCAACTATCAAAATTTAAATCGCAACACTACACAATCAGTGGCAACATGTCCTTCTATTGCAACTAAAATTGACAACTGTCGCAGTAGGCTCTATGTATTGCAACCAATATCACGTTGTTGCAAAAAAATTGGTGGCATTAGCCCTAAAACCTTGTAGTGTCATGACCTTGAAAGATGTCTTGACGAATGTTCTCTAATTGTGCTTGCCTTATTTGAATTCCTGCACACTAGACATTCCATTATCACACTTACATTATATAAACATAATATCAACGGTCATTGCTAGTCGGGCACAAAAAAATATTGTCCCTATCTGCAAATCCGTTTGCCTGCTTCACTTTACTGACATGTGGGACCAACGTGACACATATATATGCTCCTTCTCTCAAGTTAGGGATTCTGTTTTTTTCCCCTTCCCATTCAACCATCTGCAGCTGCCGCCACTCCTCCCCCTACTCCCGATTCCATCTTCCTCCTCCACATCCGCCAGGCACATGTGGCCCCTCCCTCCTCCAGACCTCGCCCCTCCCTCCTGAGTCAAGACCTCGCCGCCAGCAGGTTGCTACCTCCCCGCGAGATGCTGACGCCGGTTCTGCCCCCTCCCCGACGCGACGCCAACCTCCCGCCACCCCGTCCCACGACAGACCACCCCTCCACAGAAGATCTCTCCATCTCCCAAGGACGTTGCCTCGCTCGCCTTGTCCCGCTGCTATGCGGGGCTCGATTCGTTGCAGTTTCGGATCTCGCAGCGCGCCACCGTGGACCTCGATCACCTCGTCGCACCCCGTGGCCTTGTCGCACAGGCGGGCATGCCCGTGGGCACCAACTATCCGCGGGCAACGGGCGCCGGCGCGGGCAAGAAATTTGGCTCACGGGCATGGGCACAGCAACCACTTTCCGCGGGCAATTTGCCCATTGCCATCTCTAATCATAGCAACCATGGGAGACTACGCGAGTGACGGAGAGGGCGGAGAGGAAGTACATCTGATCGGAGAAGAGGAAGTAGCCAAAGTAGTAGAAGCTGTTGCCGACGCTCGACATCATCAAGAGGAAAAGACCCTTTCTGTCGGCCGTGATTTTGGGTGCTTATTTTCTTTGCAATGATTCGAAGGTTGTTTCCCTTTAGAGCTGAGATTTTTAGAAACACAAACAAAGCCAACAAAAAATGCATGATGGCCGACCTATTTGCTCTATGCCTAAAAGTCTAGGTGGTAGTCCATTTGCTTTATGTAAAAGGGCAACCCTAAGCTAACCCCAAAACACTTTAATTCAACCGTCCCCGCCATTGCCCCGTCCCCTCTATTTCCAGCTCTACTAGTGCACTCTTATCGTAATGTCAGATCTATAAAACATAATGAAAATATTCCTTTTGTGATGTTTCATATTTGTGTTTTAGTTTTTTTATAGATGTCTGTGTGTGCGTGCACGAGCGCGCGCGCGTGTGTGTGTGTGTGTGAATGGAGCTAGACAAATGCATTGGATAAGCAAGGCTTACATCCCCCATCATGAAGGTTAGTTATAGTTGCTAATTTCATCGGAGCTGGTGTTTTGGATAGTTTTGTCTACAGTTTTCGTTGTTCCGAATCTGTGGTGGGGGGTGACAAGGGGATTCCGGTGAAGAATTCACCCACCTGAAGCCCCAATCGGCTCGTCTGTAAGTTCTTTTTCGGTTAGTGTGTTCTTGTAGTGAACAGAAGCAATGAATGCATTGAGCTAGAACTGTCGGGGTTTGGGGCTCTCTCGGACAGTTCAAGAGCTTGTCACTCTAGTTAGAGCAAAAAACCCCAAAGTTGGTTTTCCTATGTGAAACGAGGAGATCGGGTGCTAGAGCTGCTAAAGCTCAAATGCCGCATGGGGTTAAATAACTATCTACGGTGGATAGCGTTGGTCAGGGTGCTGGACTAGCACTATTTTGGCAGGATGTGCATGTGCTTGAGAAGGATTTCAAGTTCATTGATGTTCTTGACAGAGAGGAGTCGAGGGGCCCCTGGTTTCGTATCACCTTCGTCTACAGTGAGCCGAGAATAGAAAATCGTCATATTATGTGGGAGATTATGCGTAGGTTGACGGTTGAGATTTTAATGAAGCTATGTGGGGATTTGAGCACTTTTCATCTTGGCCAAGGCCTGAATGGCAGATGGCTAATTTTAGAGATGCTCTGGCAGATTGTGAGTTGACTGATTTGCGGTTTGAAGGACTACCGTTCACGTATGATAACGGATGAGATGGGAGTCCAAATGTTAAAGTGCGTCATGCCATGGCTGATTCTAATTGGTGGGATTTATTTAGAGATGCCAAGCTATATCATCTGTTTTCGTCGAGGTCGGATCATGTTCCCTCCTGCTAGAAATTAAGATAGAAAGCTGGGAGCGACATAAACACAGAATTTTTCGCTATGAGATTATGTGGGAACTTCTAGAATCACTAGCTGGTGAAATTAAGAAGGCTTGGTGTTCCACTGCAGGTAGAGAGTGCTTGGGAGGCATTCAAGCAGTGCTGGGAGCAGTGCAGCGTGCCTTGCGATCATGGAGCAAGCAGAACTTTGGCTCAAATACACGGGAACTGGAGGAGCTCCGAGTACAGCTAGAGGACACCTAGGCAAGGGCAGATCATACCAGGGCAGAACTGCGTATTATCACAGACAAGATGGATGAACTCCTCTACCGTGAGGAGATGATGTGGCTTCAAAGGTCTAGGATTACATGGTTACGAGAGGGGGATCGTAACACAAACTATTTTCATCAGCAAGCGGTGTGGAGAGCGAGGAAGAACAAAGTCTGCAAGCTGCGGCGGCAGGACGGAACATGGTGTGACAACCCTGGAGAAATGAAACCCATGACTGCAGATTTTTTCAAGTCGTTGTATCAGGGGCTGATCCCAGTGTGAACTCTTGTGACTTATTGCAGCTAGTCACGCCCAAGATAACAGACGAAATGAATGCTGAGCTTTGCAAAAAATTTACGGAGAAGGAGATAACTGATGCACTTTTTCAGATGGGGCCCCTCAAGGCTCCTGGGCCTGACGGGTTCCCAGCGAGGTTTTTTCAGAGGCATTGGTCCATAGTGAGGGATGATGTGGTGGCAGCCGTGAAGAAATTCTTTACTGAGGGGATCTTGCCTGAAGGAATCAATAATACTGCTATTGTGTTAATCCCAAAGACAAGAATGCGGAGGAACTCAAAGATTTCCGGCCTATAAGTCTCTGTAATGTGATTTACAAGGTGATATCCAAGGGCCTGGTTAATAGGTTGAGGCCGCTGCTAGAGAAGCTTATCTCTCCTGAGCAGAGCGCCTTCGTGTCTGGGAGGAGAATTACTGACAATGCTTTAATTGCTTTCGAATGTATCCATGCCATACAGAAGGGAGGCGGAGGTAGAGGAGATTTTTGTGCATATAAGTTGGATCTTTCCAAAGCTTATGATCGTGTGGGTTGGGGTTTTTTACAAAAGTTGATGGTGAACCTGGGCTTTCAGAACCAATGGGTTTCATGGATTATGTGTCATGTGTGTCCACTGTTAGATATTCTGTTCGCTTCAATGAGGCCCCCTTGGAGCCCTTTTCCCCGTCCCGAGGTCTACGCCAAGGTGATCCGTTATCGTCTTATTTATTTTTGTCAGTTGCTGATGGCTTGTCGGTTCTTTTGAAGCATTATGAGCAGACTGGTCTGTTGGAGGGACTGAGAGTGTGTCGTCACGCACCAAGTGTTTCTCACCTTCTTTTTGCAGGCAACAGTTTGCTATTTTTTAAGGCTGAGGCTGCACAAGCTCATGTATTAAGGAAGTGCTCAACACATTTGAACGGTGTACTGGCCAGCTCTTGAGTTCGAGCAAATGTTCGCTCAATCTTGGGTGTTTCAAGGGTGGACGTAACACCCTGATTTTCAGATTTTCGAATAATATAAAATTTGTATAGAATTAAATAGGATGCTAACATTTTTCTTATTTGCAAAAGCTTTATTTTCTAAATAAAATCAATTAATATAGGTTATATAAATTGCTTGTTGCATTCATGCTGGATAGACTTGCAGCAGGGTTTTTATTTGCGTGAAAAATGATTTTGAAATTCGATAGAAATTCGTTTAGAGTAGAAAACCAAGAAGAGTTCAAATCGTAAAGTCTTTGTTTTCTCTCTGGACTCGGCCTGTAATTTCCCTGACATCCATGTATCGTATCCTTTGCCCAGCCAAATCCAAATGACAGCCACCGTGTTGCTATCCTAATTTCTAATAAGGAGATCAACGACGAGTTATCCTCTCACCTATATAAAGTAAACACTAGCCTGCGTATCCCTGTGTTGGAATTAGTTGACCTCGGTCAAGATCTAAATGGGATCGAAAGGCCCAAATCCGAATCCAATCTAAACCCCTTAGATGCCTTGATCGGGAGGCACACTTAGCCCACGTTTTGGGCCCGGCCCCAAGCCTACAGCACTATATAACTAAGAGGAAACTCTTAGATTTTCTTAATTCACGAATTAAGCCTAATGGGTTCTTCATACCCTAACTCTATCGATCCCTAAGGTGCTGGAAGGTTTGGAAGCTCGATGCTCTCGATCTACATCGACATCCAGCCGTTCTTCTACGTCTACTTCATCTACATTGAGTTCTACATCTACAATCTCATCAGACATCAACAATGGACATAAACGTGACTGGTAAGTCCTAAGTTTCACCAAATTTCGCATTCCTTTAAGTACTAGGCGTGATCTACGTTAGACTAGATGATCCTGTTTAGATTAATGCTCTAAAATTAGATCAACTGATCTAACACCCTGCTCTAGAAAATCTCAGACCATGCCGTCTCGGTAAGCCGCCGCCATGCACAAGTCCTCGCTCCGAGGCGCCATCAACGTAGCAGATCTAAGCGTTGGCATCGGAGGGAGATTCGGAGTCCATGGAGCTGATCGCCATCGCCGTCACGGAAAACCGTTTCCAACGATCTCCGTCTACTTCCCGACGATCTCCGCCCACCTTACGGACGCCGAGGAATCGACCATTGCATGCTGCTGCAAGTTGTGAAGCCTCTCGGTGAGAACCCAATTCAGTCTCGTTCGTTAGCTTTGCGTTTCGTCAAGCTCTAGTGCGTAATGTAAGTTCGTGAGTTGCAGTAAGCTTGCTGTTGCGGTCATGGCGTCGCTGCTGTAGCTAGTCTCGCCCCTGCATATTATGCTTGCTAGTTTCGATCTTACCTAGTGGAGTAGTGCTCGACCATGAATACATCGATAGTAGTTCTTATGCACGTTAGATCAGATAGGTTTGCATGCTCCTTTGCGCTGTTTACCCTGTATTTTATATGCTCTTACATCAGCATGATGGCAGCCAGACGTAATAGTCATGTATTTTAGTGTAAACTATTCTGGTTAGTCACGTATGCAATGGTTCTTTTTCAGAAAAACCCCTGTGGCTTGAAAACCTTATAACTTTTTCATACAAATTCCGATTTACTTGATTCTTGCGCTCACACGCGACCATCATGACGTATGCTTTCTGATGATACACCTTGTTTATGATGTCTGTACTGTTTAGACTGTTTTCTTAGTATTGCTTGTTGCTTGCTTGTCGGTATTATTGGGCAGACAGAATCGGTTCGAGAGACTTCGTTCAACCTCCAGGACCAATAATTCCAAGAGTCATTTGAGTTGCAACACCAGGAAGGCAAGTGCCCTTGATGCATATTGATCTCTTTTAGGATGTGTCATTTATAATTGCATGCTTGAGTCTTAATATATGAATCCTATGTTATTGGTTTACTAGCTTTTCTATATTATTCTTTGAAGCCGTTGTTCGGGCATATGGTTTTGGGTACATTCATGCTTGTGCTGAAGGGTTTAGGAACATGTTAATTAATTGACTAATGCTCTACCTAATTAGTTAATTAATTAATCGGTTCCCAAACCCTTGACAGCACAAGCATGAACGTACTCAAACCATAGACATACTACCCAAACAACATCTTCAAGAAATAATATGGAAAAGCTAGTAAACTAATAGCATAGGATTCATATTAAGACTCAAGCATGCAATTTATAAACGAGACATCCTAAAAGTGATCAATATGCATCAAGGGCACTTGCCTTCCTGGGGTTGCTGCTCAGACTCTTGAAAATCTTGGTCTTGGAGATTGAACGAAGGCTCTTGAACCGTTTCTGTCTGCGCAGTAATATATCAACAAGCAACAACATGCAATACTAAGAAAACAGCCCAAACAGTACAATCAAAGTAAACAAAGTGTATGAACAGAAAGCATACATTATGACGGTCGCGTGAGCGCACAAACAAAAATCGAGTAAATCGAAATGAAAAAGTTATAATGTTTTAAAGTAGTAGGGATTTTACTGAAAAACTGTCATGGTATACGCGACTAGAAAATTAGCTTACACTGAAAATACAGATGATCGCATAAGCCAAACGTCATGATGATGTGTAGATCATAAAAAAAGCTAATTAATTCTGGAATTGCTTGCGCACTGGAACTACGGTACTGTATGCATGCATGATCTGATTTGAAAAACAAAGGCATGCGCTGCTATCCACTCTTGGTCGTATACTGCTTTACTAGATATAAGATCGTAACAAAAAAATAACAGAGGCTGGCCGCAGCTAGCTACAGCGGTAACTATCTATAGCAGCAACGCCATGGCCGCAACGGCAAAGCTCGCTAGAGATTCTCATACGTAAGCTACGATCTGCAGTATCGATAGAAAACGAAGCACACAAAGCTTGGGTTCTCACCGAGAGGTTTGGCAAAGGTAGACGGCTCGGTGGTGTCTTACAACGGCGATCATCAGCGTCCTTCGAAGATCAGGCTGCAACGTCGATACTGACGATCGATGGTGGTCCTCGGCGTTCCGAGACGACGAGAGGGTCGGCTTCATGAACTTCTGGTTGCTGGTTGCCGGAGATCGTCGGGGTTGGAGTTTGCGAGACGGCGACGATCGACTCCGAAGTTCGGGACTGCCCAGAACGGCGGCGGCGTTGTGTTTGTCTTGGGTAGGATTAGACGAGATGAGATAGGGTTTAAGTTTATATAGCTAGACAGAGGAGGGCCGGAAGATGACGAACTCGTTTTGCATTCGATCTCCTCAAAAGATAGCAACACGGTCAGGGGCGGCGGTGGTTAGGATTTGGCTGGCACGAGGCAAAACACAAACGGAGTCAGCACGTCGTGAGACAAGAAGCTGAGCTTAGGATTTAAACTTTTCCTTGCCTTTTACTCTTAAACGAATTTCAATCGAATTTCAAAAACATTTTTCTCACAAATAAACTCTGCTGCAAATCTACAAGAATGCAACACACATTTAATATAGCCTATATTAATTAATTTAATTTAGAAAATAAAGCTTTTGCATATTTCATCAAAATGTTTAACACCAAATTTAATTCTATATAAATTTTAGATTATTCCAAAATCTGAAAACAAGGGTGTTACAAAAATAGCCGAAGTTAAAGCTACAGATCAATGTGCCACCCCATTTTGTTAACAACTGTGTACTATAATATTCAAATTCATAATTTAGATGCCAGTTCAAACCATGAGGTGATACGTGATGTCACTGAAGTTATGAAATAGATGAAATACAACAACCGCCCGCAGCTCTACAAATATAAATCCTGTAACGGACAATACTTGGAAATGAACCATGAAAATTCTTGGAGCTTAAATTATGTATTGTAGGTTCCTCCAATAGTGATGTGGCAGTTCAGAAGTGCCAAGAGGCTGTTAAACTACCAGAGAAAGAACTTCTAATGAGTGAGGTGATCATTGAGAGGGGTCAAAAGCAGATAACCACCTTGGTCACTGAGGATGTGCAAATGACAGATACTATTTATGAAGAAGAATATGGGGGTAAATTTAGAGAAACAACAACAACAAAGCCTTTTTATCCCAAGCAAGTGGGGGTAGGTGTTGGCAGTCGTTAAACCATGTTTTGACCACCACCCTACCGGTAAATAAAAGCATATCACCAAGATCCTATGCATAGTAGATAGGAATAATACTACTCCACAAGTTTTGGTGAATATTTGGATGCAGGAGTGAATATGGAGGAAAGTGGGCCCAGCCAGGGAAAAACCCTGGCCGGCCGGCCCCACCAGGAGGCCACAGGCCTCGATCTTCCTCCAGTGAGCTGCAAACTGGCCCACAATGTAAAATTGAAGGCCCAGCCCAGCGGATTCCACCGCCATTCTAGAAGGTGGGCCATTTGGGCCTTTACTTAGCCCTCACTGCCGTTCTGGCGCCCCCACGAAGTAGCCGACTTTCGGACTGCCATCAGGAGACGATCTGGAGCGTTCAGGCAAGAGGCGGTGGCCAACCGCCACAGGGGACGGCCGGCCGGCCTCCCTACCTGGCCGGCTAGCCTAGCTTGGCGGCCCCGCCACTCCAGCTTCGGCTACATAAGCCCCACCGTCCTGGAGAGGCTATAAATAGCACCCTCGGATGCAGAAGCAACTCGCACCACACATCATCCAAGTGTTTACTTCTTGTTTAGTAGTTACTTTGCGAGTTAGAGTAGAGTAGAGTAGATTGAGAGCTCTCTCGAGCTTTCGGAGTCTTCTCGGAGTTTTGGTATAGCTCTTTGTATCCTAACTCTTTTAGAGATATTATTTTATTCAATATATATTTAGCTTTATCTTTATTTATTTCTTTTAGTAGTTCTTTTCTATTTAGTTTATTTATTCTGTTAAGTAAGTGCTCGTAGAAGTCTTGTTGTGAGATTCGTGATTGTTGTCTAAAGAGTACGAGAGAGTGCCTCCGTCGGAGATGGCGTCCGCGCTTGGTGAAATCTGTGCTCTATTCTTACATAGGACTGCTCCGTTGATCAAGAGTAGTTCCTCTAGGCGGGTTCTAAGCATGGAGCTTAGAGCTTGGCCTATGCACGTTTGGCACCCAACCCCACGGAGGATGGTAGCCGCGAGTGTATGTGACAGCTACACCGGTGTCTGTAATCCACCACGTCCGGATTGGACAGGCAGGGTCTTAATTATAGCGTACGGTTCCCTAGGATGAACTAACAGCATCGGTTCACATATCCTAGCACGTGCGTGCCCCGAAACGACATGACTTGTATGTGTATGAGCTTAGCTAGAATAGATAATCTTTGTAGACTTGACTGTTAGGAAGAGTAAATAACAGATAAACACGTAGGAAGTTTTGACTCTATCTCGTTGCTCTCCCAAATGTATACTACGTTTTTATTTCTTTTATCACTTAGGATTAGATGGTGTGTGCCAACCCATACTTATCATGCAAACCTAACCCCCGTCTCAAGTATAGTTGATACATTGTTTTTCTCCAAATTGTGCAATGCATTGTTACTATTCAGCTTCCTTTCGCTCTACTTCCCTGCGGAAATATAAATACGATAACCCTGGATACTCTCAGGTGAAATACTACAATGGTGATCCGTGCGCTTGCGGAATTAATGAATTTAATTTACTCGCATAAGAACCGCCAACAGTAGGCTAGAGATGAAACCTGCAGGAACCAACAAGAGAGGCAAAACCAACCAAAACGAGAAAGGGCAAAACATGGATAAAAGAGAAAGAAGAGAGAAAAAACGAAAAAAAGAGTGAAAAAAAAAGGTGTCTGCATCTCAGGAAGTCAAGGAGAATACTTATAACTAGCAGGAACCCCGGGCATTGCCCCGAGCTGCCAAGTTCACATAAATGTTGGCTTTTAGAAACACGAATATCAATCAAAAGGGCATAATAACACTATTTCTTAATGGAAACCAAACATGATTGTTTAATAAAATCGAAAAAAAAAGACACAATACTAAATTTGTGCTACCGAGTGGTGTCAGGATTCATCTACAGAAAGCAGCTGAAATCATATTTAAGTGAAGCCTCGGACGAATGATGCAGCAATAGCAAATACACAAAAATACCCAATTATGGAAAAGTGGAGTTAGGATATACTGTTTTTTTTGTATTGAATTGCCATACACGAAATAAATTTTATATGATTATTGCACACATAAAAAAATGTTGATGAGTAAAAACATTTTTCATTATACTATTCTCAGTCTTTTACACCAGAAATCACTGCAATAGGAGGACGACACTCCATCTAGCATGCTATCATCTGCAGGAGAAGGCTCTGCAAATTACAAGAAATAGGAAAATTAAAGCTAAAGCTACACTTGAACCAAAATTAACAATCCAAGGTGACAAACACAGCAGCTTGGCCCAGGGACTCACCTATACTCCAAGCATATTGGCATATGCTGTCTACCTTGTCAGTCATTAGGTGATAATGCCCAAGAAGACTCAAGCATGAGCTGGCTGCCTCATTCAGTAAAATGTCAATTCTGCAGCCACATAACACGGCTTACACGATGACATCGAAAAAACAATTAATTTGGATGACTGGTTACTAAAGAACAGGAAAATAAATGAGGAAATAAACAACTAAAATATAGGGAAATGCACACAGTGGTATATCAAAATCAGATTATTAATTTAATTTTTGGGTTGTCGCAAGTGTAGCTGTTGAGTTGCATGCACCAACCAGTTCACCCAAAAGCCTAAGCTGATGGGGAAAAGTGGGCAATTCACTTATAGTTCAACACTCCCTTTCACATGCAGGCTCCCTCAGGCCGCAAATGCAGAATATTAGAGTGGGCTGCAATTTATTTAATAAGTCATGCCAGCCAGGATTCCAATGTTTGAATACAAACTCTATCACCTCTTTGTTATTGTAACTGACTGCTTCCCTGAATTTCCCGGTAACCAACAAAGGAATCAACACTGGTATAGTCTAAAAGAGATCTGCATCCAAGCTGCTACCGAAGTGAGAAGTATCTTTATGCCATGTTTTATCCTGAAAACACACATTTTATCAGTCAAATCACATTTCCTATTGATGCATTGATAATTTTGTAATATTCTGGATAACCGGTATGGAAAATATTGACATAGACAATGGTATGTGGCTCTGGTTTGTTCACACATATCACCCAATGCATCAAAGATAGAGGACGTTGCAGAAAGCAAGCAATAGTGTCCATTTATAGCAGTCGGATGTGATAAACATCATTTTGTGATTTATGTATGCATGAGCTGGAAGCTGACATGCTGAGTAAATATTTAGTTTATTTACGCAGGAGGAACATGGAATTTCCATGTTCCTCCTACGTAAATAAAATTCTAAATATTTAATCATATGATTAATAGTTTCATCATTAATCGTATGATGACAATTTTTGTCAACCATTAATCGTATGATTAACTACCGACTGTAGTCAGCCTTCATTATTTTTTCACTTGTGATTCACTTCCAGGGAACCTACACAACCTGTATTTTAGCGGGGACAGAGCAACAATGAGAAGTCAATATTTACAAGTAACAGCTGAAAGAAAAATTATACAATGGAGATGTTTATGTACACAGGCACAGAGAGGCAGTAGGCAGTCAACAAGGACCTTTTTTTTTTGCACTGCTTATTTTACCATTTATTACATGACAAATCCGTTGGGGGCATGCCTGGAACCAACAAACCTAATGTAAACAGAGCAGCTATGCCATATAAACATTGAGGTCATAGTTGAATAGTAGGGGAATTAGCCTGTATCCTGAGCCCTTACATATTTACTCACTAATCTGTTGTCGCTGATGCTCTGTCGACCAATGCCCCATACTCATCAGTCATCAGCATCGAAGACGCTGCACCTCCTTCAGTTTTGCCCAGTCAATCTGAGCAAAAGTACTCGAGAGAAATAGAAGCCTTCTCTGTTCAGCAAGGGGTTTTGACAACGGGGGCGATCTGGATCGGGATGGTACATCTCCAAAAACATAGAAGAAGGTAGATAAATATGGAGATCAGAGAAGTGATAGTTTCTCAACGCCGGAGAGAAGCGGTAGTACATCTCCAAAAACATAGAAGAAGGTAGATAAATATGGAGATGAGATGGTTGACTATGACGCTGAACCCACTGAAACAGAAATTGCAGAGATTAAGAAGTTTGAAGATGATTTAGTTGCAGAGGAAATGAGGAGAATAGATTCAGCCTATTTTTTGCGAGGTTTTTACCTTTGAGAAGAGAGCTGAAGAGATGGCTCCATTGATGAACTAAGGAAATATATCCTTTGGTGCCCCAAAAAGGAAATAGATTTGGATGAGATATTGAAAGAGATAGATGCTGAGAAACAGAAGGAGATGATTCTATTTAAGTAACCAGGTATACAAGCGGCTGTATCACATAATTCTGATCTTGTAGATGTGAAAAGAAGGAACACTCCATTGTCAGAGGAGAGGATGAGCAATAGAGGTGAAGACAAAGGGGAGAAGGTGATATAGATCCATTGAGCCTGCGTCAGCCCGGCAGCTGCTCGCTGCCAAACCATGCAAGCTGCCTCTGCCACCACGCGCTCCTATCTAGATGCGCTCCTATCTAGTTTGTTTGGTGCGGTTTTGCGTCAGGAATATATGCGTTCAGATAATCGATTTGGCTGTGATCCATAGGCGTCGGCGGTTGCCCACAGTCTCATATGCCCGAGAGCCCGTGGTTCTCATGTGCCAGCAACCAAGGACGCGCTGATGCGTCGGGGTGTGTCCGGCACACGTCACTCGTGCTCCTGTCCTGCTAATACTTGGGGTCTTGCTGACGGTAGGCCGTGCGCATACTCCTACCTGTTGACGCGCGGGGCTGATCAATAAATTGTGCATTTTCCAAGCTCGATTGCGAAACTGGTAAGTTAATCCATCCCGCCATTTCCCTTCACAGTTCACACACCCAAGGTTTACAATTTCGAACCACTCGTCGAAACCGGTGCCCACCGAAATGACCGGTTTCCAGAAAATCGCAAAAACCGATCGAAAACCGCTACAAAATTCAAAAACCAAATTTTGAACCAAAAATTCCGAAATGAATGGTAAACCGGACAAATTTTCCGGTAAACCGGCGGTAGATTCGGTAAACCAGTACCGACTGTAAAAAGCTAGAAAAATAGGCAAAAAAGATGAAAAATTTGGCATGACCTTTGCTAAGTATTTGCAATAGTCTGAGGCACAGATTCAACGTATAAGATTCACAAAACATAGAAGACAATACATCAACACAACACAATAGAAGTCATATGAAGTCCATCTCATGAAAAAAGAGACCGTTACGTAGTTATGAGTTCCATAAGACATAATGATACACATAGTCTTTAACATAGTACACTCCATAGAAACATACATGTCAACGCCACGGGCAATTCCAATTCTGAAACGCTTCGTTGTACTCCTCACATGCAAAAATCAAAATGTTAGAACATCAAAAGTTGATAACGAATGAATGCAGAACAGTAGGAAACTGCTTACCCTATCTCTGTGTCTCCTGGATAGCGGCACCGAAGTAAGGACTATCGACTTTGCTTGCAAGGCTGGCTTCTATGTGCACCCATTTCGCCCAAGCCTTACCAATTGCCCTCTTGGCACTTGACTTCTTCTGTGACGGTAGCACTGTGTCAATCCTTGGTTGATATGTCGGCTCAGATGAACCACCACCCTTCCTTGAGGTTGTCCTTTAAGAAAGCTAATGAATCCACCACTTTTGCTGGTGCCCCCTCCCTGAGATGAACCACCACCCACTTCATATTGCCCACCTTGGGAACGTCTCCGCGTCTCATGTTCATGCTCCTCTCGTGAGGCATGCAAGGCAGCACGCATCTGCTCGTCATCCTCATCCTCACTCACATTTCGACTAAAAATTCGATTTAGTTTTTTTATGTATTTTTTGTTTCAAATTTTTCAATTTTTTTAAAAAATTTCAAATTTAAATTGGAAAACCGGAGTCCCAAGTAGACCGGACCGGACCGGACCTGTTTTTTCCGGTTTTCGTGAAAACCGGTCCGGTTTACCGTGGGATTGAAAACCTTGCACACACCTGGCCGAGTGAGCAGCGCGCCTGGGCAAAGAAGCCGGTCTGTGCGTGGGTGTATGCGGCGCAGCGGGGGAATGCGCACATTCCCACCAGTGATCGGTCTCCCGACTTTTCGGGGCCCTCGCAATTGGGAAGATACCAAAATATTGTGAAATTGAGTAAGCTAGTAAACTGACAGACACGAACAGATGGTTTGGTGGAAGGGTGAGCCCCTGAACCGTCAGCCAAATCAGGTGGTTTTTGTGAAGGTTTAAAACAGGATGAATGGATGATCGGCAGAGCAAATATCTTACCAGCAATTCGATGCATACGAAATCAACCACGGGTTCTTGCAGTCGCAATCTTTTACAATCGATCTAAGCACAACCATTGAAATTTACGAGCAAGTGACAGAATTAGCGTTGAAATTACTAGTCTAAACCAAATATGCATGTTGCTGTCACTGATTGCTTTGCTTGTTTAGGTCCCTTAGAGCATCTCTAGCAAAGCTCATACTTGAATCCCTACTCTATTATTTAGAAGTTTGAGCCAAAAAATCATCTCTAACAGGGACCCTACTTGGGCTCTTATTTTGCATGCCCTTTCAAACTACATCTCCAAGCCCTCATTCATAGGGTCCTCTAATTCTCCCTCTCATTCATAAGTCCTATTATTTTTTTACTAGGTCTCATGTGAAATAGGGTCTTGGGCCAGTTTACTGCTGGAGTTGAAGCCAAATTTTAGGCCCTTATTTTTGCACGGATGCTCTTAGGCCGACCAGTCAACCACTAACTAGACCACACAGACACACAGACCGCTGCCATTGATCTGGGCCCTGAATTTGCAAGGATTTTACGGCCCATATAGTTGGCCTAATCGTTTTTGGGCCACCTGATATCACTCTTTTGTACTACAAAGAAAGCCCACTTCCGTTCAAAAAAAAAAAAGAAAGCCACTTGATCTGTTGCCAAAAATTACAAAAATCGTGCCGTGGTTGCAGAAAATAATGCTGATCTGGGGCGAGGAGGACAAGATCTTCAACATCGAGCTCGCCAAGAAGATGAAAGAGTAAGGACCTCCCCATCTTGCTACTGCCACCGAAACTTCCATTCCTTCATTCGGCGCACGCTGAAACGCCGGGCGACTTGGCGACTTGCAGGCAGCTTGGCGAGAACTGCTTCCTGTACGGCATCCGGAATGCTGGGCACCTGCTCCACGTCGAGCGTCCGTGCGCCTACAACAGCCAGCTCGAGAGGTGGCTAGTACATCAACTCCCAGAAAGAGGGAGATCAGGCCAGCTGATCAATCTTCCGGAGAGGCTGCTGAAGGTGAAGCAGCGATGGCTTTGCTCCAATCCTGAGACCATCCAATTCAGTTATGCTATACATCTTTCCGTGCTGGTAGTTCTTGATGCTGTTTTTTCCAAAAGAAAAGTAGTAGTACTAGCCAAGACAATACATATGGAGTGTTGAGCTAGCCTTCTTCGTTTGGATTCTTTGCAATTGTTTAGTCGTTTACTTTATCCATGTACTATGAGAATATATGTAATGCAATCATAAGCGGGCACGCAATTTAGTTGACCATCAGTAGACTTTGTTCGTATTCTTTTTTTTTTCCCTATCTTAATGCAATGGCAGAGCACCTGCCCTTTTTCATAAGAAAAAAATAGTTGTTCATGGAAACCCGGTCGCTTGTTGTGTTCGGCTCAATTTATGATAACTGAAAAACCGTCACCACCATATGGTTTGCATCTAAAAAAAATCATAAATCACAACTGGCCGCGCTGGCCGCGCTCAACTGGTGACGGACGGTAAAAGGTCATAAATCGCGATTTATGATAAATTTTTCGTCACTAGCAGCGGGTAGTGACACCCGGAAAAGTCATTAATCAGCATATTTGTACTAGTGTATGCTAGATACCTTAGGGCATATAGTAGACAATTGGAAGTCGATGCAGATGTTCGTTGATGCAGTGACGATTAGGAAGCAGTGTAGTCGATCACAATCCCGCCAACAACGTCGAGTTGGCGCGAACGTCGAGGCAAGGTCGTCGGGATCTCCTGGATGAAGTCGGCGACTTCTGGATCTCGGCGACTCAGCGGCTCCTGGCGGCATCGGCGGCTTCTCGTCAACGTCAAGCTCAGGCAGAGCGTGCTGATAACGCGTTATGCAACGTTATCGTCGGTAGCAATCTCTACTCTCACGTCACTTTCAAATACAGAAGTAGACAAGATGCAAGACACAATGTAAGGTCGAGCTTCTCTTTATTATTTTAAATAAACTGATGATCACAACATTGAGGTGCTTCACAATTTAGGCCCTGTTTGGATCCACCTCCTAAACTTTTAGCTGGCTAAATTTAGTCAATTGGGATCCAAACATAACCTCCTAAACTCTCCTAAACTTTTAGCCCACCCCGTCCTAAACTTTTAGCCCCCTAGTCAGCTTAAAGCTACTAGTTACAATGCACGTGCGACACGCACGCGCGAGTACGGTTCAACGCGATATCACGTGTATGAAAGTATTTCATTATACAATACAAAAAGGTACTTCGTTGAACAAAACTCTTTTGGTGTAGAGACACATCTGAATATTACGAAAACGTACCATTCTGCAACGGAGAGCATGCGAGCAAATGAAATTACTGGCAGTGAGCATCGGTAGGCAGGGTTCATGAATATGCAAACGTCAGCAAAAGGAGCGGAAAAGGCTTGCATTAAAGTTGACATAAAATTTGACGTAGTTACTAACTGATGGTCTTCTTCCACCACCACAGGTTCATCCATCTGGTCCCCTTCTTGCACAATGTCATCCGCCATTGCTACGCAGGGTAGATCCTGAAGATAAAAGCAGGATGAGGTCGTGGAAGCATAATTCGATATCAACGAAAATTATTGATGAAATTTAGAGAAAAGTATCGCATACCTGTATCTTCTCCCTTGATGTTAAGAAGAAACGTCAAGGGTCACAGCATCCTGCTCGATGACTAATCAAGGATTTATTCTCTGGGAGCAATGCCTTGAATGTACACTACCTTAAATATGAAGATTTTAAGAAGTTTCCAAAGCAGAAAACGACTTCTCTTTTTATAAACGTGAGCAGACATATATATATATATATATATTGGTAAGATATTTCCTTAAGAATATCATGTGTGTTAAAAATAGTACTCAATCAACAATGTCGAGCAAATAATAGACAGACGTCCATAATTATAATTATCCCATATATAACGTAGTGGTAAAATGGTACGTTCATGTCTATATATGCCATATACTACTCATATTATTTGCTTCCATAAACGGAGTAGCTGATTTGCCTGGAGCACCGCAAAAAAAAAGGGCTGATTTGTCTGGCTTGTTAAAGTCAACTTTGTGATCAAGGATATATGCCATTCTCAATACCCGTTTTATATGTTTTGCATGGATGGTCTATCCGCCTGAACCATGGTCAGCATCAAGTTTTCCGGAACATCTAAAACGAGTGCCTGCCCTACGTTCACATTGACCATAAGAAATCAATATAATAATCTAAGTGTCGAGTAATATTCACTCCACATGCATGAACGTAAAAAGAAAAAAAAACCAAAGGGCGTGTCACAGCAATCAAATTGATTTTACAAAACGTAATAATGAACGCAAGGTTAAATGTCACAGCAATCAAATTGATTTTACAAAATGTCTACTCTCGTGTCTTGTTTGCAGTGGCGCGACTTCAAGTACCATTGACCAATGCATGATCAACTATGTTCAGACCGCATGATCAAGGGCGTCCCGAACACGTTCATCAGACAGCTTTCAACAATATTTATTTGGTTTAGTGTTTCAACAAAAAAAAAATGAACCCTTGGTCGGCAGCCAGCCAGCCAAGGAATTACTTAAGGTAGGAGCCAGCGCTCGAACCGGGCCGGTGCAGTGTTTAGTGTTTCAACACAACCAGCATCTATTAACTGAAATCTCCAAACACTAACAGGACTCTAACACATCCCTATAAATGATGTTCTTGGTGCTTTTACCAGCAGGGTCTAGCAACTTATTTGGTTTAGCAAGTACCCAGGTCGTCTGTCGTGATACACCTCTAGACAATGCTACATATAATTGACCATGAGCAAAGACAGGTTCAGGTAGAAATACGCCAACAATCGGGATGGTCTGTCCTTGAGCTTTATTGATGGTCATTGCAAAGCTAAGTCTGACCGGAAATTGCTTCCTTTTGAATTTGAACGGCAATGATAGATCTTCCGAGGGAGATAGAGGTATTCTGGGAATAAACACCCTCTCACCAGCGTGTGCACCGCCAACAATTTCAGCGTCTATGGCATTGTCTTGCAAAGCCCTTACGACCAGACGGGTGCCATTGCACAAGCCATTGTGCGGATCTAGATTGCGCAACAAAATGAGAGGGCAGTTGATCTTGAGCTTCAGTTCATGAGGAGGAAGGCCATTTGGCGTAAGTGAATTAAGGAAATCAATAGGGTAATTGTTGGTGGAGTCATCATCAACCGAATCAAAACTGTAGTACGTCCTTGCATCACCGGGAAACATATCTATCATCTTTGAGTTTAAAACATCAACGTGCTCATTCTTGGTGGAAAGAATAGCACGCTGGCTCATGTAGGCGGCCAATGATACATTGTCCGTAAGACCATGAAACAGATTGTTGATAAGGTTGTCGATGGCATCCTGTTGCGAATAATCAATTAAAATATCATCAGGAATTTTCACATGTTCATCCACAGTAGATTTTTCAGTTCCATTGCCAATTCTGAGCAGATATTCCGAAAACCAAGGATCTGTATGTGCTCTCATGTTCCGAGTGAGCTTGATCTTCCGAACTTTCTCCCACAAGTAGGATCTGAGTAGACATGCGTCGGTAATCTGAGCTCTGGTCCCATGAGGGACCACGGGGAGTACCTGTCTGAAATCTCCTCCGAAAACTATGACCTTGCCACCAAATGGCTGTGAAGAACCCATAATGTCTTGAAGTGATCTATCAAGGGTCTCGACAGTTTGTCTCTTTGTCATTGCAACCTCATCCCATATCAATAAGCTCGCAGTGCGAAGCAACTCTGCAGTGCCACTCTGTTTGGTGAAGTTGCACATACTCTCATCATTAATCTTTATGGGGATTTTAAATCTTGAGTGAGCTGTGCGACCACCCGGCATAATAGAGGCCGCTATACCTGACGTGGCGGTTGCAACAGCTATTAGCCCCATGTCTCGAACTGTAGCAATCAATGCTTTATAGAGGTAAGTTTTTCCAGTTCCACCAGGTCCATCAACAAAGAAGACTCGACCCTTTCCTGACTTGACATGTTCCATAATCTCATCAAAACCAACCCGCTGTTCGGCATTAAGAGTGGGGACAGTATTAAGATCCGCTTTGTCAGCGCGTAGAGACAACTCATCATTCAGTTACCGATAATAGTCCCGATCCCTGCTTCCTGTAATCAGAATATTGCACAGTATTAGCCATATATTAATTTGGCAACCCCAATTGCTATTCTAATGTCTAAAATCACTTATAGCTACGACATTATGTAGCTTATAGTCTAAAAAAGGACACATAGCAGTAATACAGTGCTTCCAGAAGCTAATTATTGATAATTACTGTGCAATGACATATATATGACCTCTAATAATTATGCCAGTGTGATCAATAGTAATGATACATGGTTGTGGACTATATGAAACGGCAATACCCTCTACACCTTATTACAAAATATTGAAAATTCAACATTTGGTAGCCGTATACAGTCCTTCCTAATAATTAAAATATTGAAAATTCAACATTTGGCAGCCGTATTCAGGATAAAAGTGACAAACAATCACAGGTATGGAAAAAAAAGGAACATGGTAATAGAATGCATAAACAAATATTGCATCCTTAATACATCAGCTAACTCAAAAAATGACAAATAAAAATGTGCTGATAAACTCACTAATTGTCAGAAGTTAATGTTGTTTTGTTAAATCAAATTTGTCTTAATATCTTTTTTTAGTGGTCAGTATTCAACACTTTCATAGGAAATGTGGGGAACATGAACTAATTACTACATTTTTTTTCGAAAAATGACTACATTAAATGCACACATTCAAGCATATGTGACCTAGATATATAATAAAACAGAACAAATTAATAATCTAAAAAATATGTAGAATGAACAAATGATTAATTCACAATGGTTATTATACTCCATATCATTGTTCCACAGTAAGCTTACTCGATATTTTCTGGAATACAATGGTAACATGGAAAACTAATAGATTGAAATTTTCACACATGCTATGGTAGCATCCTGATGGCCTATGTCAAATCCATCAAATATCTAAACTAATGAGATGGTGAGCAAGTAAAAAAAAATTCATACAAAAAATAATATTGAAATGCCAAACATGTCAAATAAGCGATACCTAAGAAATAGTAAAGACCCAAGAACATGTAAAACAAATGGAATGGTACAAAATTACAAGAGGAAATCACAGATAGGTCAAGCTAGAGAGTCGATTAAAATGGTTGATAATGCTTTAGCCAAATTTGCAATGGAATCTGGTTGGTTCATTGCTTATATACAGTATCCGGTCTATGCAGTAACCAATATGAGAAGTGATTATCCAAAGTCATTGAAAAGGCCAACAATCTGAACTATAAAACACACGAGGAAAAACCCTTTTCAACACTGACAAGTTCGCAAATGCTCACTGCCTTCCTAAAACTGTCAGCTCACTACCTTTCAACACTGACATGAGGTGCACACGTTATCAGCTGGCGCGTGCACTAAAAATATGAATCAAATGCATCTCCAAGCAGGATGACTGACACATGTAGCATAATTTCATTCCAAAAAATCAAGTGAGCATGTATGAATAAAGAGGAATTCACGGTCCAAAAAATGCTGTTGCAGATATGAAAAATATGATCACAAAGAAGCTACTGTAAGTTTATTCTAACAGGAAAGAAACATAAAGGAGGGCATGCTCGTTCACATTACCTTGCGGCGTATCCAGCTTAGGCAGTCCGAAACTATCAAAGTCCTTGCCCATTCCTTCAACTATTTTCTCAATCTCAATGAGAACCCTCTGCTGCACCTCGTGTTCATTTTTTATAGTTCGACGAAAGTCATCAGACAAAGAATCATAGTGCTTCTCCCACAAATCACGGATATTGGTGTGCTCACAGAAAACCATTATCATACCAAAAGTTTGCCGAAATTTGCGAGGCATCTGCCAAATAGCACAATCAGACAGGGTCTTGTCCAGAGTGTCATCGGTCTCTACTATTCCCTGTGTTCACATGCTTCCCTGAAAGTAGAGTACTCGACACCACGCAATGTTCTTAGGTGCTGGTAGGAGGTTGCGCCCCGCACATGATTCAACAACATCCGTACGTAAAACCTCTCCCCTTCGGAAGCATTTGCATAAACCATACGCCCAATCTGCATCCTCTGTTCTCTTGGCTTCCAAAACTTTTTCGACTTGTTCCATGTGTAGTACTCTGGAAACTCTTTATACAAGTATTTAGGCGCATCGGGGTCCGTAGCATTCATCTTGAAATATTCAGTAAGCTGGGACCTCTGTGCCTTCTTACTTTTCGCGACATCATTCAGATTTGCAGTAGAATTGAATGCAACCATATGCATTCCCTCCAAGTGAACAGCCAGTTGTAGCACAGGTGGGTACATAGTGTATAGGGGGAATTTAAATAGCCTGTACACGGCCTCTGGTGGCGTGATGCACCTTGCATCTCGGTACTGCTTGATCTCATCTATGACTTTATCCTCGTTCTCTGACTTGTCTACGCTGAAAGATGCTTTGTCATGACCCTTATAGATGTACTTGTACAAGTACTTCACTGACTTGATGCTGCAGCAAATCTCAACATTAATGTGGCAATTGTAACGCATCAGGAGAATAGGATTATATGGAACGACCCATCGATTGTCCAACTCAGCCTTCCTAATGTGCACTCGCTGACCGTCGTCCCTCCGCCGATAAACTGGATATGAGTCCTTACCCTGCTGTGTTGCTTCACAGAACTGTCGAGGGTAACGGAAACGGCACTTCCCATCAATCATGCATGGGCAATCTTTGTTCAAAGCACCGCATGGCCCATGCATCATGTGCTTGCACATGAGGTCATGCAATGCGGGATACTTCTTCTGGTCAGGAATCTCAGCTGATATGTATTTGTCATAATCATCGGGACTGTTCAACTTGCTACCATTCTTCATGATCAATAAAAAGTGCTCGTGAGGGAGCCCCCTCTTTTGGAACTCAGTGACGTGAGCATACGCCGTAACCTCGCCAAAATGCTTCTTCTTAATCAGAAAATCCTCCAAATCACGAAGCTTTGCTCTATACACCCTTGCCACTATATCTGGGCGATCTTGCGGGGTTTGTCCTGATAGAAGCCGCTCTAAAACCTCATCCCAGTAAGGGTTGCAAGTCATAGTCACAAAATAGGCGGGCTTCCCAAAACGCTGCACCAATGTCATGGCATCAAGAAATCTCATCTGGACGTCGCGGTCGCCACCAGTCATAGATCTTGGAAGGATAAGTCGACGACCAGCTTCTGATGCGCGTGTCTCACCAGACGCGAGAGTGTCCATAACTCCCTGCACACAGAAAACAAAAAGTTAATAGTCTGGAAAAAAATATGTATCTAACATAAAAAAGACGAAGTGTTCGCACTATACGGATGTACAAAAAAAGTCTCATTATCCACTGACATTTATATTCATTTTATTGTTGGTACAATAAAAAACAATTAAATTAAATTATAAGAAGTATATGGCATGCTTTCTTCCTTTAAAACGTTGCAAATCAAACATTCATGTACTGTTCATCTAAAATAAACAGCCCCATGCACGGAACATGATATATATTAACATTTGAAAAAAACACTATCTAGTTAAACTAATAAGGCCTCTTAATAAATACCTTGTACAGATCAGCACGAATGATTTTCTGGTGCGCCGGCAAAGAGTACCAGTCGAGGCGCATAGTCTCAATCTTAATGTATATGTCAACAATGTACTGTTGAAAAAGGCGTCCACCGTAAAACAATACATTAAATTCATTATCTCTGATCTGCATCTTGAATACTCTCTTGCACTAACGAATTTCGTGTTTTCATCGGGATCCCCAGGATATTGCTCATCTTTTAATTCATCATTGTCTACATAATAAAAGAAAAAATATCATCCATCAGTTAAAAATATAGAGGAGAAAAAGAACATTAAGAGTACTGATCTATTTGAGTATTTTAGAAATATAAAACACCTTGTGCTTCAGTATTATCAATGACTTCCACCGGTTCAACATTTTCCTCTGAAAAAAAGGAAAAGTCAATTACTGTTGAGCGCAATCAATTCAATATGGTGAACACAGGTATAAGCATTGAACAAACCTTCTCCCTTATCATCCTTTTTTTTCTCTACATACTGAATATTTTTATTCCAGCCAATTTCGCCACCATGGAAAAACAAGAGATAAGATAGCGGGTCATAGCAGCCGTGATATGCCCTAATATAAACTGGTTTGTTTGCCAATCCACAAACCATGACACTCCTCTCAAACATATGCTGTGCATCGGTACCTGGCATCCAGATTGCCGCGACCTGAGAAACGGTTGGAGCGTTGTATCTTCTTTGATCGACATCAATATCTGTGTTAAGCTCAATTTTGTATTCTTCAAGATTTTGGACACCGCCTAGCATTCTAAATGTCCTCGTGTTAGGGTTACTCTCCAAAAGCTGCAGTATGTTCCGTATGAGGCCTACATCCAGATGGGGAGATCTTTTTGCCCTGTGCTCAATGGTGAAATCTGTGTCATAGAAATAGAGCTGCATATGCCTGGGACCATACCCCCCATGCGTAAGCTGATCTAGCCTGTGGTATATCTGTCCCTGTATTCTAAAGGTATAAACACCAGTGCCCGCTGCAGTGGCTACACGACGATCAACTTTGGCTCCCATACTGGTGAAAGAAAAGTGAGAGTTGAAGTATCTGATGTTCTTGCGGAAATATTTTGCATCTGTGTCCGTTTGACTTGTGAACAACCTCATCAACTCAGCAGGGACCTCTGGCATATGTATTTTGACCAGCCCCTTTCTACAACAGAATGCATCCCCTTCGCCTTTAATCCTTTTGGCACGACAATATTGGCAATCATCAACTTGGGTTAGAACGTGGTGTTTTTTCGGCAGCTTGGAATAAACATGATCATAAGGATCCTTTCCATTGCTGCATCTGCCGGTTTCCACCCGGTATGACTTGTATTTAACATCTGCAAATTACATACGTAAGTGGGTTACAGTATGATATTGTATTATTGTGGTCCATAAAACATAATGAATGCATATATTGAAAATACATACCACGTAATCCGTAGAGTCTTGCCTCGTCATCCTCCTCGTCAACAGTAAAGTCATCATGGACGCCCGGGTTTGCGGCATCAAGATCCTCCTCTTCTGTGAAGCAAACAAAAATTAAAACCAGTGGACGAAGAGGGTCACAAAGTAGATATGAAATGCAATAAATATAAATATAACTACCGTAATGGGTTTGGTTAGAGGCATCAGGTTCCCAATTGCTCAGATGGCCCACATCTTCGTCACGTACACCACCTTCCATACAAATGATATATATTAGATCAACGCCAAAATATGTTTCATCATTCGATCAAAAAAGAAAATTGGTGTTACCTGCATTGGGAAGTGGTGTAGTTGGAACTGGATCCGGCTGCTGAGCGTACCTTACCCTCCGTCTTCTGGCTTCCCGTGCATCTGCTACAAGGATCCCATAAGATTTTCGAAATGTCAAAACATGTAAATTCTCAAAAAAACTAGCACCTGTAGTGCGCTTGGACATAATTGCATCAGATTCCCTTTCAGCGGAGCCGATTTCTTCAGCTGTAGCTGGTGACGTAGCTGCAGGTACCCTGGCTGCAGCTTCCTCCTTTTGCTTCTTCCGGTATTCTGTCATATATCCTTTCATATATGCAGCCTTCTTAACCTTTCGTGACTGCTCAGATGTAACACATCTGGCAGACTCGCACGCAATGGAATCTTTGTTATGCATACCCGGTGATGAGTTGGGCAGGTAATCGTCGTTTCTGCGAAGCCAACTATCATCGTCTACGTCACCAGCGTTGTCACAATGTTGGTTGAAGGTTACACCAGTCTCACTATGTTCAGTGACATCAAGTCTCAACCAGTATTGATGCATTGTATCATTAGACGGTTCTGCTGTCAGTGCACTAACAGGGGTATCACCAACGGCAAAACACTCTGCTGAAACCGGATGGCGTTGTTCAGACCACTGTGTATGTTCTAACATACAAAAAAAAAGATTAATGGATAAGCAGAATGGCAACGACCAAAAACATCATGTACTGCAAAAACTACATGTAGCAAGGTCTAACCTATTCTCTGTGTTTGCGGGGTCGAGACAGTGTCTTGTCCGTTTCCTGAACAACCAAACAAGATATTAGACAAAATCTAAATTAATGAATTCCACAAAGATAAATTTAAAGTACATAAAAAATATAGTACCATGCGTTCCCATCGAGCTAGTGGGTTTTTTGTTTTTTCTGACATAATTTAACTGGCTCGATGCATCTCTCTGTTCATTTGACTTTGTGTTTGACGTCGGAGTCTGAAAGTTATTTTCTACATAGAGAGATGGATACGAAACATATCAGTGGATTGTAAAACCAAGTAATCTAACGCTGTGTAAATCACGATGAAATGGAATATGAAAATGTAACGGTGACCTTCATGTGCTTTCTCCCGCTCTTCCCGCTTCCTTTTACGATATTCTTGTGCATATTTACGGTTCTTAGCTTTTCGCATTTCTTCACGTGTTTGAAAATCAATAACACCAGATGGATGATGTTCAACAGAGCTCGTTCCTCCTTCTGCATATGCTGTCGCGGTACCTATGCCGATGTCATCCCGCTCGCCTATTTTTGGGAATTTTTTAGATGTGTCTAAACTGATATTCTTTTAGCTACGCAAAATCTAAACAACACGTTACCTGATATTTTCACCAAGCGTGCAGAATCATGGGTTTCACCATTGGTATTGCCCATCACTATACATTGGAATCATTTATGACATAACAGAATCAGTTAAAAAATTCCTAGAGAAAGAGGGGGACTTACATCGGCATAGTCAGATACAACTCACCTGACTTTTCTTGAGAAACATGTAGTGCCCGTCTTTCATTCTCAACCTGACCACTCCCTCCCACAGTTGGTGTTACGTGGTTCGTAACATCTGACAGAGGAGACCGATCTAAAGGAACACACATATAATTTCAAAAGTTTAAAAAACGTTACATATAATTCTCAGCACATGGAACAATCAAAATATACAACATCACCTATTGCCATTGGCGAGTCACTGATTCCATATGCACCTGAACTCCTCGCATATGCTGTTGACCTTACGAACCCAGAAATACCATCCTTTGGACGCTGGTTTTCATTAGAACCTAAATAATGAAAATAAAAAAAACATCAATCAGCTCTTGAATGCTTTATGAACCCAGAAATATCATAGTGTGGATGCTGGCTCTAAATAAATCAGCTAACAACAATTTCTAAATCATCCATTAAGCGGGAAAAAATAACGTACAAAACATATGGTTCAAAATAAAACTCATCTAGACATCAGAAAATTTTCATTGTATATAACAACAACAAAAAAAAAACACAGCACCCACCAGCTGGCTCAGAAGCCTTTTGCCGCTGCCGCCACCGTTTATTACGTTCCACATTACCCGCACGTTTCTTCATGAGCACAGGATCATCGGCATCACCTGAAATACATGGCATAATAGGATGGAAATTACGAAGCAGTTTGTTCAATGTTTAAAAATTCATAATGAGAACTCAGTGAACACATACATCCTAGATTCCCATTAGCTTGAGACAATGGCTTGCTTGGAAGATCCTCATAATTGGACGATTCAATTGTCTGTCTTTCAACATGGTCTCTTGATACAACAGTAGGTGTTATCAGGTTCGTAACAGCAGACAAAGGAGACCGATCTAAAGGATAAAATAAAAAAATGTTATAATACAATCACGTACAATCACGCTATAGACAATTTATAAACCAGTCAATGTGGTGTAGAGTACTACTTTCAACTCGTGGCGTGGCCGGGGATGTGCCTGAATGATTCGCTTTGACGCTGCGATTTTCCTTTTCAACTGATTAAACATTAAAAGACAAACATTGTAAGACATTAAAAGAAACATGTATCGCAGCACAAGACATGTGGTTTACCAGTTGTAATCATGGTCAGATCATTGGCATGCTCGGACTTAGCATTTTGTCTCTCCGCTTTTTGCCGCTCACGCCACCGTTTCTGACGTTCTCTATTAGCGAGTTGATTGGCTCGCAAAACCTGTTCCATCTCACCTGACGAAACGAACATAACCATGAAGAAGAACAAAAACAAAAACATGCTCCGGCAGGTTCAATAAACAATTGAAGAAGTAACTACCCCACGAACATCACGCACCTGCAGGTTCAATATTTCCACGATCACACAGGGGACCTTCTTCTGTATACTCCCTTCTTGATGATGAAGATGAATTGTTCTTTTTCACTATCTCTGAAACACATACGTGACCAAAAACAAATGAAGAGCATAATTAGACAAGCGACCAGATTTCAACTCTAAACCCTAAGCATGCCAAAGAACCATAGGCCATGAGCGGGCAAAAGATAAAAGAGGAAGAACAGGGAGAGACCGACGCGACCAAATACAAATGAAGAGCATAAAAAATAAACAAGCGACCAGTAATGAACTCTAAAAAGTATTTGCAAAAGCGGCTAGTACATGCAATGGTGCAACACTACGGAAACAAGGGTGCAAGGGTGCAACACTACGGATTAATGCTAAACCCTACGAATTCAGTAATTGAATTGAATCCAACGAAGACAGAACAGGGAGAGACTGGGAGCAGGTAAGCAGGGTTGGTGGCGCAGATCGTCGTCGTCAGCGGCGCAGCGCAGATTGTCGGCGGCGGCGGCGCAGATCGTCGTCGTCGCCGTCGTCTTGATCAGGATGGGCGGCGCAGATCGTCGTCGTCAGCGGCGCAGCGCAGATCGAACGTCTCTCGAGTTCAGCAACAGAGTGATAGGGAATTAAAGACTCGCACAACGTGGATGAGGGAGGCTGGGAGGAAGAGGGCCGAGTATACCAGCTGTTGCTGAAGAATACGCGAGGACGCCGGAGCTGTGCTGACAAGGAAGAGATGCATTGGGTCGTGTACTCGTGTGCAGGGAGATGAAACCCTTGCGTGCAGGCAAAAGGTGAGGAGCAGGAGGCGCGGTAGGGGAGAAGGATGCTGCGGCCAATCGACGAGGGAGGGTCGCACCTGTGTGGAGTCGTTGTCGGGAGCAGAGAAGCCGTAGAAGGAAGAGGAGAAGGAGGCGGCGCCCGTTTCGATGTGGCGGCGGACACTCTGGGGAGACTCCTGGCGCCGGGATCGCCCGCAGCTGGCGGCGATCGTTGGCGGGGACGGCGCAGGAGGTCTCGTTGGCGACTCCGGACAATTTGCGCGGCGGATGATCAGTTTGGAAAGAACGAGGTATATCGATGGAAGGGCAATCAACAGAGCCTAAAATAACGCTATGGTTTTTTGGATGGGAAAAATTCAGCCGGTGCAACCATCCGTAGTAGCATTTGCACAATATGGAAATTACAGGCAATCAACAAACGGATTTGCACAATATGGAAATTAAGGCAATCAACAAACGGAATTACAGGCAATCAACAAACGGATTTGCACAATATGGAAATTAAGGCAAACAAACGGAATTCGTGGGCGGTGGGTCGGGAGTGGGTTGGGTGGGTGGGTCATTCTTCACGTAGGTGAGAAAAAATCATCGTTGGTAAAGATCTGTTAGCCACAAAACACTACGCACGCGTTAGGAGCGTTAGCATCAGCTAACGCAAACGCTAACGCTAGGATTTGGGGCCACGCGATCAAGGGTGGGAGGGGGCGGACCCAATTAGATCAAGGGTGGATAGAAGGTTGGATACATAATATTTAGGTGAGCCAACTGGACGCAGGCAACTCGTGCTTTATTAGTTTAGATTTAGATAAAATCGACTAAACATACAAGAAAGGCAAGAAACATATTAAAAAAAATGAAAGTCTAAAAACCAGAAATTACATTAGTCAAGGATCCAAATATATTGAATGTAATTGAATGCACCTGCTTGAACCGTAAAGGCGTTTCGCAGCTATTTACTGCACACATATATGGAATAGCAGGTAAACATGTGGTATTTATTTGTGCATATATATGCCCAACTTATTACGGGTCGTAATATCTTATGATCGTATCTCAATGGTATAAAATCTCGCAAATTAAGAAACTCCCAAATATTTCTTTTGCATGGTGGATGATTATAGGGGGGAATTGATAACGGGGATAATTCATTTATGTACATGCAGCCATGCAGCTGAGTAAATGGGGTAACAACGCAACAAATTAAAGTCTCTGACAAAGGTTTCCATATTAACCTGAAACTTTACCTTACCTTTCTTATAGCATTTACTTAGTTAGGGTTTACCCTCCATCTATATATATAAACGCCGGAGGAAGCATTTGCTGTCTCATAGAAATCCAATCCACCAAACTCTCATATGTCTTTCGTGCAGAGGGGAAGTATGAGGTGGCGGCGGCAGCGGCAGCCTAGAGTTCTTGATCATCTTGTTTTTGTTGTTTGGAGGCGTAGCGTGGCCTGCATACTGTAAGTAGCACCCCTGTCTTTTCTTTTTTGAACCCTAATAAATGTATTCGTAGTCCATGCTCCTGATCGCTTTTTCTTGTGATAGGTCGTACTCATATGCTCAAGGCCGAAAGTAAGTTTATTGCTGGTGCCACAAACTCGACGTCAAATGACAGCAAGCTACACATAATATTTTGCATCTCGCGCCCTTGCCCGGTTAATGATTTAGGCATCATTGTTCCGGTTGCTATTGTTGTCAGAAATCGCCAACGCCGGTGTGCTACCGTTCGGTAGCTCAATGCCAGGCCAACTGCCCTTCTTGCAACCCCAAGTGCGGCATGCAGTCATCGCTTGGTTCTATATTTGAAGGTCGTCACACCTTAAATGTAACAACGAACCTTACGATTGTTTAAGCAAGAGACATAGCCATCATCAGCATTAAGGATAATAATGTACTGAGCAGCGCAAACATACATGTTTTACAATTTATTTATAAAGAATATATAGATTAGTCTTCTTTTTCTGTACTACTCCCTCCGTCCACCAAAGACTGTGTCCATAAGAGTGTCGCTCTCGGCTCCCGATGTGCTCTAATCCCACACCGAGGACACCCGAAATAATAAAAAACACACACACAGTGCAGCGGCCTGTTACCCACAGTTGGGGTAGGTTTTGGCCGATCAACATTATATTCCTTTCAACTAGTTCTTTATTAGTTTAGATAGAAACGCGTCTGTCACATTCCCTTCCTAGCGGCCTGTTACCCACAGGTGGGGTAGGTTTTGGCCAATCAACATTATATTCCTTTCAACTAGTTCTTTATTAGTTTAGATAGATAGAAACACGTCTATCACATCCCCTTTCAACTAGTTCTTTCTTGAAATTGGAATCATCAGAGGCCTCAGTGAAAAACCAGACTTAGCAATTGCAAATGGCGACATTGCATCCATTTGATCCTCTAGTATGTAGGCAAAACCCGCGCGAAATTTTTTTTTGGAAATAATATCCTTTTTTATTCAGATCTACAAAATTAACACAAGAAATGCAAAATTTTCAAAAATGATACTCTGGCACATTGAGCGCACGAAAATTGAATTTTCGAACCTTGGTTATACGAAAATACAAATTTCGTGCATTGAGCGTGCAACTTCACTGTTTTCGAACAATCAACGCACGAAAACTCGATCCATTGAGCCTGCGTCAGCCCGGCCGCTGCTCGCTGCCAAACCATGCAAGCTGCCTCTGCCACCGCGCGGTCCTATCTAGATGCGCTCCTGTCGGCGCCATGGGAGGTGGCTCGAGCTCGGCGGCTGGCCTGGGCGTCGGCCACGGGCCGGGCGCGGCGGCTGCGGGTCACGGCGCGGCACCGGCTGCTGGCCTCGGAGCGCGGCCAGGATGCCGTTCCTGCTGCGATGGCGCGTGGTGGTGGCCTGGGGCGTGGTACGGGCCGCGAAGCCGCCGCTAGTGACGTCCAAGTGCCGGGAACAGGGCGCCGGCGTGGAAAGCGACCGGCTCAAAGCTCGCAGGACACTGTCCTACCCGAGGCCGTGGGAAGAGAGTAGCTCAGACTCAGAGGTCGCAAGCTGCTTACATGCCACAACGTCCGGCTGCGAGGGCGTCTGTGGAAGGTACTGCTGCTGCTGATGTTGAGTCCGAGGGTTTCGGCGAAGAAGATGTTGAGGCAGAAGGACCTCTGAATGGATACCTGGCGGAGGCGATGATGGTTCAGCTGCAGCTGGAGAAGAATATGTAACACCTGCAGTTGAGTTTCCTTTATAATTTTATATCGCTAAGTCTGAGAAAATGCTTGATATTGGTGCTTAGTCTAACTCATTTCCTCATTTCTTCTTCTGCATACCTCCTCTACCTGTAGTTTTGTATTCTGTCGTCCTGTAGTGATGTATTTTGTTGGTGGTTCTCGTGGAGGGTGGATGCATGGTTCAGGAAATGGCCAAATTCCTTTGCAAGGTCGTAGAGTTTCTTATCCATTGGGTTGGCATGTGATTGGGGTTCCTATCAGTTGGTTTACAGGGATAGCTCATGGTGCAGGTGCTGTTGGACCTAATGTTCATCAGTTATTGTACATGATGTTATTGTTTTTCATTTTGCTCAGCTGTTATCTTGCATACTATGAACACGGACATCAGAATGTCAGAAGCTGATTTTTGTCATGCTGAACTTTGCTTGTTTCATGTGCATTGAATATATGTATTCCCTTTTGATATTAAAGCATCTACCCATAACCCATTGGCATTTAAACAGCACTGACAATTACAATCACTCACTACAAAATTTTAAACATAGATAGGTATAGTAAACATAGTATATTCATATCTCAAATTTTGTAACTTTAGAAAATATAGTTTATGTTCTTGTGTTGGTTATCTGCTGATTTTCTCTTTTTTCTTTTATTTCTTGACCTTAATAGACCATGACACACCTCTGAATTTTGTTGGTAGACTCTTTCTTTCATTATTACATGACATTGTTAGACCATGTCATAACTCTGAATTGTTCTTGTTTAGTGATAAACTCCTCATTGACTCTGCATAATAAAAGAAGATTCAGCTCCATCATTTTTTGTAGCTCTAAATGTTTTAAATTTTACCATTTGTCCATATCATCTAGATGATATTGTATTTCTCCGTATCATTGAGTAGTGTCTGTGCGTGTTTGTGTTTTGAAATGATATACTATTGAGTTGTGTTAGTGAGTCGTTGTCTGGTGCAAAAGTGCTTTTGATATGAAGGACCCTTTATCACTAATCGATCTGGGGTGGAGGGAGAAAGCTTCCTCCTATTGGCATCAAATTGGTGTGCCTGATTTCTCCAGTTTCGAATTGGCTGTGCAGAGCTTGAAGAACAACATCTAGTCTGCACTACATGTAAAAATGTGAGTTGGTGGCTTGCGTTGGGCGGTTGTCGTCCAACCCTCGCCTAACAGGTAGGGCCTGCGACACCGAGGAAGTCGATCCTGCTCGCATCGCTCCAGTCACGACCGCCATAGTGCAGCTGCAACATGACACACCATCCGACAGGGTGAAACCGCCGAATCCGGACCACACGCAGGCCGCCTCACAGTCATGACCGCGAAAACACAACGCGCGGGGGCCTCGCCACATCCACCGTTGGACTCCACTCTCGTCGCCTCGTAGAAACACCACATGCGGGGGCCTCGCCACTTCCGCCATAGTACTCCGTGTCATGGATCCGTTTACTATGTCGCCATCAGGATGATGAATAATGAAGCCCTGTTTCCAAGATCCCCGTCGAGCAGCCGAACCAAGCCCGCCAGACAACAACATCTCGTTGCACCACTCGCGCAGAAAGCCACCATCGCCATGCTAGCAAACCAAATGTCGCTTGCGCCATCTTACGACGATGTACCACACCGGAGTCGTCGAGCAAAGCTGACCAACCCGCCACAGTCCGCTGCAAGCCTAGTCGCCCCACGATGTCGTTGCCGCAAGCGCCGTCTTCCGACGTTGTTCCGCACCGAACTGACAGCCGCCAAGCGGTGTCAGCCGCCACAGTCCGCTGCAAGCAGCCAACCCGACAGTCATGCGGCAACCCATGTCGCCACCACAACGATGAACGCCTCCAAGTGAGCTCGGCAACCCCCTTGAAGCTCGCCTCCTATACCATGCCGCCGCCACTGATTGCTCGGGGTAGCAGCGCCGCCTTGTCGACCTTCACTTCAAACACACCACCAGGCACCAGCACTGCTCATCACAATGTCATCACCTCAACAACACAAGCAGCATCGCTCTGAGAACACAAGCCGTCGCACAGCCTCCCAACACTCACGGCACTGTTGCTGCCGTCGCACTGCCTCCAGGAACAGCCAAGCTGCTGCCTCCTTGCCCGCCGTCGCGCTGACTCCGGGCACGCCACTGCGCAGCCTCCCTGCGCACCACGCCCATGGCGCAGTCCTCACGCCGCACTTGCCGCGCGCGAGACCGCCTCTTCACGCCGCGCCTGCCGCGCGCACGCACAGCCGCACTCCTCGCGCCGCGGCCGTCGCTCGACCGCAGCCGCCCTCCTCACGACCGCCTCAACGCGCCGCGGCCACCGCGCGCTCGCCACGGCCGCACTCCTCACGCCGCGTGCGCCGGTTGACCGCGACCACCCCGCACCCCCACCGGCCGGATCCCCCGCAGGATCACCGGATCCGGCCGTCGGGCCGCCGGATCTAGGTGCTGGAGCATCAGATCTCGCCGACTCCTACTCACCTGGCCAACATCGATGCGTGCACGAATCCGGCCGCGAAGCTCTCCAAAACGCTACTAGGGCCTCGCCGCCGCCGTCCCTGCTAACCACGCGGCTTCCGGTGGCTCGCTCTGGCAGCGGCGCGGCTGGGGAGTGGTGGGATGGGGTGGCGGCGGCCTAGGTTTTTCGTCGCCGCCCGAGTCGCCCATGGGGGTGCGACGCGGGGCCTTCCTCATCCTCCGTTCCTTTCCTCAATCTGCAACAAATCTGGCTGGCTCCTCTAATTGGGCCATGGTGGAGAAAGACGGTCATGGTGCCTTGGGCTGCCGGATCGATAGCGGCCGGGGGAAGGTGACAGCGCGGCTACGGAGTCTTGCCTCCCGCAGTTTTTCCCCTTTCGCCACCTCCTGCATGCTTTGCCGGTCTCCCCTTCCCCAATCTTTGGTTCTCTTCCCCCCCCCCCCCCCCCCCCCGATCCTGTGAGGACCGGAGGGATGCGGAGCTTTTTCCTCAAGTCATTTTGTCCCCATTTGAAACTCTGGCCGCAAAGCTGCAAAATTCACGATATTGATCTAGAATTGGACCAAATCGATCACACTATTCTCTTCTATTCTGCCGTGCGAAACGATTTTGGCGATCATCGAGACCCAAGGTTTTCAATCCCGCGGAAAACCGGACCGGTTTTCGCGAAAATCGGAAAAACCGGTCCGGTTCGGTTTACTTGGGACTCCGGTTATCCAATTCAAATTTGAAATTTTTTATATAATTTGAAAAATTTTGAAACAAAAAATACGCAAAAAAATAGATCGAATTTTCAGTCGAATGGTGGAAGAACAACACATGAAATCGATCGTTTGATGGGTGAAAAAAAATCAATCAAGATCGCAGGCTGATAAATGGTAAAAAAAGAAAAATCACCTTATCTCTTCCCTCCCCAGCCAAATTGACCCTTCTCTGGTCCCCCATCCCTCTCTGGTCCCTCCCTCGACGCGCTCCACCTGCAGCCCTCGCCATTCAGCGAGATCTGGCCATCGCCGCCGTCCTTGCGCTGTCGAATCCGCCGGTTCCCCGATTTCTCGCCTTCCTCAGCCGGCTTACCGGAGCAAGTCGCCGAGAAACCGTCTGCTTCGGGCGGGCTACCGCGCGCAAGTGAGGGCCAGGAGGCGGCGGCGGGATGCCGGCTCCCGGGTAGCCGGGCTGCGGGAGCGGTAAACCGCGGCGGTTTGCCGGCTTGCCGGCCGTCTGCGGCCACCAACCGCCGTCTCCACAGGGGGTTCAAGGTAAGGGCTATTTCTTTTCTTTTTTCAATGTTTTCGTTTTGGTAGCTACTGATAACTAAAATGAAGTGATGATGTGAACGTAAATTGATCTTTATATGGAATTGTGGAAGTGCACATTGCATTGCAAATGTGGAGTACATTATTTGGAATTATAAATTGTAGATGTCATTTAGAAATAGAGAAGAAATATCAATGCCGTTTAGTAAATGTGATAGAGTAAAATATAGCCATATAGTGATTGACTTTGCAATGTCATTTTCTTGCCGGCAACATGGGAGACCCAAATCCGAGTGATAGTGTTTGGGAGCATGGTGAGAGGTATGAAAGCGGGTTTCGATGCAAGTATTGCCACGAAGCGAAGAAGGGGGGGTGGTGCGACAAGGTTTAAGGAACACTTGGCAGGCCGTGGGAGTGATGTGAAGCATTGCAATTTTGTTCCTAAAGATGTTTGTCAGTATTATAGACGAGACTGGACAGGACGAAGGAGAAGTCTAAGAAGAGAATGAAGGAGAAACTGAGATTGGAGGAGGTTGCAAGGGAGGGAAATGTGAGTGAGGATGAGGATGACGAGCAGATGCGTGCTGCCTTGCATGCCTCACGAGAGGAGCATGAACATGAGACGCGGAGACGTTCCCAAGGTGGGCAATATGAAGTGGGTGGTGGTTCATCTCAGGGAGGGGGCACCAGCAAAAGTGGTGGATTCATTAGCTTTCTTAAAAGGACAACCTCAAGGAAGGGTGGTGGTTCATCTGAGCCGACATATCAACCAAGGATTGACACAGTGCTACCGTCACAGAAGAAGTCAAGTGCCAGGAGGGCAATTGGTAAGGCTTGGGCGAAATGGGTGCACATAGAAGCCATCCCTGCAAGCAAAGTCGATAGTCCTTACTTCGGTGCCGCTATCCAGGAGACACAGAGATGGGGTAAGCAGTTTCCTATTGTTCTCCATTCATTCGTTATCAACTTTTGAGGTTTTAACATTATGATTTTTGCAAGTGAGGAGTACAACGAAGCGTTTCAGAATTGGAATTGCCCGTGGCGTTGACATGTATGTTTCTATGGAGTGTACTATGTTAAAGACTATGTGTATCATTATGTCTTATGGAACTCTATAACTATGTATCGGACTCTTTTTTCATGAGACGGACTCCATATGACTTCTATTGTGTTGTGTTGATGTATTGTCTTCTATGTTTTGTGAATCTTATATGTTGAATCTGTGCCTCAGACTATTGAAATATTTAACAAAGGTCATGCCAAATTTTTCATCTTTTTTGCCTATTTTTCCAGCTTTGTACAGTCGGTTACCGAATCTACCGCCGGTTTACCGGAAAATTTGTCCGGTTTACCGGTAAACCGAACCGGTTTACCATTCATTTCGGAATTTTTGGTTCAAAATTTGGTTTTCGAATTTTGTAGCGGTTTTCGACCGGTTTTCACGGTTTTTCGGAAAACCGGTCATTTCGGTGGGCGCCGGTTTCGACGAGTGGTTCGAATTGTAAACCTTGCCGAGACCCTCCTATGCAACATGGACGCGATGTTTGATTTTCTTTGGGACTGTCTGGGTGTCACCCGGGTATTCCTCCCCATCCCAGCCCCCGATTTTTTTCAACCATACGATCTGAATCGGACGACCCTCTTTCTTTTTCTACCTCCAGCCTTTCTTCACCATCCCAAGCTCCCACAACCTCGCCGCCTCCCGGAGCTTCGGCGAGGCCCTAGCCCGCCGAGGCAACCGCCCTCCAGCCACCCTCCGTCGCCGCCTCCCACCCCCATCGTCATCATCGTCGCCCCCCCTACCCTGGCCTAACCGCCATCTCCCGCCACCCGCTCCGACAGCTCCCCGCCGCCTCCGCCTCCGCCGTCTCTCCCGCCACCACCGCCTGGCCGGCCTGCCTCCCCCGTCCCCCCTCTTCTATGTCCGGCGGACACCGGAGGCCCCCAACCCCAACCCCGAACCCTAACCCCCTAACCCTAACCTCACCGGAGATGAGCTTGGCCTGCCGAAGTTGGAGAAGGGAGGTGGCGAGGCTTCAGAAAAAAAATCGGGTGCTGGCTGGCCTTGATTTACCCGAGCAGCTTTTAGCAATCCCCTTTTGTTTACGAGGTGGTCCGTTCCTGATGTGCCGCTGCCTGTTGGGAACGAAGCAGCAAAAACACATTTCACAGGGTTACGTGTTCCAGAATCGAAAACGATTTTGTTGTCACGTTTCTTCATTAGGCAATCATCAGGTTTCTTGATTTTGCTAGACATTTTGTATTTTTTAATCTCTAATAGTCAATGGTCGGGAGAGATAAAGCTCTATGACGTGAACTATGGCAACAAATAATATGCAGTGACCCTATAAAAATAAATAACACAATATGCAGTGACTAAAAAAAAGTAACATTATTTGACAGCTCAAAATAGGATTATGGTTTCAGGCCAATGTCTTTGGTTTTTTTTTTATAGCTACAAAATTTGCTACGACTATATGAATTGTGCTTAATCCAAAGACTAAACTTTCAAAGTTGGGAGCTTTTGACGAATCGATGCAACGGCTAAATTATGAGTTACTATAACTAGACTATGATTCCTTTGTGCAATGTTAATTGTGAGTCTTAATGGTATTTGATGCATTGAGGCCAGGCATGATTCCTGTTTATTTGTTTGTAGATCTTTTCCCTAGCAACGCACGGGCATGCGGCTAGTAGTGCTAGGATTTGAAGTGATGTGCGCCAGTTCTGCATGGGGACGCCTCTCGTGCTCCGTGATCAAAGCATGGGGACACCCTCTCGTGCTCCACTGCACTCATGCGTATGTTAGACTGACCGTAACAGGGGACGGTAACCGACTCCAACGGACATGACCCAATTTAGAGACCTAAAAGACTAAATAGGTGTGCAAGTACTTCAAGATACATCACCCAAAAACATCAATCTCCAACCCAAGTCATTACTGGGTCGTGTGGCGCCGCGCCGCCCCGCTCCGCCGTCGCCACCGCGCCGCGCCGCGTCGTCGCCGTCGCCGCGCCCCGCCCCGCCCCGCTCGCACTCCCGCCCGCCGTCGCGGTGCCCTGCCTCCGCAAGCTGCCGTCGCCGCGTGCCGCCTCCTCTCCCTCCGCCTCCCTCCTCATGACCGGGCCGCCGATCCAGAGCCCCAGAGCCCCAACGCCTTCTTGAGCGAGGCGGCCGGTTGCGGGCGTGGGGAAGTAGGCAGGCAGGGAGGCGTCGGCAGAGAGGAGGTGGAGGTGCCCAGACATGGCTGGCGCTGCTGCCTTGATCTGCGCGTCGTCCTCGCCGCGAACCGCCACAGAGCAGGCGCCCCGCGGCTGCGCCGCCGCCCACCAAGGCTGAGGAGGCCGCTGCGTGCCGGGGAAAACGGGTCGCGCGCGGGGAGGAAGGGAGGGAGGGGGGATGGCGGTGGCGGAGCGGGACGCACGCGCTGGGTCGCGCGAGAAGATGATGTTTTTTGGATCACCAAATACATCTACCATCTATAAAAGGAGTTGGTGGTGGCCGGTGGTCGTCCGTCGCCGTGCTCGCTACAGTACTCGGCGCCGACATGTGGGCCCACTTGCTACAGTCCGACTCAACCGCCGCACCCGCGTCCTCCTGCGCCGCCAAGACCCCGCGCCCGCATCCTCGCTCGCGGCCGACTCTCCGCGCCCGGCCGCCCGCCCCAATCCCTTGCGGCGCCACCGCACAGCGGCAGAGGGAGTCCGCGCTCCTCCCAAACCCTACCTATCCATGCCTCCGCTCGCGCGCACAGCTCCTCCCAAACCCTAGCTAGCAGTCGCGCCGCCTCTGGCCCCCTCTGTTCCACGGCCACAGCAAGATTCCCTCCGCCTCCCATCCGCTGCCCTGCACAGCCCGCCCGCGAACCTCGCCCGCCTCCCTCGCCCCACGATCCACGCCGTCACGGCCATCCCTAGGCCACCCGCCCCAGCCGCACCTCCAGGCCCGAGGACGTGGTTCGACTCGTGGGGGGTCGCGACGGTGGCCGGGGCGGCGCTGCCAGGGAGGAGGAGCGAGGTAGCGGCGAGCTGGCGGCGCCAGGGTGGATCTGTGGCGAGCACACAGCGGGTGGATGCCGCCCAGGCAGAGCGCGCCCAGGATTCTGCCCGGGCTTGGGTGCTCAGGACGTCGTCCCGTTGGGAAAAGGGTCGAATTGAGGCAGCAGCAGCTCGATTTGGCAACCAATCAGTTGATTCCCCTGAGGAGCATCTCGATTCCCTTTTCCTGCTCTATTGCATCTAATCTTCTTTTGGAAATATTTAGGTTTTGGTGATAATCTGCTCTGCTCCATCCCTGCGGAACGATACACCACACCGGCGGCTCCGATCCATCCGCTCTATATTTCTCCCGCCACTCCTTCTGGGATCCCTTTCTCGACACTACTCGATTCAGTATTCAGGTACCCCATCAAGGTGATTCCTCCACCTATTTGACTCTGCAGCTTTTACATCTCCCAATCTTGTCTACTTTTTTTTCGAGAATTCCCATCTTCCAATTTGGATATGTAGTGCAGTGATCTGCGGTCTGTACATCCACCCAACTTGCTACTGCCCTGTTCGTGCTTCGCTGTTGCATACCCATGCTATCAGCCTATGATTTATCTGATGCTATCATGTTTCAATTACAAAGGCATATATTCCGAATCTCACATGCATATCTATGAAGATATAAAATAATCTTTTTAGGTAGATATGTGCTTCCTAGATACCTTCCTGAAGAGGTAAAATGCTAAAAATGGCTTTGTGTTGCAAACATATTGCTAGACCATTGACTAAATATTCAGTATGATTTTGATTCTTTTGTATTCCCTTCTATAATGTTTGGCTAGCAGTTTGGTTTGGATGATACAGCAAAGAGATGTGATACTATCCTTTACAGGTATTATCGATGTAATATTGTTTTGTCTAGGCCGAAAATTATATGCCGTCGTATGGTGTGTCTTAGTGTGTGCACTTCTAATTGTTGCTGCTCTGAGATAAAAAAAAAGGGGCTAATCTGTAAATACTCGAGAAGTATGCTTGTCGTTGGAATCTACCACATTTTCATCTGCCTTTTATTCTTCTTTTACTCCAAAATAGAAGCATCATTATATATTGATATATTTATCTCCTTTGTCACTTAATTCACAATCATGTCGATTGGCATAGCTTTTGAAAGATGCTTACATGTCTTTTTATATTTCCATTGCACTTTTCTTCTTGCCTCATAGAAGTAACTTTAGTACATGGTTTATCTTTGTTTGTAGCGGATATTATTACTAATCTGATTGATGTGCTGCCAGATCTATCCCCTGCTGACAAAGCAAGATCTAAGGCATGTCGTAAATACATGCAACCTTCCACAAATGTCTCAGTTCCAACTCAGTTAATTGTTGCATTAAGTTATGTGTTTTCCTCATCTGTGCTCGTATGTCCTGCTCGGCTTACAGAATTGATTTGTAGTACATGTTTAATTTTTATTCATAGAGGACATTGCTGCTGATACAGTAAAGTGTATGGTGCCTGGTTATGAGTATGTTTTCTCTGTGTCTTACCTATCCTCATTGTCGCAAACAATTGATTCCAGCACTGGTCTAAAAAACTCTACGGCTGCCTGTTGCAGCACAAGAAGCCACTCACATGAGGTATGATTCACTGGATGATGACCTGACATCTAATTTCATAAGGGTGCAAGCGACATGTGAGTTTCTTTTACTGATGCTAGCTATCACTAAGCAAGCTGATGCTTCTTTGTAGATTCTTGAATTCCTTAGTGAACAATAAAGTATGTTTCAGATGTTTAATGTCAGAAAACTGCGCCTTCACGTGACCTCTATCAACTTTGCATGGACAAATTGGAGCATCTTTCACCTTTCTGGAGTTTGACTACCACATGACAATTCATTCAATAGTTGCGATTTCTTACGTTTCATTTGGTGTTAAAAATGAACCTTCTCCTTTTCTTTTGAACAATAATCGGGTGCCTCGATCGAGGTCCAGAATGTAGGTTTAACTTGATTGGGCATAATTCGTTTTTTCCCCTAAGCTGCTGACAAATTACATATAAGCTCTAGGCCTATCCTGAATCTGTGAAATAAAATGTTTTCTGTTATGATTTTAGGACTATGATGTCACTTCTAAGGCCAATCTGTAACTACCGCAGTGCTCAATACATCCATCTCATTTCATACCTTCTTTTACATATGTCAATGCTTTGTTTGATTTGCTTTCAACAAATTTTCACCGTAGCGTTAGCAATTTTGATGAAATATTTAGGTGTGAACACGAAGTTTTAGTTTTTATGTGTAGCTCCTGACGTGGGTCCCACGTAGAGATATTGCTACACCGCTTTGCATGAAGTAGATGACAGTCATAGTGAATTAGTTTAAACAATTCTCAGTTGATTATGATGAAAAATCTTTACTACTCCAGTACTTATTTATTACTTATAAAAACACGAGTTGGTGGTGTCCGGTCGTCGTCCGTCGCCGTGCCTCCATGCTACAGTACTCAGCGCCGACAGGTGGGCCCGTGACCCTCTCAAGCTCTGCTCCGTCAACGCGCTCTCGGGCGAGCTCCCTTGCTCCCTCCCGCCCTCGCTCCAGGTGTTCGACCTCTCTGCCGCTGTTTCTCCTTGCGCCGCCGCTCGCCCAAGCCTGCGTGGCGCCGCCCGTTTCTCCTTCATCCGCCGCCACCTGCCGCGGCACGAAGCCACTGGGCTGCCGCCGCTGCCGCGCTGCTGCTCCTCTTCTTCTTCGCCGCGTTCTGCATCGGGTTGGAGTGCTGCCCCCGCCGCCATTTTCCCCTGCCCTTCTAGCCCGCCTCCGCCTTCTGCTCCCCGGTTCACGCCGACGCGTCCCACCTACAGCAAAATTGGCCCCTCGTGGCCCTTTTCCTTCTAGGCCGGGGCTTCCACCTCGCCCAGATCTAGGGGCCCGTCGCCTCCCGGCGTGCACGTCGCCCGCGAGCTCCCCCCTAAGCTACGGCACCCCCGGCAGCGCGTGGGAGGAGGAAGAGGCCGGGGCCCTTCTCTTCATGGGAAAAATCGTAAGGATTTGAAAACGTTGAGGAGATTTTCGTTGGGGAGGAGCTCGCCATGAGGACGGAGGAAGGGACTCGGTGCTGGAGACGATAAGGTTGGAGTGATTGCAGGTGTGGCCGTGTGGGGAGTTGGGCTGGCGGCGGGGTCCACCTTCAAATGCCCGCACATTGTTTTGTGGACAGTTCCCAACATGCATGCATGGCAACGTTGATTTTTTTTTTTTTTTTTGATAATGGCAGATCAGGCCAAGACCACCTGTTGTTTGAATGATATACGAGATGTTATTTTCTTTTTTGAAAGGTTATGAATAAAGGGATAAAACTGAAGTTAATTACAATTGTAATATAAATAAAAATTGCACAACAATGTATGCCCGCAAGCCACTAATTGTAGAGACTTTTTTTTTGAACCGTGGCGTAGCACGGGCATTTGACTAGTTTTTCCTTACAAAATGGGTGTCCCTTTAGGTTCTATTTAGAATATGGGTCACCGTATAGGTGACCCGTTGTCCAAGCTGCGTGTGACCGGCTAACGGTGCGAGGCGCACGGCCGGCACGGGCCCGATGCGGACTTCCACCGCGCCACGGCAAGGAAAACTCGAGGAGCGAACAGAACACGTCGGAACCGGCAACCACACGCTAGAACCCTCTACGGTCCTTCGATCCCACTCTCGCCCCCTCCCTCCCGCTGTCTCCTCTCCTCTCCTCTCTCTTCGCGCCTCGCATCGGGCCTCCCGCCGGCTGCCGGATCGATGGGGGCGGGGACGAATGGCGTCAGCAACGGCGCGGCCGGGGGGAGCGGCCGGAGGACGGCACCACGGTGTTCCGGGGCACGGCATACTCGCCGCTGCGCACCACGGTGGCGCTCGCGCTCTGGCTCGGGGCCATCCACTTCAACGCCTTCCTCGTCCTCGCCTCGCTCTTCCTCTTCCCGCGCCGCGTCGCCGTGCTGTACTACACCGCCCTCTCCTCCTCCTCCGCTTAGTTCGTCCTGCTCCCGCGGTTCTCCTGACCGCGTCTGGGCGTCAATGGTTGCTACCTCCTCCTCACCCCCGTGCTTCTTGATGCCTGCAGGGTCCTGGCCACGCAGCTCTTCTTCATGTTCGTGCCGGTCAATGACAAGTCCAGATTGGGCCGCAAGATCGCCAGGTTCTCCTCCTCGTCCTTTCACCTGTTTCACCCATTTCACGTATTTCCTCTGCCGCGGAACTGATTGCGGAATCTGGCATTCCGATGACGGGCATCTGCAGGTACATCAGCAGGTACGTGATTGGGTATTTCCCCGTCACTCTGCACGTGGAGGACTACGACGCCTTTGATCCTAACAGAGCTTACGGTGAGCTCATGCCAACCGCTCTTCTTTCCGTTTCGGGATGTCTGAATCATCGTATCTAGTAGCTTTTTCAGTCAACTTGTAAAGCCGGGTAGGTAGATACTTTGACGGATTGGTGATTTGGTTACTGCCTCGTCTTTGCAGTATTTGGTTACGAGCCTCACTCTGTTCTGCCCATCGCTGTTGGAATCCTCGGGGACCTTGTCGGATTCTTGCCGCTACCAAAGATGAAGATTCTTGCAAGCAGCGCTGTGAGATTCTGGTGTTAGGTTGCGAGAAGTACATTGTCATTGTCTTCTGAATTCATTCCGTTACCAGTATAAATGTATAATGCTTGTAGTACCTCCTCTGTTCTGAACTGGTAGTTTGGTTGATTAGGTGTTCTACACCCCGTTCCTGAGGCAAATATGGACTTGGTTGGGGGTGGCACCTGCATCAAGGAAGAGCTTCTACTCCTGCCTTGGAGCTGGCTATAGTGCCAGGTGGTGTTCAGGAAATACTTCATATGGATCATGATTCAGAGGTTTGCTGTGGATTCCTCTTTTATCTTGATGAGTATTGCATTCAGACTGCTTGGATATGAACTGAATAACCAACTATTCTTGCTATTGTCAGGTTGCTTTTCTTAAATCAAGAAAAGGTTTTGTGAAGATAGCTATCGAGATGGGTTGCCCTTTAGTCCCTGTTTTCGCTTTTGGACAGGTACCTGCATTCTGTTTAGCTTATACAGTTACCTTACAGTTAAGTGCAGGTGCCTAAGCAACAAACTACTGAAAGATGAACTGTCTCAAACATATAAGATATCTACCTAACCTTAATCCTAGAGTTTTCATTTGATACTCTATTCCTACCCTTCAAGTTCAGAAATTGGATTTGTTCTTGATTATGCTTCCCGTTATTGTATCAGAGCTATGTGTACAAATGGTGGAGGCCAGGTGGAAAGTTAATTGTCAAGATCGCTAGGGCAATTAAATTTTCTCCAATCATCTTCTGGGGAAAGTTGTGGCAACTCTCTGCTTTAAATACATTTTTATTTGTTTCCTCCTGCTGAATGATCTCTGTAAATGCTGGAACCATTTTGTTTTAATTGTTTTACTAGTATTCAAGAATTTGGAATCTACTTGCACATTCTAATGCAGGACTCCAATCCCTTTGGCAACACCAATGCACGTGGTTGTGGGAAGGCCAATTGAGGTTGTAAAGAACCCATGCTGCTGATGAGGTTAAAAAACGTTTGAGCACTCGACCAAGGAAAAATGTTCAGTAAATGAAATCTGGATTTAGACATAGAGAACATAATGGGGGTGTAAATAAGGTATTCTGAAATGCAATTTGTTCTGATGTTAACAGATAAATGAAGCCCACAGACAATTCGTCGCTGCAATGCAAGATCTATTCGAGAAATACAAGGCTAGAACTGGATATCCTGATCTTCAGTTAAGAGTTCTATGATTGCATGCTGTTCCAACCAATATCTCCCACACAGTGGGTTTATAAGGAATAAAATGGATGTGCTGGAAACTGAGCCTGGGAAACCTCCTCTCTCTCTACTGTAGCTTTCTTCCCCAACAGTTTTCCCCATCGTTTCTCCGCTTCGATCTTGACCGGCCCCCTCCTTCTCTCTTTCCGGTGCCTCGCCGGTAGCGAGTTGGAGGGGTCCCTTCCCTTGTACAGCTCTTAGTTGCTAGTAGTAATAGATCTAGAGCTTGGATTTTGGAGTTCTTGATGTTGAAGGAGGTGGAGACGGAGCGCCTGTTTCACTGATTTCTTCTCGAGTACTCTAAAAATACAGGTTCAATCTCTAGTAGCTAGTAATAAAATGCCTTTTGTTCCTTATCTTGCCGATAATTGCTGCTACTTTGGTGGCGCGATTTGCTGCATATTCGGCAAGGGTACGGATTTGGCTAGTGTTGTTTCCTTTGTGGATGTTGCCGTCATGGCTTTTGTCCCTGCCGGACTCCTCCCCGGCAGGTGTATCCCCTCCCTTTTCTTCTCTAGTACTTTGGAATTGGTTCACTCGTGGGTTGATGGTGGCCGAAACTTTCCGTCGATGCGTTTGGGCGGGCACTGGAGTTTCTCGGTTTGGGTTGATCGCTTCTCTTGGCAGATCCCCAATTATGGCTGGGAAGATCTCCTGAGGTCGTGGCCGGTGTTGCTTCATCAAGATCTACGGCAGCGACTTTTTCTCCCTCAAAAGCAGCCTCTGTGGCGGCCGCTGGGTGGACCGCTAGCGGGCCAAACATGCTGCGATGTGAGGCCTTTTGCCCATCTATTCCGCGGTGGTTCGACGGTTTCGTGCTGTACACACCGACTGGTCCCGGCATGGATGGAGGTGCCCCTGTCTGGAGCTTGGCGGTTGGTTCTTCGGCAACTTCTTCTCACTCAGCAATGGAGTTTTCTGCGATGGCGAGTTCCTGCTAGTCTGCAGTTTTCTCCAATAGAGGACTTGCTTGTAATTTTTATCTTTTATGTCCTATATCTGCTTAAGGGCCTCTGTGCTTTTTTCATTTCTTGTAAGGGCCTTTGGGCACATGTAACGAACATTCCAGAGTAATGGAGACTACCGTAGCCCTTTCGGGCGTTCTTCCTTCAAAAAAAAAAAAAATGGATGTGCTGACCTGTCAATTCAGTTGCTCCTAGAATTTGAGCTATGATGTGCCCAATTGAAGGGGCATCATCAGGATCGAGTAGTGTCAAATGTGTACCATGACAGCAGCGTAGCTTAGGATGCTTCAGATGATATGCTTTTATTTTGCCACTATAGAATGCTTTGGAAGCTTGGTAGCGAGATGTGCATTTGCTTACTGACAGAAAAACTCATGACAGTGTTAGGACCATCAAACATTGGAGCATGTATGGGTACCTTTCTATCGTTTTATTAGTGCTGCCCCTTTGACATGAGCGCAGTGGAATTAGAAGAAAAAATTATCGTGCATCTTTCCTCTCTCGAGGCTACATAGTACCCTGTTATTGTTGTATTGACACGATCATCTCTACTACTTAATAAGTTTATAAAACATGACATGTCTGCCAGGTTTGGGTCTGCCCTCTTTGAACCGTAGGATTTTGGTCTACGTAGAATATACTTTAGTGGTCCCCGCACGATTTAGTTTTCTGCCAAGCCCGCGAGTCCGCCCGCTTCAGCACATATTTTCGTTCCTCTGCCGTAGAATACGACTCCGACTCCGCCTGGTTCCCATACGAGAAAATATCTCTCATTCTTCCCTTAAACAAAACTGAGTTCAGGATCCAACCCTGTAGGGATTTCACCAGTTGGATCGAACCCGATGAGGACGCGCTGTTCTAGGTGGTGGTCGCCGGGGAAACGATCGTGTTCGACTCGCTGGTGCCCTACGAGTCTCGCAGCTCCGACAGTAGCGTCGTCATTCTGGTTGCGGCCATACAGCTGCGCGGTCCGTTACGGAAGTACGAGGCGGTGGCCACAGCGTCAGGAGGATCAAGGTCTGGTAAATTACTCTTTAACGTCGGAGCCGTGCAGATGATGTGCCCGCCATTAAGAGCTGGTGGGAGCGCGAGCTGGGGCGCAAAGAAGAAGCCGAGGCATGTGAAAAGAAGGAACACTCCATTGTCAGAGGAGAGGATGAGCAATAGAGGTGAAGACAAAGGGGAGAAGGTGATATAGAAGGTATCCAACATAGGAAGGACACCATGCCAGAGATGAAGGGTCCTATCAAAGTAAGGTGATCGCGAGCTGGTGGACACGCTGGTTCAGAGGATCAAGACGGTGCTGGGACGCAGGGATGCTACAATGCTGTTGAATTCTGTAATAAGATAGTGGTGATTATCTTTCGTGTAAAACCTATGTGTGTGCGCTCTTTTTAGCTTTGTTTTGTGGACTGCTGGAGTTGCTCTTTGGTACGTTCTTTTTTCGGTATTTTTGAACTTTGCTGGGAGATCCCAGTTCAGATTCTGAAAATTCTCCGAGCCAAGCTTTGATTCTCCTCATTTCGGTGCTGTCAGCATTGTCGGCTTTAAATTAGCCTCAATTGCTGCTTCCGCTGAGGCGGTGATACCATCCGTGTTGTGCGCATGAACAACGTTGAAGCAATTTTTTTTTTTTTTGCTCCTTTACTTCCCTGATTCGGAATAATCGAAACCCCACTCGACAAAACGTAAATGTAAAAAGAGAATAGTATTATACTATGTATCAAGAGAAAAGCTGTATACATCCGAGACCAAATCACAGCATGGCAGAGGAGGCTCGAAGGAATGAATAAACACCGCTTGGCAGCAGATGCAAACAGTTTATTAGTTAATTCATTCAACGGCGAACTGCACAAACTTATCCTCTAGTCACAAGTCACACTCCTCAACATACGTGCACAGCAACAATGAGGGCACAATTAATAGTACACATATACTCAACGAGGTCTCATACTCGCGAATCTCATGACAATAAGGATACGAATTCTAGTACGTAGTACCACTCGACAAAATGTAAACGTAGACTGTCAGGTGCGGTAGCCAATGTAATTAAAGTACGTTAATTTGATGGATCAGTAGTAGAACGGGGTGGTGTCCTTGAGCTCGCCGCAGTCGGCGATGACGACGGGCTTGACCGTCCTGCCGCTCATGGAGCCCGCCTTGTCGACGGCGCGCACGGCGTCCATGCCGTCGACGACGCGGCCGAAGGCGACGTGGCGGCCGTCCAGCCACGGCGCCTCGTCGAAGGTGATGAAGAACTGGGAGCCGTTGGTGTTGGGCCCGGCGTTGGCCATGGACACGACGCCGGGCCCGTCGTGGCGGACGGCGCCGACCGCCTCGTCGGGGAAGTAGCGGCCGCCGCCGAGCGCCGACTCGCCGCCGGTGCCGTTTCTCGCCGTGATGTCGCCGCCCTGGCACATGAACCCGGGCACCACCCGGTGGAACGGCACGCCCTTGTAGTGCAGGGGCTTGCCCGACCACGCGCCCCTGCCGCGCTCGCCGGTGCACAGCAGACGGAAGTTCTCCGCCGTCTTGGGGAGCTTGTCGGCGTAGAGCTCGATCACCACGCGGCCCACGGGCACGCCGCCGATGGTCAGGTCCAGGAACACCTTGGGGTTCCTGCTGCGGTTGGACTTGGGCGGCGCCATATGAGAATTAATGGCCTGGGAGAGCAATATATCACAAGGGCTTGTGGAATGGAAGCACAACTAGCTAGCTAATGAGATCGACCTTGTGCAAGCTAGACTTGACTTGGGGCTTGTAAGGAGGTGGTGATGATGGCTATATATAGAGGTGCAAAGAGGACGATTCTGGAGAACAGAACATCTGCCTGCCCACAGATAGAAGAGATGCGCGTTACAAACAACTGTACGCCACTGACGCGTGACCTGAGGCTTTCCTAACTTTACTTGACCGCTATGCTCCGTTCGTTCTTATTCTGTGCTACCGACCTCGCACCAAAACCATTTGAGCTACTAACATTTGTTCACACTTACTGCCCCACTTCCACTGTGTCTTATCGCTTGAGCTAAATATTATTAATAAGATTGTGTAATTGTGCGCGTTCATGATTACACAGGGCAAGATTCAAGGGTGGCTTGCATTTCTTTTTTGCTCAAATTCTGCGTACATAATAAGCGAGATGGGTACAACTTTAGTGGTTAGGTATCTAGGAGGCTAGAGATTATACTTTAATTAAGCTGATAACAACTAATACATAAAACTGCCACACATGCTAATTTTTCTATCGCCCACAAGCTGAGAAAGCCGTGAAACGTGCCCTAGAACCTATCGTCAATTTGCACAGCAGGCCCAGGCGTGATGTTACAGCGGGCGCGGTTGGCGAACAAGGCCAAGGTCAGAAACATAAGTTGTAGAGAATTTGTCTTTTCAGCAGTCTCTATGACAAGAATCGTATCAGAGAAAAAGAAAAACGTTTAGTCAAAACATGTTGGAAATTGATTTCAAAGAATCAAGGGTTAATATGCTCTGTTTCCATTATTAAAATATTTCAACCAAACATAAATGTTATTTTTAGGTATGCATATAAAACTTTAACAATCAATATCATTTTCGATAGAGATAGTCCCTTATGATGGAACTATCTCACCTGGATTCGAGTCCTCAATTCAGCACAAAACACAAGTGTTGCATTTACGACTATTTTATTTTTTTAGTGATAGGTGACATACTTGTCAATAGTAATGCAATCTGTACGTGTTCATACATAGAAGTGAGTCATGATGTGTGTATGTAAGTGCTATTCCCTTTAACCTCACGGATTATATTTTTTTTACAAAAGGTGCATTCATTTTATGAGTTACCAAAAAAAAAATCACGTGAATATCTAAGTTTGCTTGCCTAACAAAGTAGGCGGCACAGGTCGATTCCGTTAACGTAATAACATGATTCTTGTCCAGTTGTAACGCACATATATATTCCTCGTCACGTGTAAGACATCAAAAAGGGAGCAAAAGTTTGGACTTTTCAACCTAAGTCATTTACTTGCAGTCAACGAATTTTATCCTGTTTTGAAAATACACCTTATGTATAATATATAAAAAAGAAAATCTAGGTTACCGGCAGACCGCACACACGCCGTCCATTTTATGTATGCCTCGCTATCAATCAAATTGGCGGAAAATAACATGCCGGAACTTCTGGTCCGAGAAGTTGTAACTCCAATTTCAGCCTCATGTAGTTATTATTCTCAAGTTACATCAGCCGGGCATATACCAAAATTTCCTTTGTCACTTTACTAAATGGCCTCACTCACATGACAATCAGTCATCTTCCATCTCCTAAACATTCTTTATTTACCTGTGTCACGGCCGAGACTGTAACGCGAAAGACAAGCTACATATATATAGGCCTACCATCTTATTTATCGGAATAAATGGCTGGATGAAAACTTAAATTTGGACATTTCTAGATGCCAAAATATTTGAAGTGACTGAGGCAAATTGGGACCCAAAACTAAATCGAATTAGATGCAGCAGTCAATCTTAAGTAGGGAACATGTATCACCTGGGCCTAAAATAGGACACGACTGTAACCAGTTGTCCTAGAAAAAGGTGCTCTGACCGACTCTGTTGCGGATCTGAAAAGAGACACGAAACATCCCCATATCATTGCCCGCCTGTTTGCGATGTGATGATTAGATAGTCTAGGAGCTAGCAGCAATTAAACGTTGCAGCACAAGATACACGGATTAGCGAATCGAATAATCTCAGGTCGGCCGTGTGGGCAAATTACGGAGAGATGCTTAGGCCACTTCGGGGTCTGAAATCGCTCAAAGAAGATGCGAAAACGAAGCTTCCTAGGGTGTCATGCTCAATCTGATGTACTTACATCGCAAATCAGTTTTCGAACCGGAATCCACTTTGGTGGCAGTAACACGTGGAGGACCCCCGAATACACAACTTGGCCATAGTATTTTTTTTTTTCCTTTCCTCGAATACGCAAGAAAGCAGCACATCTTTGTATTAAGGCCGGTCTCAATAGGTTTCATTAGCACTAAATGAGATGCCACATCGACAAAAAATATTGGGGCATAGCACAACTACGTTTCACAGAGATGAAATGCATTTGACACTTTTTCACATGCATAAAACTCCATGGGACCCATTGAGAGCATAAAGTTTCATGCCTACATGTTTTGACCAATCTCAATGCAATAACAAAAATACGCATTAAGACCATCGATTAATGTGTGATAAAACTGAAAAAAAATAACGGTCCCTACTAAATCATCACCACCTCATACTCTTTCTTCATTAGATTGCCCTGATGCACAATCTGCGGCCCTTTTCTTCCGGAATGTGGAGGGGGCTTACAGCCCCGATACACAATCTGCGGCCCTTTTCTTCCTGCATTTACTTCCACTGAAATCCAATCTTTACGAAAACTACTTCCATCCCAATTTGCACATAGCTTGCAAAATGCCAATAATAATTAACATCTCCAGATTAGTCAACTGCAAATTGCTACTCTTGGGTGGGATTTAAAACAGCACTCAAATACATTTCCTGCTATCCATTTCCACAACAACAATGTTAATGTCAACAGCTAACAATAAAAAGAAACTAAAAAAACATGTACAAGGCTGAACTGGTGTTTGCTGGTTGCCAATATTGTCCGACCAGAAGCTTCACAGGTCGTACATCCGCCCAATATTGTTAAATAAGGGGATATTGGGAAGTTAGCCAACACACTTCATTAACAGCGACACAATTTACAAGAACTACATGAGCATGTTACTATGCAAAATCCCGGGGTATAGGAGAGTAGTAATTTGTGTAAGTGACCTGGCCAATGGTTTAAAACTGGAATGCTTCTCTATAGCTGCAAAATATTGAAAAGGATGTCAATAAATATGACATCTTCAACCATTTCAAGTTCATTATTTCATGACTCAAAGTACTATTAGAGCTGATCGTTAAATGAATAGTACCTTGAAGCATAGACTTAATTCCTTTGCAGAAATCTTCAAAACGACCCAGCACTGGCCTAATGCCACATGATTGGGATACACATAGTTCCATGTAAAGTGATGTTTCAAGTATCACCAACAGAAGGTGGCAAACCCTCTGCATCTCAGGATTTAGAGTGCCTGACCCATTTCCATTTCCCTCGAATACTTCCGTAACAATAGAAACCACTTGATCCTGAAAGGAGTTGTAGCAAATGAAAATGTATACGCAAAAATATATCATGTATACTTCTAATAAATATTTCAATTCTTTTAGAGAGAGGAACTTCATCCTTAATGAACAAGTTGAATGCAGATAAAGCACTTGCATCAAATTCGAAGTAAATTTTGCTACAAGTTTATCGTCTCCATTCTGTACAAATCAATATAGTTTTAGAGTAGTAGCTAACTGAATTTGAAATACGAGACTGAAAGGAGAAAATCAAGTAACCTAGAAGATTAGCTGTTTAAGCTACTAGCTACCCACGCCATTCTGTTTAGATGTCATTTTTAGCAATATATAGGGAGATTCCATGACAATAGACTGGTAATTCAGGATTGACACTCCATGTCTCAATGGCATGTGACCAGGCCATACTTGGACTATACCCAACATATAGAGCAAGGTAGCAATCAATTCTTGTGCATCATGTTTAGCCCTCGTGATAGCTCCCACTTCCAAATTCAAACTATTAGCACACCAGTCAATGCTCATCCGATTCCAAATTCAACATCCATATGAGGCTCTTCACGATGGCACTACCAAGAAAATCTCAAAGGACATATATTTGAACAAACAGAGCCAAGTTCCGAACATGACAAGTATTCCAGAAGTACAGGACTAATAAAAACTAGATGCATTGCACAATTTTTGGGAATCAAAACTACAATTTTTGGGAATCAAAACTACAATGTCCTGCACAGAGCTCTATGAAGAAGATAGTAGGAAATAAACACATGGTGTGTCTCATTGACTTAAAATTATCGCGGTTTTTAGTAGTTACCTGTAGACCGTGAAGAATATCAGGCATGGGAAGTTCCGGAAAATTAGCAAGGTCAAGAAACTCCAGTTCTTCTGCCCTTTTGACTGCCTCTTTTGCTTGACTACACAAGAACTTCATAATAAGAAAAGCAATTCTGTAAATCTGCACAGCCATCATCTCAGTAAAACGAGTTTGCCTTAAAGAATCAGAATCGCCCGAACTTCTGTCTCTGATCACAAGGGATGACACTGTACTAGAAGAAATTGGAACAACTGCAGTTGATGAGGTACTACTAGCAGCAAATTTGAACCATCCATATTTGCTCCTGATGATTGGTGGCTTCTCATTAAGCTCTACTTCCTCTTTAGCAATGGCAGGGCAAAAAAAGGATAGGTTCCAGTTGGAGGAATCGCTTGTCTTTACACTTCCTTTGCTTATAAATGCAAGCAGGTGTATAATAATTTCTCTTAGTTCTGAATCTACTTCTTTCATTCCTGTGTCACGTGGAAAATGAGATTTCGCCAGAATACAGAGAAGGGTGAGAATGTTCTCAGTAAGGCTAAGAGCTGAAAGTGATGTCTGCGACTTCTGCAACAGTGCCCTTTTCTTGTTCTGGTGAGCAGTAACGCTTTGTGCAGATAAATAAGATGACATCAAAGGCACCTGTCCTGAAAGGAAGCTGATAGTACTGTTTGCAACATTGTTACGAGAGATGTCATCATCTGAATAATGGTTCAGAGATGCAACTATAGCAAGACCCAAACTCCAGAGATTCACATCCTTCATTTGAACGCTCAAAGAGTTTCTCAAAGAGGAGTCATCCAGAGACAATTGGCTCAAAAGCAATTTTAAGAAAGCAAAAATATTGGCAGACTGAAGAAATTTTGCACCATCCTTTGTTCGCCCCAATGTCAGGAGGAAATTCAGTATAACTTGAGTAGATAACAGATCTCCGTTTTGGCACTTGTGTAATATAGCTTGGAGACGAAAATGCTTTTGGAAAATGGGCACCCACACATTAGAAGGCACAAAGCCCTTCAATATTAAGTCCATCGAAGCAACAGCAACATCACAGCATTCTCTATTCTCTGCCAATTTGCATAGCACAGGCAACAAGCTCATGCTTAGAAGGGATAATTCGCCAAACAATTTAACATCACCTGGTTCATCTTTTATGTCAGCCTTGCTGTAAATGAACTCATATGAAGACAAAAGCAAGACAAGGAGGGCCTTCACCGGTTGCTTAAGAGCACGGCTGGATGGCATGAGATCGACCAAAAAGGAAGTGGCAGCAACTGAAGTTTTCATAAGAAGTATAATATCTGGATAGAGATTATTTGATTTTGTATTTTGCTTGAATCGATGAAACAGTATCCTTGCAAGAGTAAGCAATAATTCCACTTGCCCAAACAAGAGAGGAAATAAAACCTCATTTGTATCCTCTTGAGGAAGTAGTGAATCCACAGTTGACTCGAATGATATGCATGCACATCTAACCGCGGATCGTATAGTTGCTATGGAAATATTTCCATCAGGTAAGTTTAAGTGCTTGTTGGAACTCTGCAGAGGTTTGAGATTATTTGATCAAAAATGAGTTATTTTCTTAGAAATCCAAAAGCTAACAAGACTTTGTCATTTAGCTCTGATCTACATTGGCAGGTCCCTAGATTTGACTACGTGTGTCCCCTAGGTCCCTGCCAGATCGTTCTCTATGACATAACAGTATGTAAGAGCAAGGATCTCAAGAATTGTACCAACTTACCGCTCCAGTATGGATAGATAAAAATGTCAAGAAGGACCTCAAAGTAGAAAGCTTTGAATCAGCATAACATTTTGCCATGTTTGCTTTATGCATATTGTGCAGCATTTTTTCGGCTACTTCTTTGGAGGTCTTCCAGTCTGAATGGTTCCAATATTCAACACCAAGCTCATCACGTATGTATTGAACATCAAAGAAAATATTGTAGTTAGCCTCTAGGTAAGTGGTCTGTACTTGCTTCAAAGGGCTGTCTTCAAAAACTTTAAACTCGAGAAGGAAATTAAGCAGCTCCTTAAAAGAACCGGACGTAATCGGACGGCCTTTGAGCTCTCCATGTATGTGATAATAAAGATCATTGATGACCAAATTATTAAGTTCTTGTTCACCACTGCACAATCAAGGGAAGGGGAAAAAACAATAAAACAGGGACCTACTTTATATACAGCACAACCTTGCAAGAGAATATAATGAACAAATTGGACTAGCCAAACATATATTGAATGGTGTGGAAAATCATTTGAGTGTCAGCACTGGGCTACACAGAAATAGGCAATAATCCTTCTCAGCATTTGCATTAATGTTAAGCTTGGCTGGAAAAATTCTAATCATATAATGGCAAAATCTTCAGCACTTATTGCGGTGTGCAATCTAAACCATAAGCTCAGTCAAAATTACAGTAGATACTTTTTATGAGAGTTTCATGCATACACCATTAAACTGCACCTAGCTTCATAACATGCTGAAAAATAAGGCATTATCTATGCCTTTATCATCACCCAGCCAACTTTTATCTAGAACAAGACTTTCAGAAAAAGATCTTCAGACAACTTTATCAATGTCACAACACAAAATGACATCAATAAATGCCTCAATTTGAATCCAGCAAAACTCAATGATAACATAAATCAGAAGAAATTAAGAAGAGTACCTGTATCCATGCAGGGAATATTGTGACAGGAGAGCTAAGAATGCATGGTGTTGCGATAACTGCATAGTGCATACATAGAAAGATGTTGGTAGGTAAAAGAAGAGTGTAGTACCATATAAGTAAAATCTAGTGGCCCAAACATTCAACAGAAGTATCTTTCAGTAAATTTGTTTGTTCTGTTTCATTTTACCTAGCCTACAGTGACTTGAAGTCAAGAATGCCAAAACATCCACTCAACTTTATTTATGCACTACCCCCCCCCCCCCCCCCCAAAAAAAATAAATAAAAGAAAGAAATGCACAAAAAATATATAATGTAGATGCCATACTTTCATTGATAGCACCTGAATCTTCTTCACCATTGAGAAAGATAAGGCACCAGGATCACTAGTGGATAATTTCGTTATTAGATGGATGATACAAAGGCAGGCAGCTACCTGTCAAAGGAAATATAATATCTGTTAGTATAGAGCAATCACAGGAGTAAAAATACAAATATCGGGATTGTCATCCTTGGCCTCGAAGTCATGTACTTCTATAAAACCATACCGCGAGACTCAGCATTATAATGACCCACGTTAAACTAATTCCCCTTTGCTTAGTTGGTATCACAAGTTTATCTTAGAATCCTAGGTGACCCAAACCGTCACATGCTTCCGCATATCGCGCACCCAGGGAGATCGATCTCCATGATCTCCGCCTTTGGCAGCACCCAGGGAGCTTCTCCCCAAGAGAGTGCTTTTTTTAATGCATTCATGGGGTTTTTCTCATTAGTCGTGGATCAGCCTTTCCCTTTAAATTTTTTGTGCATTTCTTTCTCATTCATGGGGTTTTTAATGCATTCAAGATTGGTTTGAATCACGCCCATTGCCTATTGTCCTCACAACTGACATGGTTGTTGTACTGGACATATCCGAACTCTTATCAAGCAAAGCTTCGCTTATGTGCCCACTGCACAGATGTCGTCCTCATTATTCTGACATGATATTGCTAGCCTGATGGCCAAACGGGAAAAATTTCCATGTTCATTCCATCTTCATAGTTATCCCTCCTAACTGTATGTTGCCATTGACCTCTGCCTTGCCACACACACCGACGCCCTTGCCTCTGCTATTCAAAGTCTTTGCTACACCCTTAGCTCATCAGGGTCGTTAGGGCCGTTATGCCAGCCCAGTGTGTGAACTGCAACCAGGGAGTCCATCATCATCCTTTTCACACTGGCAGAATCCACATAGACGTGTGTGCATCATGGCATCATGCTGTTAAAACTTAAAAGTGCTGTGGGTGCTACAAGCTGCAAGTGAGTGGACTGCTACAAGTGTGTTAGGAGTCCACAGGAAGCAGGCTCCATGCTGTGCTGGTGCTGTCGGAAAGATGGAAGAATAGGGAGAGGAAGGGGCTACCAGGAATAGGATTCATTTTATTTGCTGATTTGTGTGGATTGGTGTGGCAGTGTCGGCAACCGTATGACCAAGTGAACACCACATCAGCTAAACCCGAGTCACATCAGCCAATATACTTAGGACAATTGCGTTTCAACAGTTTGAACATTGTGTTTTAGATGTTTTCATACTTGATTGAAAAACGAACAATGGCTGGAGTTGTGGGTAGAAACTCCAACATAAAAAAAATAAAAATACAAGCATATGAGTCTATGACTGCAAATGCACACATGTAATGAAAAAAAGATTATGACACACCATAGGTTCCAAAGGAGGAAATGGAAGTAGAGAACCAGTGAGCATGGGGGCAAACAAACTGAAAAGAAAATAAGATATAATACTTCATTGGCAAGAAAACAGAAAAACTACCTTTGCACGATGAAGAAGCTCCTTTTTATATGCATTACTTGACAAATGATTGATCACATCATGCAGGATAGTATCATCAAACCATTTGAGAATTACACTACTTCGACAAGGTGCATGGGTAGGCTCTTTACGCCCCTTCGAACCATCAGGGTCAGGATTGCATGTTTCTGCATGTAACTTTCCTTGCAAGAACAATTCATGTGACATGATCTCAAATATTTTACCCTGACAATCGGACCTGCAAATGGAAAAGCTTGAACGATACCGATTGTATGTAAACCATATTGTATAGAATTATTTTGTTATGTAACCAGTTTTAAGAAATGCTACAGCTTAACTCAGTTACGGCAACCACACTTAAAAAAATGCACTAATTGAAAATGCAGCAATGTTTCGAAATATTCATAAAAAAATAAATAAGCATGTGAAATTTCATTTTCATGATCACCTTTGATATCGAGATAAAAAACTGATTTTTGTCTGTTTCGTTTCCTTATAGTATAGGATGAATTTGATACTGAATGTTTACATATTTACTCAGCTTCATTTACTGCAGGACCTTTTGACGAGAAAAGAAACAGTTTTCGAGAGACGAAAAAAGAAACAAGGCATCATGCTAAATTCACAAATGGGGACCTGGGATACCAAACTAGTGTCCACTATTAAATAAAAATTTGGGACTTAATTCAACAAGAGTATAAATTGAAAGAGAGAAGCTCCATGACAACACCTCAACGAAAATTTCTCATCAACAACGTCAACACCATCAACAGGAGAGCCATCAAGGGCAGCACGAATACACTGTGATAAGCTATCCCAGAATTTTGTAGAGCTTCTCAGCTTCTCTAAAATGTAGATAAACTGAATACCACTTTCCCATAATGCCTTCAATAAGTCAAGTACACTTTGTAACACAGAAGGACAGCTGAAACGAAAATATTTACTTATGTTAGGGACAATTCAGCTCATTTCAAACAAATTGAACAAAAATTTTATCATTCCTTTCTATATATCAGAAAAAGGAAGTGCGGCAGTGAAGCCATGAAAAAAAATTAGGAGGCGCAAAAAAGCCATAAGTTTTCTGTTAGAGCTTTTAAAAGAAGTTTCTTAAGTAGGAATGAAAATATTCTTCAAGAGAAACAGATATCTCTGTTTGTCTAAGAAAATACTCTAAGAAGATCAGAACCCCCACATTTTAACTTAAAAGCTGACACCATTACAAAAGAAACAGTGACAAATGCAGTAAGTCCATTACCTATCCATGAGTTCCGTGGCCCTTACAGCGTAGCTCAAGATTTGATCAACAAGCCTATCCTTTTTTTTCTCAACCAACGAAGCAAGCAGAGCAGGCTGCAATGACAAAAAATGCAGGTTACTTCTCATATTCAATCATTTAAAGATTGACGCGTACTTTAAGTATAGAAATAGGTCCGATGGGAAGATATTTGAAACAATTCTAAGGGACGTGGTGGTGATGAATAATAACAATGTTGCATCACATAAAGTTCTAATTTTTTAATTAGAAGTTAACAAATAATGAATATGGATAAATCCATCATATAACAGTTTTAACATAATTAATAGTGCTGCCGGAATTGGGTCTAGCTCAATTCAGGGCAGGTGTGGGTGCAGCACACCATCACACAGGTTCAAGTCCTCTTCAACTCAATTTGGGGTTCCCAATTTCATCTTATAGGCAATGTCACCTAGTTCTTCCTAAGTGAGGTATTTTAAGTGTTGCAAACTATGCTGGCAAACATACAGCTATATTAGTCATTCAACTTGACCAAGTAGGTATGCAGTTCCTTTACAAACAGCACCATCGGTTATGGAGCAAGCCTAAAATGTTGGCAAGGAATTAGCACATCTATTTGACCTTGGGTGAAGCAAGAAAGCAGCCAGTAAATCCTGAGTTTGGTGCCTGCTTACATTTCAAGCTCACACAGCCATATCACCATTGCACTTAGGGAACTAGCAAATCTGCTCTTGCCAGGTGAAATTTAAAGCGTTTATCTGTGGGCTTTGGGGCATAAAAAAACAAAAAGAACCAAGTATGCGCTTAAGCCAAGAATAGATCCACACAAAAGTAGCATAAATCAATGATATTTGAAAAATACAAGGACTCAATAGGTTTGCCAGACAACAGGCATTGAAATCACAATTAATGAATTACACTAGAAGTGCCTTTCCAGTTACTCCTATATGCATTCAGTTATTGCCAGGACATTACGTCAAAAAAGGTTATTGCCAGGACCAAAGGGGGCAGACATTTAAGTGATGGTCATCATACAGAGTTTCAAGTTAACACAAGACTGATTGATCCAACCAGCTCCCTGCCTTTATGTCAAGCCTTCTTAATTCATGTCCAAAATAACCTATGCAGTTTATAGTAGAATCCCAGCACAAAAAAGAAAAATTAGACATAACAAAGTTTACTGTCTTCGATAATGAACTTCTGTTTGGTTGAGTGCAAACAAGTTGTGATACTTCAAACTAAAGAATGACGACTAGTAAAAAACAGTTGGAATCGATTGTTCTCTTTTTCGCTATTACTTTCTCATAAAATAGCATGAGTTTTCGAAATTTCCCCAAATATGTTGTGCAACAAAAGATAATTTCAGTATCTATAACGTTCTATAAATGTCATAAAATTGATAAAAGAAAAGATGAGACCTTTGGAATGAACATGTTGACCGAAGAGGAAAAAACAAATAAATAAGAAATACTTCACACTTCAAACCTGCTGGGGTTGTATTTTAGTGTACATTGGTCATGTCAAAGTTATAAATACAAACATGAACACTGCAGAAGAAACAGTACCTGATAACGAGCAGTAGAAGTCAGAAGGTTAAATACAGCCACTGCTAAACAACCATTAGTTTTATCTTCCTCATCAAGAATGCAGGTAATACTTGCTTGCAATCTCTGAATCTGAGAAGAGCCAAAAGGGAAATAAAACATATGATGTAGTTAAAGAAACAGTTAAAATATGCTCATGAGTCATGAACACTGAAGCATTGAATCCACAGCGGATAATACAGCTACTAACCTCTGAAACATCTCCTGTGAAGCTAGCATTTTCCATTAACTGGGGTTGGGCTTTATATGCAGTGAAACACAATATTGACAAGGCTCGGATGGCAGCTCCTTGAATATCCTTTTGAAACAAATGAAGACCCACAGGCCCAAGGTTTAAAATGAAAAGATAAGATACAGACACCACAAAGAAAGTAAAGCAAAAAAGATGAAGTCAAGTTTCAAGAATTTTTTGTTTTACAGGTAACCAAAATGGCCTGGTGTAGTTTTATCTCTTATCTAGTAAGTTATCTTATGAGACAACAAACACACAAATTCACTACTAAGAGACAAACATCCAAAACTGTCCACAACCAAATGCATAGATCGATATGAACCTAAAATCTAACATATGGTGGAGACAAAGCAAAGTTCAGCGGAGCACATGACTAGGTTACTAAAACGGTTCTTCCACATATACATGTGAGCAGGCCCATGATTTCAAGTCGTCCGACTAATCGCGATTAGTCAACAATTAATCGATAAGTCGCTTGGCTGAGTTTGACTTGGGTTGGTGACTCGACTTAGGCGACTTATTTCTAAGTCGTCCGACTTATCGTTCGACTTGGACGATTAGTCGCCATTTTAAGTCGAGGACGACTTACTGGGCCAGGCTGAAAGATTATTTGGCAGCCCATCTGCTTTGGCCCATTAGGGTTGCATGTGTCTCTATGTCTCCAGTGCCTCCTCCCTGCTCCTCTCTTCTCCAGCCGCCAGAGAACACCGCTCCTCTTCTCCTTGCTCGTCTTCTCATCTGCCAGCCGCCACCAAGTGAAGGATTCAAGGAGATGAGTCAATCTTCGTCCTCCAGCGCCTGCTGCTGCTTCTCCCTTCCTCTATCCTCTAGCTCTACTCTCGTGGATCTGCTGTCTGCTACTCAAGCACTCACGGTGTTCCCTTCTACAGAAGCAGTTGATGAAGAATGCACTCATGGTCTTTGCCCTCCTACTGGACCAGAAGCAGCTGTGGAAGATCGTGCTCATGGTCCTTGTGCTAGTACTGAACCAAATGTTGTTCTATCATTCGGATCTGCTGCATTTTCATGTATCAAATTTTCTAAGTCGTCCTAGTCGTTCATGAGAGGTCTGGACGACTCAATGTCTGAGTAGGGCCGACTTACTATGATAAGTCGGTCCAAGTCGTCCGACTAATCGAGTAAGTCGATAAGTCGGTGCTCTGGCGACTTAAATCGACCCACCGACCTAAAAAAGTGGGTGAGCACACGCACCATGGGCACATTTATTTCTTCTTTTTCTCCTTTTCTTTTTCCTCATATATTGAAACATATAGTTGCTTTACATGAATGAATATCTTCACAAAGCAATTGCAATATGTTATCCATGGGCACATTTATACAATTAATGTGAAAACTCAGTACAAAAGGCCACAGTTAATTGATATTGCATCATGTAGCAAAAAGAATTAAGTTCAGTACAATTAATGTGAAAGCACCTTTTAGGAGATAAGATAAATGAACGACTTACAGAATTGTGGGACGACATCAATGATATAAGAGCTGTGATAAATGAAAATGGCTTCAGTGAAGATGACAAAACCATCGTAACAAATGGCGGAATTGGCATTGAATCCTGAAAGAATAACAATAGTCAAGAAAGCAGAAAAAAAGAAACAGCACCACTTATGTTTTTTTAGGGGAATACACATCACTACATAAGTTACTGCTCATCTCAGCAGAACTGTGACAAACAGTGAATCAGACATTAAATCACTTATTGTTGAAATCAATCAATGCGTGTGTAGCCACATAGATTGATGCTAAAGGTATTTTCGCAATTGCTTATATGGTATCCATGTAAGCCCAATCAAATGGCATCAATGGTCCCTTAGTCTACTGAAAGGGATCACGCTAAAAGTTCTAAATGCTAGAGGGAAAGGGAGTGCACTGTAAATGTCAGGTTGTATTGCACGTATATATCACAGGAGGAAAAAACCATAATACACTTAAAACCCTAGCAATAAATGAACGTAAATGGTTAACAAACATCAGCCCCATCTTTTAGCCTTCTATACAGTTTACACTGAAAAAAAATTCAAAATACTAAGTATCAAATAAATTTTATCAGTGCATAAAATGGAACTCCCATGGTTTATCCAACATTGCAGCAGAAAAGAGAACAAGTTTCTAGCAATGTGCTTGCTAAGTATGACATGCTAAATTTTTCGTACTATGTGAAAAAAGAGATATTTATATCATATACGACGCAAGTGTGTGTCACACACAAGGTTCTCAATTTCGGAAAAACCGAGAAAACCGCTACCAGAAAAACCGGTCCGGTAAACCGGAAAAACCGGGCGGTTTTCAATTTTGCTACAGAACACAGTTCAAATTTTTCCGAAAAACCGGTCGGTTTTACTAACCGGACCGGACTGGTTTTCCCGGTTTTCGCCCGGTTTTCGCGGTTTTCGAACGGTTTGGCGAACCCTGGTCACACATAATACACCATATAGACAGCCCTTTCTATTGGTCTAACCCTTAAATTAATTTTAATTTAACTGATAGCTACCTTACATTGAAATGGCCATAACTTTGACTTCAGAACATTAATCCACATGTAATTAACCTATCTGATATAGCAGAATTGGGGTGGCTACGTCCAACAAGTAAACAAGGCACTCCACATGGTTTGATAATGTAAGTGTCCCTAAGAATTAGCAACAGTAGGAGCTATTCCGTGTCAGCTCCAAAATAGCTCCTACTGTTGCTTATTTTGAAATCACAGCAATTCATGACACGTGGTGGTCACGAATATAGCTGAGACTGGATTGGTAAGGCGAAATTGCTCTCATAGCATTTAAAAAAACCATTTTCCATGGCACAATTTAGTGATTGACTGATTTTAGAAGTACCTCAGGATTTTGCCCCATACTCTAACAATCTAGCACTCCATCGTCCCTCTGTTCTCTGCCTCCTCCAGTGCAGGCAAAAGGAAGCAGCGTGAACGATAGGTAGGGGTCAGATGTAACTATGTAAGGTGAGGGGCGAGAGGCTGAAGTCATGTTCTTGTTCACAATCGAAGGGGATGTGCTGATGGTTGCCCTCATCAGGGGCGAGGTGATAACAGACTCATTGCTCCTTTAGGACTCGGATCTGGTAGTGAGGATTGGTACTTTGCTGCCCCACCCATCGAGATCATGTGGTTCCTCCCAGCCTCATGTATCAAGTACTGCAACTGGGAGAGAGGTTGAGACCTGTGGCAGGGCTGCATCCACTCAGCACAGTGAGCAGTAGGAAGATGAGATGCGGTTGGAATAGCTGGTGTTGTAGTTCCAGCTGAATCGGATGGAGTCCTCATTGGAGAAAAAGAACACAGCTTGGTGTCCAACAGAGTTATTGATCAGTGTGTGATCCCGGCCATGGTTTTTTAACCTAACAATAAAGTGGTAGATAAAGAAGACAGGGAACAAACTCAATGCTATGAGAGAAATCCACACCCCCCCACCCCCTAAAAAGAAAAAGGTACAAGAGCAAACACCTTCAAATCTAGTGCCATGGGAGAAATTTCGTCTGTTTAAAAATGATGCGAATGGAATTATGAAATCAAAATCATAAAGAAAAAAAATACATCACAAGATTCCATAGTCTTACCTCTGGTAAATTCAATAGCGTGTAATATATAATATTGAGTCCACTACAAAGGACAAGTTGTATATCTTCGGTATCATTGAGGCCATGAAAGTAGCTGTTACACGAGTGCTGAAACTTAAACATTTTAGCAGATTGTCACATAAACGGTCATAAAGCTAACAAAAACATAATATTCAAAGAGAGAACGTCCTTACTTCCAGTAGTTGCGTTGATGTGGCCAATATCCGCCAAAGTACATTGTGGACTGAAGTATCATATAATAAAATTTCCCAAATGATGCCACCAAGCTTTGATGAGAATGGTTTGACTTGAATACAGATTTTCACCAATTCAAACACCTTGTCAAGCAGTTCAGCAGCTATATTTAGTTTTCACAACTATGGACAGTACCAACAAATAAAACGAGCTCAATAAAAACTTAAAATAATTTTAGAGCAAAACTATTTGAAAGAAAATGATAATGAAACTAACAAGTTATCAAACTTAAAGAGATGACTTTTGAGTTCCATTGTTTTTAAGGCGGTAAGGTGCGGCGTGGCGACTGAGCACCACTTGATGCTTAAACGCGCAAGGTGGACGCTGCAGCGACGCCATACTAGGACGCCTTGACGCAGAAATAAAAGAGTGAACCGTTCTCTGTATACAGCCACTCGTCCAAATATTGCTGGCCTGCTGGGATTTTTTCTTGTTCGGTCCACTGGAGGCTGGCCCAATAAGATGGAACATTGAAGGCCCGCGTCCAGCACCTATCTATCACAGTCAGAACTAAAGTTCCCAATCTTATCGTCTCTAGCGGTGGCGGCGGCGGCGGATGGCCAGAGACGGCGGCGGAGAAGGGGCCAGTGGCCGGTGGTTAGATCTGCCTCCCTGACCCCAATTTTGTGTCTTTTTGGCACTCGATCTGCTTTCCCCCAGTCTCCTCCCCTGTTCTTCCTCCCGTAAGGCGAGTCGCCCTGAGAGGAGTCCGCGTCCTACCAACGCCTTGATGAGAATGGTTTGACTTGAATACAGATTTTCACCAATTCAAACACCTTGTCAAGCAGTTCAGCGGCTATATTTAGTTTTCACAACTACGGACAGTACCAACAAATAAAACGAGCTAAATAAAACTTAAAATAATTTTAGAACAAAACTATTTGAAAGAAAATGATAATGGAACTAACAAGTTATCAAACTTCAGAGATGCCTTTTGAGTTCAATCAACAGAAAAACGGCTCCACTCAAAAAAGTACCAAACCAATAATTCATCATATTGAGTAAATAGGACAAGGTAAACAAAAATAGAACTGTACCCTGAGGGTTATCTTCCAGCGACTACACTTCTTGTATTTCCAATTCATATGATTAACCATGATGTATTGAACTGAAAATACAATTAATGCTGATATCATATCATCAGCATCAGCTCCTTTCCGAAGAACCTGCATGGCGAAATCAAGCACTGGGAAAGCACAGCAATTGACATCAGGTCATTGTTGTACCAAAACAATAAAAAACGAAAGGTAGAGTAATGACAAGTGAAGATGAAAATTGCATAGAGTCCTCAACTGACAGACCAAAAAAAATCCAATGACAATTTTTATTTATTTTTGGCTTACAATGCCATGAGCTCAACTCCACCAATGTTATCTCAACATAGCCAGTCCCGAGCCCAGGAAAAGGAGGAGTTGTGATAGGACTGGCGAGCCAGTAAATATAACTAGGCACTTGTGGAGATGAAACCTAGATGAATTACTATTATGTTAGTTTGTGTGGTTTCATCCCTAGCCTACCCTAACTTGGTTGCGACTGAAACCCTTTGTTTTTATTATTGTTGTTTTTACAATATCATGAGCTCGTTCCATGAGATGTCAAAAAAAAAAATATAGAAATTCAAAATTCAGAAACTGGCACTGCAAGTTGAGTGAGCAGCAGTTTTTCTGTGACAACGCAGGAGAACTGCGCGTCATTTCATTAATAGTAGAAGCAAAGTTATGGGGGACCCCCGAAAATAAAAACAATAGACAAACTAAACTATACAGGAACCCCAGCGAATAGCAGGGCGACCTCGTAATATTTTACGAGACGCCAAATACCATTAGCAAGCGACCCAAGTAGCAGGATGCTCAAGCCACGAGCACAAGCCATGCACCAGAGAGAGGCTTCATGCCCAACCGCCATAATTGTCCAGAAACGTATATCTTGGTGTTAAACCTCGATATTTAGGAATGGAACTAATCATGTTAAACCTGGAAGATAACCTCTTGCGATCAACAGACATTCTGATGAGCAGACAACAGTGCTCAACACAGATTTTGCCAGTACTTCAGACTAGATTGATGCCCGTTAGAATTTCATAGAAAGACGATCACCAAAACCAGAATAAACATGATAGGTCAATAAGCATTTATTCTACCATGACAGGTCAAGCGTAACGGATCCACCTCGATTTGGGGATGTCGGAACAATCAATAGTTCATACAACAAAGAGACAAAGGCTAAACTAGCTTAGAAGAAAAGGAATCTGTTTGAAGGGAACATGCCTGAAGCTGTAAGAGCAGAACAATCTCCGTGTTCCTCAGAGGTAGCAAAGAGCATTCTAGCCAATGGACCAGAAAGCAACCAATCACTGCAGAGGTAGTAGCGCTGGTTATCTTTCAGATGTTCAATTACAACAACTGAAATAAAAGTCCGGAAACAGAAAATACATTGGGCTTTCCAAATTAATATATCAAGTACCATGTTGATACAAGCAAAATTTGCAAATGTAAACATTTTGTTTTGCATTATATTTTGCTAGCAACTAGAGTATGTACACAACAGTCATTGCTGTCAACAAGCAACCCAAGTAGTGAAAAAGAACACCTCAGAGATGATGTCAGCTTGAGGTGTTCAAATTTGCAGTGGTCAATGCTCTGGGATTGCTCTGAGTTATTTGAACAAAAGAAACATAACAAATTTACCTTGATGGACCCTTTAATTGTGAAGTGAAGATGTTGCATTCAAACGCCGCATCAAATACATGATCTGGAGCACTAAAAGAAACATCATAGTAACAGCTCGTTAATCAAAGCAATTTGAAACAACAAATTAACAAAGAACTTATAGGAAGGATAGATCCACTGCGCAAGAAAATAACAGAAGTCGTATTACAATGCAACATGTAATAATCAAATTTAGCATTGTTTGAGTTCCTATCAAAATAATAAGCAAGTAACAAGTAACTTAACAACATGAATATCTAGGCGCCCTTGTTGAACCATTTGCTATATATGTATTGATCTTTTGCACTACAATAATATTGTAATGTCCTGAAGCACACACAACTATAATCCCAGATCGTTGCCAGCCAATAAGACTTCGTTCCAAATGTTAATTTTCTTCAATTACAAGTATGAAGAAGAAATTAACTTACCATTTGATTATTTCTGCTAGCAGGCCAACAGTTTTGGACAATATTTCAGCATTACTAACATCTTGCACATATTTGAAAATAGAATTGCAAAATATTTTGGCAACATCAATCCTGAAAAAAGATGAAGCATATTATTTAACATTGCATTACAAAGTACGTACTGTATTGAATCTGAGGATGTCCAAAGCACTATACTGAATCTGAGCATGTCCAAAGCACTGTATGGAATCTGAGTATTTGTTTCAAACCTGATATGTTTTTCAATCTGTCCTATGTTCTTTGATGTTTGAACAGCCAGCGACTTGTCAGCATGCACCAAAGCAAAGCACAGGTCCTACAGAAGAATGGGGATTTATGTTCAAGATTCAAAAAGAAACATATCATGCAGAACGGTACAAAAGGTCAGAAAAGAGTAACCAATATAAAGAACAAAGACTGAATAAGTCAATGTGATTAGTCAGAATAGCAACTAAAGATGCAGGCCACAGAACAAAGAATCGGTACCTTGTTTGATGACACCATCCGATAAAGTAGGTCCATGATAATAGAGGCCTCCTCATAATTGCATGAATGGAGATCTTGTGCCAAAATTACAAGTAGAAGGAAAAAGCCAGAATGGGGGAACTAGTACAGCAATATGGCGAGTCTCAGCAAAATTATCCAGAAAAAAACAAATATAGTTTTGAGCAGTAGAAGCAATCCACATTTTTCCACTTTCCAAAGTACAATTAGACATAAATATCATACACAGAAACTAAGGTTTCCATTTTCATTATTGCAAGGTCCTCAGGGAAAAGGAGTTGAAGCGGAAGAAATAAACATATTTATACAAAAAAAACATTATGAAACTTCACAAGGATTACAATATTTGAACGCCTATTAGTTTCTCAGGCTGCCTGAAGCATCATATATTTGAAAACACAAAAGGGATATACACTTGTTCATAAAAAAGACTACTTTTACATATAAGGAGAGCACCACAAGATATGAAAAGAGTCTGTTGGCGGTCCTGGTCCGGTTCGCTATGTGAAGAACGCTCTATTTTAACATGTATATTCCCATCCAAGACAATCGGAGGAAATGTGAGTTTACTAAGAACAATACCACATCCTATAACTGTTTTCCATTTTCTATATTTTTTCATGGATTAGGTTCCTGGAATCGCTGTACATGCCGCGAAAGAAAACCAATAATCTTTTCTCTTAATTTCCAAATTTTGATTAAAAAAACCGAAATACATTTTTATTACAACAATGACATGGACACAAGGTATAGTTCTCTTGTGCCTTCACATCTTTAATTTTTTAATCCGATATTGCCAAGCTAAACCTCAAACGTTCTTATTTACATGAGTAATCCCTGATTTCCCAGTACAATAAAATGAAAACATGCACTGTGCTAAACTTTAAATTTACAGAAATATCAAAAAGAAAATACAGCTTAAGGAGAATTATGGGTGGCTTAATGACATATAACAGAACAAATAATTTAGAAGCAATGAATAGAATTTCACCATTGTCATATAGTTAAGCATATCGCAAAAAGATGTAACAATAGGACTTCTTTGTTTATTTGAAGCAACAGATAAACAGTCTACTGGCTTCAACAGATAAGGATCCTCCAGAAACAAACGAAGTATAGATAACAGCGGGCAAACAGTGGGCTAACATCCTTGAATATACTTTTCAAGAACTTTCAACATGAAGTATGGTAGCACAAAGAAGGTAGCTTACCTCCCAGCGAACTAATGCAGCATCCTCTTCAAGAACTTTCAAAATGTAACCATGGCTTCCACTGGGGATTCTGATGCCTTCAATACCAGCAATACTAATTGGATGGTGATTTTCAATTTCATGACAGTCATTCAAATTGTCAGAAAAATTAGCAGGAATGGTATACAATGTTGTAACCCCATTCATCCTCTCAAGATAATTGTATCTGCAACACACCCCAGAAAATAAATACTTCAGTAAATTGCAAGTGAAAAATAAGCGAGGCACAACAGATAAGTAGCGTGAGCTTATATAAGGCTCCCAATTGAGTACAACAATATTGCATTGCTATTATTTAATCATGAAGCCATGCACTTTCACATTGATTGCTGTTGAAAGATTAATAAAAAAAAGTACATCGTAAGGTAAAACAATTTGACAAGGGATAATTTGTTAGTGAAAACCATTCTGCATATAGCACGCTGAAGATGACTTGTCTAAGGGTACAGAACTGACAATATGAGTAATTCTGAGTAAGATTTACATCGGAATAATATGGTTTATATGTTTTAACATCAAAGGTTTTTTTTTATATGTTTATATCGATAGAAATAAGGGTATCAGAAAACCCTACTTGTCACCTAATAGGTACATTATTGGAATAAGTTGGAACGTTTTAAATACTTAGGAACATTAAAATAGGCATATTATTAAAATAAGCAAGACTTGAGTTCAAGATGAAACCATAAGGTCCATAGTCTCTCTTCCTCAAATATGTGCATATTCTTAACATTTGATGCGGACAACCATAACTCAAATACATGATGATAGGACAATACAGGACGCACAGAAATAGGCAGGAAAAAAGGGGCATTTGCATGGTTACCCCTGTTTTAAGTGTTAACTATGAATTTGTCCTCATTTTTTTTCAATTTTGCACCATTGCCCTTGTTTTCATCCAGGTTATTGCATCATTGCCCCTGTTTTGAGGAACAAAAATTACGGTTTTGGCATCAAAGTAGGGGCAATGGTGCAAAGTTGAAAACATGAGGGTAAATTCATAATTGAGATACAAAGTAGGGGCACTCATGCAATATCTGAAAAAAAATGTTTATTGGGAAAAGAGCATCAAAATTTGTACAGTAGATGTACAATAAATAGACACAAGTAAAAACACATACACGCATTGAGCTGGCCAGTTCCCATGGCAAACAGCTGATAAGAAGCGAATCAGTTCCGATATTTGGAAAGGATACTCCTTCTCCACCATATTAAGAACAGATCTGATTGGACCATCAACAAAACTATCTTTATCCCAGAATTGCATACAGAGCGACTCCTGCAAAGTTAAAAGAGGATAAGATGATTTCAATTGTGATACACATGTATGATTCCGCACAAGTAGTAACAGTAATCGTATTCAAACCTCTCCATCATAAACCTCACATACGATACTCAAAATCATGGCAAGAGAACTATCTTCTGTCTGCAGAGAAAAAAAAAAGGCAACCAACTAGTTAAGCAAATTTTTGTAGTTTTCCCCCTCAGTAGCAGTTCAATTTAAACGATCATAATGAACCAATAGATTCCATTTACCTGATAAGAGACCTCATATGAAGCAACGAATGCTGAAATGAATGCCCGTAATATACCCCGATAACCAGAAACAGGACCCTGAAATTAAGATTTTTGCATGAATTTGATGGAAAATTTCCCCTTGGAATCTTACTTGAATGAATAAATGTAATTTTTATTATGATGCAATTGGTCTTGTTATCTATTGAATTGAACACATATCACACGAGAACATTTGGAACAATACTTGCAGAACTTCAGTGAACATTGATTGCAGAATTTCAGCGAACATTGATTGTCCACCGGAATCTTAAAGCAAACAGAAACTAACCCTTTAAATTCCCTCAAATACATTCAAAATTTCTCCTGTATAACATCAGCACCTGAACACCTAGGATCAGATCAAGAACGTAACCTAGCTCCCTAAAGAAGACTACTGTTTAGTGCTTCTGATTAGGCCCAACTCGGTGGATGGACCACGCTAGGAGCCCGGCCATGGCTGGAGGCACTAACTGCTCTGCTGCCGCGCGCATGGTCAGTCCGAGAGGGAGAGGCAAGAGTGGCATTGGGAGAGCAGTGCGCGATGAACACAAGCTACAGGGAAGGAGCAGAGGCATCGAGCGATTTTTTTTCAGCAAAGGAAGGAGAGCAACAGAGTTCTAGGGAGGAAGAGGAGCAGGCTCGACCGGATGAGTAGCACAAGGTGGAGAATGGGCCACGTCTCCATGAGAAGGTTCTAGAATTAAAAAACAATAAGAAATTTGTTTTTTTGTTTACAAATTGACTCCTGTCTATTCAACTAATATTATCTCGGTTCTCCAGTCAAAAAAAAAAATCTCGGTTCTTTTCTTGCAGAAACAACACTGGGTTCTTTTCTCAGTGTGACGCCATGCATGCACGATATGAACTCTTATTTGGTCATTCCATCCATCAAAGCATGTTGTAAGATTTTAAATGAAAAATGTTGCCATGAAAATTAATCTGTTTGCTTGCATTACAGTTTGCACTGGTAATCTCCACTATGTACATTTTATCATGTATTAACCATTTGGAGTCGAACATAATCTGACGGTGGGCAATAAGATGCTTTAAAGGTGTTTATGACGGAACATTTTCATAAGTTTTCACATCTGTATCAACATTTGCCTTTTTCTTTTGCAATTCCCCGTAGCGTTAGCACGGGCATCATACTAGTCTATTTATAGTCATGGCCACACGAGTATTCCTACAGATCAAGTATAAAGTAATTGACATTTCAACAATTCATCAGTTCCCATTTCTATCTGGGGACACAAGGGTTAAATCTCTAACAGCTGACTTGGCTACAGCTTCAACTACTTTCTCACTAAAATTTGACAATTCCAACTATACAACATTTGCATGGGAATAATTAGAAACGACTATTCAAGAGTCCAAAACTGTGAAGAAATATTACTTTCAGAAGCCAGAAACATAAGAAAAACAACTACTAATTAAAGAACACTTACATCTGACTCCCTGAAAATGCTTGAGCAAAGAACACCTAATAAATAATTGAATGGTCCGAACTCAAAGGCCCGCTGGGCATAGGATGTATGATCAATTTCCTGGAAGCATTCATAGCAATAAGATAAGCAGATTTTTGTGTGCTGTAACGCAATGTAAAAGAAAAGGTAGAATATCATCGTTACCAAGTTGGCATTACGTCCTGGAAGAGACTGAACTAAGCAAAGAAAAATGGCCCACGCCAATATAAGCGGTCCTGATTCTACCATAGAAAATTCAGGCAATTTTGATATTTCAACATCCATCTCGAGAATATCACCAATAGAAAATGCAGAACACCCTCCACTGGGACAGAAACAAAAATGGAATGTAAGCGCCTGAGAGAGAGTTTTTTTCCTCGAAAACGCCTGAGAGAGAGAGTTACACTAAATGTTCCAGTACACTCAATGTCACTGAATAAAAATCAAGGAAGTAGATCATACCTGAAAGGAACTTCATCACGAATCATTCGAAGGAGATTTTCGAAGTCCAAAGTTTCAATAAGAACAAGAAGTAGCTGAGCTTTGGCATAATGAAATGAATTCTTTGCCTCAACAGACACAGCAAATTTCCCAACATCATAAGAACCACAGAGAATATCCTACAGAAAGATAATTATTCATGAAATCAAAATTGTTATATTAAGTGAACATAACTAGAAGTTTAACTGCATTTTTGTAAAAGTACCTTAAAAATTGAACACAAACTTATCCACAGACCACCATTACATCTTGAGAAGTTATCATAAAAAGCAAGAAACAAAATGTCCAAGATCAAGTTAATTTCAATCAAAGTTTCTTCCAGACATGATACTGTAAATGCTGCTTCCTACAAAATAGCCAAGTTACATCAGGCAATTGTAACAGCTGAGAAATTTTTCTCTTGATAAAACAAGAACGACAAGCAACTGAAGCAAGGGCATAATGCAGTTATGTGGCAACAGTGTGCCACATTTCACATAAGAAAAAAAAAACGAACAAACTACGGTTTCATACTGCAAAAGAATCTCTATGGGAACTTAATGTGCATATTAGTCCAGGCAAACAACAGTTTTGACGTACTTCTATGGAAAATTTGCATCAAAATATAGCTCCACCACGTAGCAAAAGACATGTCCAGACACTTAGCTACGGATCAGATTATTCAAAACCTTCTTCGTCAACTACATGTATATTGGGTAGAGGAAGTTAACCTGACTAGCAATCCAGCTTGGCATGTAAGCAACTAGGACTAGGTCAGGTCGATCTTTTCTTATAAACAGGCACGAATGTTTTTATGTAACTGAATCGAGGCGTGAATGTGTATAGTTCTTCGTACTCTTCTTCTATTAAGACAATGATAGGCAGCTCTCCTTCGTGTTCTAGAAATAAAAAAAGTCAAGTGGATATTTTTTTTTCCGATGGAACTTGCGCATCTACCATAAAATAGAAAGGATACAATACCTAGCATCCACTTAAATACTAGAAATGCCGCTAAGACCAAGATAAAGGGGAATTTAAACTTTCGAGGTTGAATTCTAAAACTATATCACAGCATTGAGTTCTTCAAGAAGTATATCAAGCGGCAAATAAATAGTCTCCTCCCTCAAACTATCCATCTATGTAAAGCAAAGCAGAACTGGGGCTGAACAAGTCAAACATTCCACTTGCCGAAATCACTCAATTCTGATAGCCCAAACCAGCTTATTGAAAATTCCAAGCATGTCAATCTCCAGCATTAACATTTCAGGGACTGGTCCACTTTAGATACATCATACATGTACTATTGAGTTGGTCCAATTTACCACCAGTACTTCAAAACTGGTCAATTTTAGCACCTTACATTGAAAAACAGTTCAAATCACACCCTGAACAACCTTGAAGGTGGTTTTGACCGATATCACATATGGTTTAATACATATTATTATTTTAAAATGCTAATTTTATTTTTCCAGTAGTACAAATAGAATTTTAGTTTCCAAAAATCTTTTGAATTGCTAAGAATAAGCTGAGGATATTTTAAGTCCAAAACAAATTTTAGTAGGTGAAGACTTACATCAATTTATTTGAGTTCCCTATTAACCTCATGTTGTTCGCAATTTTCAATTAATTGACAGGTGAAAAGTTGAACCAAGCTTCTACTCAGGGTTTACTTATCCAAGCATATCAAGAAAAGATAAATTTGGGAGACTATAGTTGGGAAATCTCAAGCATAAAGCTGGAGCAATGTTTCCTTTGTAATCAAGGTATCTTACTATATTTCCTTTGCCAATAACTATTCAAACCGGTAGTGGCAACTGGCAATAGAGCCTTGCATAATAAACCAAGAGTAAATTAACAATTATTTATGACAAGATGTAAATAGAGAGGCAATGTTCCTTAGTATTAATAGATTAGAACTAGGTGCATAATATAGCAATACCGCTTTGACAGAAAATGCGGCTGAAAAGGAATCTTCAATGATGGATATCAATTTCCGTTCTATCTCTTCATTAGTCAATAGAGAAGCCTCTTCTCGAATGGCATCAGTAGCATCACAACCATCATCTGTACGTGGTGACAATGGAAGCATCAAATGTATCAAATAGGCTAAAAAACAAAATTGATTTAATAAAGAAGAGCATGCCTATGTTAAACATTCATCTGTTCATTTTTCTTGATGGTTATCATGAAAATGTAATAAGGTTTAGCCATACAAAAATAAAATGCATGCATGACATGATAGGGTGAGTGTGACAGGTTATGAGATACCGCGCAGCTTTTTACATTTAAGAAATGAGTCAAATGAAACTATTCTATAAGACTAGATAATAATGGCCCTACTTAATAGCACCCCGTTTTATAACAACATGCTAAACTTGAAAAGTTAAAAATATCACTTAAAATAGTTTTTTCATATATGACTGGTCAAAAAAATCATCCACATGGCTTAAAAACATCAATTATGAAATAATGGAGCCAGTACTGAAACAAAAGTAATTAAAATATGTAGAGAATCAATAAGTGAAAAACTTTTGCACTGTTACAATGTAATTCTTTCTTTTTTTTTCTCACATACGCAGGAGAGCTGTGCATATTTATATTGAAGAGACAAAGATGGGCCGACGAGTACAGCCATGCACCATATAAGGGTAACCAGCACCACACACACACCCCATGGATATAGACTGGCTATAATGATATCATGAAAATGCAAACTTAAACCAAATGTAGTTCTTTCTAATATTGAACAACACTGAAAACTTACTGGCGTGAACAAAGATTCTTCTAATGCACTTCAGTAAGCATTGACGCTCCAGGTAATATTGTACAGATACCTTCAAAGGAGATAAGCATAGTTATTCAACACGATTGGCCATGTCACATTAAAAATCACACTTCAAAAAAAATCGAAACTACAGGGGGAAAAAATAAGTATGATGGCAAGGTAACAAAATACTAGCAACTTTACCATGGACAAGAGTCAGTTGAGTATACATAATGCAGTTTATAGTAATAATACGGTATGCCTTCTCAGTTCCAGAGGAAACAGATAGCATTTCAAAAAGCATAAGTAATTAAGCCTATCTTTATTTGATACAAAAGATATTTTTATGGACACTGTAGGTACTAAATTCGGAGACTGCAGACTTCGATCACTACATTATCTTAATTTGTCGAATTACATTCAAGTGCACATTATTCATAATACCTAACCACCTGGGATGCAGCAGAGTGCCCAGTAGCACATGATAACGATTTAAGTATAGGCAATTTACAGATAACTTCAAAAATCTATCATGCATACATAACAATAGTCCAGTTAAAGTGAATAAAACGAGGATTGAAGTGATATGAAAATTTGCAATTGTATGCACTGCCAAAATAAAAAAACTAGACTCGTGCATTAACCTTCTAGTTTCTACAAAGTATAGAACTGAGACTTCCACAAGTCACACATATTTTGAAACAGACATCTAACAAAAATATACCAGACGAAGAAATTTGTGAGCATCAGCATCATGGGCTTCCGAAGACCTCTTGACCAGAATGTATGATTGCACCTCATCCAAGTTCTGAGGAAGGGAAAGTTACTTTTAGCAGCAGAATTTTTTGTTTTTCAAAACATAAAAGCAGAAGATGTGTGACATATTATTTCGGCCAAAAATTAGAAACATAACATATTGTTGTCAATGTATTGTGTACAACGTCGTCTACATTTTGAGAAAACTGTGATGTGACTAACCAGTTAAAAAAAGAAATTGCAAAAACAATGCACAACTGTGTATCTGCCAAGAACTAAAATTGAATAATAATGTAAATACAATATCAGCCACGTATGAAACTGTATGTGACAGAGTAAGGCAAATTAGAGTTTACTTAAGTCTGATGAAAAGTAGGCGTTAACCAAGAATCATTGGAAGGATGTCAGTAAGTTCTAGTGAAAATCCGAGACATCAAAAAAGACCAAAACTGGTGGCCACAATCAGATATAAAATATAGGATTTTAAAAGGGAATTTTGTAAGAAATCCCACCACCAGTGAGAATGATGTCTCCAGCCGTAATTAAGTCATGTGTTCCAAGAGGAAACTTAATATTTTGCACTTAATCATGATTCTATTAACTATTAAGTTGGTGGTCTTCCGACAATGTTGCTAAGATATGGATAAATTTACACTACAATTTTTTGCTAAAACCAGTCAATTAAAGAACGCCACCTGATTTCCACAACTAAATTCAAATCACTGAAAACTAATTTGAGGTTTCATAGAAAGAAGGCTTAGCCATTAATCAGAGACCATCCACTAGCAGCAAAGTCCGAACTCCATTTGAAGACAACTTGCTGAATGCATCCAAGTTATTTTAATCACAGAAACAAATCAATGTGTGCCAGAGGCTCTGTTTCGTTCACAGAACATAGCAAGTCAATACTTGACAGAACAGAGCCGTAAACAACCACAGCAGAGCTCTAAGTGAACGTAAATGAGAAATCCTATTACTATTTTTATTCAGAATTTGAGCAATTTTTCACAACCTCGTGAACCAGACACAATGTAGCGATCCAAATAGTTTCATTGCTAGATACAGTTTGAGTCAAATGTTTCAGCATTTCCAAATTTTGAATTGGCGAACATACCAACTGATACTAAACGATTAAACTCGTCCCAAATGTGGGTCAGGGGATGCGAAATTACCAGGCACTTGCTAACATTAAGCGCAGCCTCCTTGAGCTCCGGCTTGATGGCGAGGCGGTGCTCCCCTATGGATACCTCACTGGCGTCCAGCGCGCTCCTCGACACCTCGTTGGGCTTCCCAAACATGGAAACGGACCCGCGAAGCCACGCGTGGTGGCTTTTGATCCGCTTGGCCTGCAGAACAGGGAGGCAACGGTTACAGACGCCAGGGTTTGGGGACGAGTCGGCAGGAGGTGGGAGAGGAAAATATCTTACGAGGGCGTCCGGGACTGGGCCGGCGGCGGCGCAGTCGAGCTCATCGGAGAGGGCGACGAAGGAGTCCCACCAGAGTGAGGCGGACACGGTTTTTGTGGTGCCGGTGGCGGCGGCGGCGGCGGATGTCGGGGTGGTGGTGGCGGCGGCGGTGGAGGTCGGGGTGGCGGCCCCGCCGCTCGCCATCGGAGGTGACGGTGGTGGCACCAAAACCTAAAAAGCAAGAAGAGCAGGCGAGGGAATGGAGAGGAGAGGTGCCGCGGTGGAGAAGAGCAGGGGGGAGCAAGGGTTTGAGCAAGGAGAGAGGTCTTTTTTGGGTTGGGGACGCTCGGGGGAGGAAGGGAAAAAAATGGCAAGGGTTTAGCATCGGTGGCTTTGGGCCTTGTGGGCTTGGGCCTCTGCTACTTGCCTTTTTCTTTTGAAAAAAGTCAATTCTACCTCCCTAACTATACTCAAAAGTCCGATTTTCCTCCTCCTTTTATAAAACCGGGTATTCGTCCTCCCTCAACTCTTAATACCGGATATTTTTCCTCCCTGGGTGTTTTGGAGAGTGGTTTTGGCCGACGTGGCGGCAGGACCCACATGCCATATGCCACTTCATCACAGGGTCCCACGGGCGTCAGAGCTGTCGCCGTCATCGGGCTCGGTGAGACGGCAACTGCAACAGCGGCGGCGCGGATGGGGGTGACCCTTTACACGATAACGCCTCAGCTCTTCCTCACTGCTCCAGCTCCATCCTGAACCCGTCGTCCATGGCCACGAACACATCCCCCTCCTCCCCGCTGCTCCTCACTGCCAGCGAGCGTCACCGCCCCACTCTTCTCCTTGGCCGACCTTCTCCTCGTCCCTGGCCATTGCAGCGCACCGCTTCCTGCACTGCCACGGCAGCATGATCCCAGCCATGATGGCCACCACCACGAAAATGACGGCAAGGATCGGGACCGTCGGTGACAACAGCCGCTTCGGCGGCCTCCGCACCTCCGCTCCATGACAGGGTCGCTGATGGTGGCCATGGAGGCGCGTGGCGATGGTGGTGGGGGCGCGAGAGCGCAGGAGTGTGCGGCGGCGGGGACGCGAGGGCAGGGCGACGGAGGCACGCGAGGGCGAGACGGGGGGTGCGAGGGCAGGACGGCGGTGGCGCGACGGCGGGCCGCGGGGGCGTGGGTCCATGGAGGAACTCGCGAGGTGGAAGAAAGAAAAAAAGGGTGAAGAAGATGATGAGATGGCATATGACATGTGGACCCTACTGCCACATCATCCAAAACCACCCTCCAAAACAGTACGGGGAGGAAAAACGTCCAGTATTAAGAGTCGAGGGAGGATGGATACCCGGTTTTATAGAAGAGGGAGGAAAATCGGACTCGAGGTATAGTTGAGGGGGGTGGAATGGACTTCTTTCTTTTCTTTTTGAACAAGTTCGACGACTCTTATAGACCCAACATGGTTGTTTTCATGTTCTTTTTCTTTTGGCGAATGTTTGTTTTTTGCGATTACACAGTACAACTCAGACACTCACAATACACGCACACTCACCCTTATGAACTCAGAACCTGATGTGCTACTGAGGCTCTTGTACCCACTAGGCTACAGACCTTTTCGCTTTTTTTTTACAAATGTATCATGTTAAATTTTGTGTTAAAGATGTACACTATCTTACTACTCTATTTCATATTTAATTTCTTACCACATCATTAAAAGAACATACGTGGAAATAACCAAATGTGCATTGTACTGTGCATTGGGTAGCTTTGTAAAAATAATGCTATCTGTTCACAAATAGAATATCTGTTTAGTTTTGTCTGAAGTTTTTGACTTTGACCAATAATATATAAATATATATATTGTCTCAAATTAAAAAGAGTCATTCTATTTCATGATGAATCTAGTGATATTATTTTTATGCTGTCAATATTTATAATTTTTCAGTAACTCATAGTCAAAGTTTGAAAATTTTGACTTAAGACAATTCAATGAACACAATAGAACGGAGGAAGTATTAAAAAGCTTGAACTTTTTACTAAGTTGTACGCAAGATTGCAACACTCTTTGCCTTCCCTTGCATCTAGGGGTGTTCATCCACGAGTTTTTCAAATCGGCGGGGGGGAATGAATTACCCTTAGGGCCTGTTTGGAAGGCTGTTAATGGAGCCAAAACCGGTGTAAAATACAAGCTCGTTACTTTTCCGAACGGTGTGGGAAAAAAGTGTTTGGAAGACCGGTGAGCCCACTAATATTACAGGCGGAATGGGCCAGTTCCGTCGGATTGAAAAAATAGTGTGTGGAGGCCCTGAAAATAAAACGACAACTATCGGGCTCGTCCCTCTCGACGCAGCAGGCGGCGACGACCCGTCGATCCAATCGACGACGATGGCGACGGAGGTTCTGTCGTTCCCATCGTGGACCTGTGGATCCAAGGCGGCGACGCAGTAGGGCAGGAGAGGTCCCGTGGATCCCATCGCTGACGGCGGCTGCGGAGTTCCCGTGGATCTTGTTGACGATGGCGGCTGCCTCCCGAATCCCCCACACCAAGGTACGGGCGAGAAGGGAAGGGAAGAGGACGAACGGCAGACCAAGGGCTCTTCGGCGGCGTCACTGACCAAGCTACATTGAAGTTTTTATTAATATCCGCACACTCACCCTATGAAAATCGTGTCTGTCGTATTATTGACCTTGATAGCTTTGTATGTTTCTATTCTATTCTTGTTTCATGATTATTGGGTTGTTGCAGATTAGTGGAGGCAAGCTGACAAGGATGGTAAAATTCTGGTGCAAGCAATGCGTTGACAAGTATGGCAAAACTCATGCAAGGGACTCGTAATCGTGTGAGTGTCTTTATATTTGCCAATATGGCTGAGCCTTGAACCATTCATGTGCTGTAATATAAAGTAAATTGTATTTATGTATATACCTTATGATGAGATTTCAATATCTGGGCGAATAAGTTTCGTTTTATCAATACCATGATGTTTGAACTAGCTTGCATGCAGCAGATACCAGTTATTTTGGATTCGGCGTGTTTACAGACCTGTTTTCGTGACTTTACCCAAACACCCATTTCCAAGTGTCGAAAAATACCATGCATTACAGGAGTTTCTTAGTGCACAAAGAATTACAGGTGTAACCAGTTTATCGGCGTGAATGATTACAAGACTTCCAAACACGCCCTTACTGTTTATCCTGTTCATCCACGGGTTTGTCCGAAGTCTCCAACGGGCAGCCGGTTTTGCTGCCGGATTTTCCAAACCGGCGATGAACTGGCCTACCTTCATCCATGGCTTGGGCATTAATTAGTTGGAGCTTTTTTGCGCCGTGTGTCTTCGCCACGTGTCTTGCCGTGGATCGAGGTCCTTTGGATGAACAAAGGAACCGGTCCTGTGTACAATTTTCTTCCAGCAAGCAATGCTCAGTCGCAAAAAGACCGAAACTATTTCACCTCACACAATTATGAAAACCAAAGTGTGATACACTTCTTTTTATTCCACGGTGAGTGGCTCCACGCCTCCACGTTCTAACAACACGCGAAAGAGATGCATGGGCAGATCCAGAGGACAAGGAGAGAGACCATCGGGAGAAGAAGGGCATGAGCCTCCCATCATTCTTCCTCGCTCCACCACTGAAGAGAAGAGATCATGAGGTCATTCTCGGTCATTGGGTTTGGAAAGAGGGATGAACCACGAGTCGGCCGTACATCTACCTCACTAAGTCACTAGTGTCGCGATCCGTAGTGCGAAACGTGATATTTCGTGCAGCTATCTAGTCATGTCGTTGCTAGCTACACGCAGTTGAATATTGTTTTGATATATAGTCCCTGCAGCTACATAGTCGACACGAAAACCACGCTTCCATCTAAGCATCTGAATAGAGACGAGGATAAATAAAACTTATTATATGACGGTTGGCCGGGTAGCAGGTTGACAAGTCAAACCTACTCACCTCAGATATGTGCCGATGACATGCTAAGTAACACCTGAACCAGTCCTCCCCAAAGGGCAATATTTCACTTCAAAATTCAGTATTAAACTGATGTATGAGGAAGAGAAAGTTCACGCGCATTCGGAATTCAACTTTGAAGCTTCGTTACTTTACGACTTCCAGCTGTCTCTCTGTTGTTATTCTATTTTGATCCGTAGCAAACTTTCACATCACAGCAACAGGTATGAACAAAAATTTGAAAAGGAAGAAAGCTCCGTACTGCAACATCAAGTCAAGTCAAGGCTGATTTAGTCTAGTTTAGAGGAGGTGTAACTGAACTAAAATTGAGTATATGTTTGTGCATTTGCCGCTAAGAATATGATATGGAGACACACACGCACCACTACTATCCATCCATAATTAAATAGATTTTTTTTATGAATGGATTTAATAGCTTGTTGAATGTGTGCTTGATTACATTTATAAAACTATCACAGTTTTCAGGGTTCACATTAAAATACGTTTTTAAGTGGTAAACTATGTGATAGTAGTGTGAAGCTTTGTTGTCGGATGTATGTAACTTTGGCCATAAAATTGAAATTGCTGGAATGATCAAATGTAAATAATATTGCTTGGTTTGTCGTACAGTGTATCTTTGTAACACAGCAATGTTTCAACTTTTTGCAATTATTTTTTTAAAGTTATGTAAAGGAGCTGATTAATTGAACATGATATTTTCCAAAGATACAGTGCATTAAAATTTACTTGTTAAAATCACATTTTGCTGGACCCAGGTACTATGCAAAAACAACATTCTTTTATGACATTTAGGACAAGTATATATGTATGATTGCAACATATATGTCGTTGGTATTGGTTGTCACACGAAAGATTTTGGTTTTGGTCAAGTTTGGAGAAGAGCTTTAGTTGGACTGAAGCAGAGGAAATTGTTCTGCAATTTGCTGCTTTGAACGACTTAGCTATCGAGAGCATCTGGCATTATATAATTGTCTGATTAATACTCAACCTATGATAGCAGATGAAGTTCAAGTGACAAGAGAGAATCCGGCATCACTGAAAATATTCAAGTTTTCTGAGTCAACAATAATTTCAATCCATTTCCAGGCACTAGTAGATGTAAGTAACAAGCCAACGATGGAAGCTCGATGAAAGCTCTCTCTCTTTAAGTTGACAACGCTTTGTTCTGACGGTTGGAAGGATGCTTACTAGTCCATCCTACTCACCTACTCCGAATATATGAACTGATGAAAAGAACTAGTGGCATCTGTCAATCAAAAGTGGCTGCCACACGGCAATCGAACAGTTCCTATCTGGACTAAATCCCACGCTGTACGTGAAGATCATCTGGAAACAGTCCCTTTCAAGACATTTTTTTTCCATTTCAAAATGCAGATATATAGATACATTTGAGAAAAGAAAAGAATTTTTTTTTACACATATTCACATTACAAGCATCAGTTACAACTTCCAACTGTCTCTCTGTTGTTCGGTCTACTTAACCAGTACGATCGAGCTTCACTTCACATCATTATTATCCTAATGATTAGCAACCAACTAGTACTACATCATAGTAACACACTCTGCTGTACAAGAGCAGGTAAATTCAGTTCCGCTTCAACCTCACCAAGAAAACGAAAAAGAAATGAGGAAAAATACGTATACAAATATACAATCTTGCGTTCCTTCTTTTATCATACAGTTCTCGTGCACATACACACAACCGATGAAGTGACTTAATTCATTCACAGAGAAAAAGACCGCTGCACTGTACCTACGTATGCATATCAGACGTACGCTTTCGGCGGGTAGGCGTCGACGCTGTCCACCCACGGGTTGCATCCGTTGGCGGTGGCGCCGCCGGCGCGCACGGGCGGCACGTCGCGGAGCGCGCGCCAGACGGCGCTGTTGCACTTGAACCCGGAGCCGAAGCCGATCTGCCACACGCGGTCGCCGCGGCGGACGCGGCCCTTGGCCTCGGCGTAGGCGAGCTCGTACCAGAGCGAGCTGCTGGACGTGTTGCCGAAGCGGTGCAGCGCGCACTTGCTGGGCTCCATGTCGGCGTCGCCCAGCCCCAGGCTGCGCTGCACCTCGTCCAGCACGGCGCGGCCGCCCGCGTGCACGCAGAAGTGCTCGAACGCGCGCCGGAAGTCCGGGATGTACGGCCGGACGCGGCGGCCGAGCAGGCGGCGGAGGGCGAGGGAGCGGAGGAACTTGAGCTGCTCCGACAGCGGCAGCACCAGCGGGCCGAGCGTGGTGATGTTGGTCTTGAGCGCGTCGCCGGCGACGGCCATGAGCTCCCGCGCCAGCGACACGCCCACCCTGCCGCGCTCGTCCTCGCGCTGGTACACGCACCCGAAGCACCCGTCGGCGGCGCCCCGGTGGGTGCGCACCGTGTGGAGGAGCCGGTACTTGGCCCGCGCCGCGTCGCCGCGCCGGTTCGACAGAAGCGCCGCGGCGCCGCCCATGCGGAAGATGCAGTTGGACAGCAGCATGGAGCGGTCGTTGCCCAGGTACCAGTTGAGCGTCACGTTCTCGGTGCTCACCACCACGGCGAGCGCGTCCGGGTGCGCCTGCAGCATGTCCTTGGCGAGGTCCACCGCGATCAGCCCGGCGCTGCAGCCCATGCCGCCGAGGTTGAACGACTTGATGTCTTCCCTCATCTTGTACCGGTTCACCACCATGGACGCCAGCGACGGCGTGGGGTTGAAGAGGCTGCAGTTCACGACGAGAACGCCCACGTCGCGGCGCGGGTCCACGCCCGTGGCCGCGAACAGCGCGTCCAGGCACCCGAACATGACGGCCTCCGCCTCGGCGCGGGCCTCCGCCATGCGCAGCCGCGGCGGCCGCGCCTGGATGCCCGGCGGGAGGTAGGTCCGGTCGCCGAGCCCGGACCGCCCGGTGATCCGGGTCTGGAAGTCCAGCGCCTCCGCGTCGAAGAACCCCGTGCTCGCCGTCATGTCCAGGAACCCAGCCTTGGAGATGGCGTGCTCGTCGCCGGGACGGTAGCACGCGAACTCAACCAGGTATACCGGACGCGGCCGCTGCAGGTAGTGCACGGCGAGCAGCACCGCCGCCAAGCCCAGCCACAGCACCAGGTCCGGCGAGTACAGCCGGAGCCGGCGGTCCACGCCGACGACGCTGGCGAACGAGTAGGCCGCCGCGGCGAGCGCGAGCGCGAGCGGGAGCCAGGACGACGGCGCCGGAAGCCCGCCGGAGAGCAGGCCCAGCCGGACGTACTTGAGGTTCACGCTGCGCGCGAAGTCCGGCAGCCGGCGACGGATCCTGACCACGAAGCTGCTCGGCTCCGCCGCGGTCTGCTCGGCGACGTCCAGCTCCGCCGTCAGGCGCTCGCGCTCCATCACCGCCGCGGCCTCCATGGAGTCCGAGTGGCTTCTTCGGCTTGGACGGGCTCGACTTCTTTGCGTGCGCGCGTCGACTTTGCTGAGGTTTGGTTGGAGTTGGGTACAAAAATAGGCGATCTGGGCAAGTCAATTTATAGGCGTTTTCTTAGGGACGAAGACGAGAGACGCGCCTGCCGCGAAAGTAAGAAAAGTCGAGCTGAAGCTTGGAAGAGCAAGAGCAGACCATTTTAGCAGTCAAAAGTACGGCATCTGACAACAATTTGCAGAGAAAATTTCGAATTCTTCCTTATTACTTCTCCAACTGCAGAGCAACTTTGTGCAATTGTGCTCGACAAGTAGTCAAGTCGGCCATGGGGATCATTTACGGTACCACAGATTATTTGGTCACAGCAAGTGGCGACCCAATATCTAAGGTTAAACACTACCTTTACCGCCTGTCTTCAAACCTCAGAACATCTCTAAAGATATAGTCAATTGCTCACTAGCCGTCTGATCTAAAAGTCAGTACAAAATCTCATATCGAACTCTAAATTAATTGCGGATCTATGTATCATTGACTCAATAAATGTTAGATTCTAACTCTTGGTTAACGTAGAGCTATCTCTTCTCTCTATCCTCTCTTTCTCTACTCAACGTGGAACAGAATGGACTCTTAGCATGTTTTGGGGCGCTCTTGCATGCTAACCAAGGAACATGAATCGATGGTGCAGCCATCTCACCCTATACTATGGGCTTGATCTGTTTCCGTGCTCCGTTGGATGCCATATTTGACATCCGTGCGCCTTAAGTTCTAAAGGCTCTACAGGCCCCTTTTTTTTTTCCCTTTGCCAAACACAATTCTGACAATACAAGTCAAATATTGATGGTCTTGATCATCCCTAAAGAGTACTAGTAAGAAGCAACGTAAATTCGTAATTGTTGTTATCATATCAACTATTGTAGTAGTGGCATTTCTCAATTAATGGCATTCTTCTTTACTAAAAGAAGATCTGATCATTTGCAGAATTGCAATAGCACAGATTATTTCATCGCAGCCGCCGGATTTTGCTTGATCTCTATTCTTGTTGCTCTGTTGGATACTACACTCCCTTTTTAATTTTTTATGTTTGCGTGTATCTTTCTTGGTCTGTTTAGGATAAGAGGAATCCAGCATACGTAATCGCTATTTCTTGGTCTGTTTCGTGGATCGTCTTGCTTGCAACATGTGAGTCGGTGGCTCCTACCGTGTGACACGCTCCTACCTGGCATGATCCTGTACGACAGTTGAAGGTCCCGAAACAGGAAAGAACAAACAAAACCACTTCAATGGTGCACTAACGACTTCCCTGTCTGCCAGGTGGACACGCAACTGGTATGGGACACAACGGTCGGGCCGGGGTCCCACCAAGCGCCGCACGTACTACACGGTGTCGGCATGCCATGTCAGCAGCGCGCAGGGCGGCACGACGAGAAGCTTGGCTTGGCTTGGTGGGAGGATGAGCGCGGACCTGGCGTACGGGTAGTTCATTCATCCCCTGGCGGCGACGTTCAACCACCGTGGAATTTATGCATTCCAGACCAGAGCTGCTTGCTTAATTGTCCATCAAATTGAGGGGGTCCCTGTGTCTACTACTACTAGCACATTGTACGGTGACGCATTCAACGGCGGACGGCGGCGAAGTCAGCTAAGCTGTATCGATCGAGCCTCAGATTATTGTACACTGCTGCCGACCATTTATGTTAATTTGCACCGCCGTGCATCACTTCCCGTGCATGCAACAACGGTATTACGTGCGTGTGATGCGGCAACGATCACTACTGCCTAAAACGGCGACCTGCGTGTGTGTCCGGGTGACGTAGAGAAAAAGTCCTGGCAAGCCTTCTTCTGTACACTTGCACGTCGAACAGCGACAAGAGATCAGAGGGCCGGCCTGTGTGCTTAAAGTGGAAACGAGATGACTTTCAGTGTCAGCGCGTCGACAGGCAGCGGAACAAATCACTGAGTTTTACCATTTTCACATGCATATAGGTACTCCAGATGCGACTCCACGTGACAACGATTGCGCAGTTATATATATGGCCTACTCTCGAACGTGTGGACAACGTATATGCTACGAGTGAACTACGGTTGTCTCCAGTTGACTTCCAGTACTTGCGTGATCTCAAAAGTCGTTGATTGGACTTGGAGCAGCGTTTATGCATGATCAACCATGCAACTGGTGCATTATGTCGATCAGTCAAACCATGCAACACACGCCCCTGCAGGGAGGGAGCAGTGACCACCGACGCAGGGCAGCCATAAGCTCCTTTATGTAGCGTTTGGATGTTAGAATTAAGAGCTGGAATTAGGAATTGGTATTGGGCTTAGCCAATTCCAGTGTTTGGATGTCGCCGGAATTAGGAATTGGCATTAGAGGCCCAATTCCATGGCATTGAAACATAACTGAGTTGCCATGTCCACAATTCAGAGGCCCAACCCTATGAATTCAGTGGCATTGGAGCGTCTTCATCGGGGATTGCTGGTTTTCAAATTCAAAATTCAAAGAAAACTAAAATTTTTAAAAATTTGAAACAAAAATATGATTGCAAAATCGTCGGTAACCGGACCGGTTACCGGAAAAACCGAAAAAACCAGTCTGCTTTTCGAATTCAAAATTCAAAAAAATTGAAAATTTGAAAAAAAGAAAAAAATTTAAAAAAACTAGATGAAATTTGCAGCGCAATGATGAAACAAGAACACGAAAATTCCATCGTGTTGTTGAGTTCCATCGTCGGATTCAGCGTCTGAGTTGAATTCTAGCCCTCAATTCTATCTACATCCAAACATTGTAATTGGCATTGAGCTCATTTCAATGCCTAGGCTGATTTGATATTGAACCCAATTCAATTCCAATGCCTCCAATATCTACATCCAAACGGACCCTTATTGTTTTTATATGTAGCCAGATCTTTGTCTTCAAACCGATGGATGGACGGCCCACACGTGTTTTGTTTTGAAACAACATATGAAGAAGTATAGGTTCCAGCGTAGTATAAGGACAAAGGGCATTTCAAACAGCTTAATTGTGCTCCACAAACAAAAATCATGAGTTACTCTCAGATGACATATATAGTAGAAGGAAAACCACCCAAAAGTTAGCAGACCAACATATAAATCAAAAGGGACTTGATGTATACCTTAGATGGTTACTAAAATTTCTAGTACAAAATGCACCATATCTCAGGATTCCACCGGCCCATCTTTCACACAAATCTCTCCACTTGAGTAAAACCTTTATGCATTTGAGTATAAGCAAATGTTAAAAAAAAAGGTTGTTGCAAATAATCAATTTTTGAAGTAGTTTAATCGTAACTTCACAAATTCATGCAGAGCTAACAAATGCTACATTGTATCCTTACAAATCATCTCGTAGTCGTATTATCATGATTACTCTAGTTTTTAGGGTGAGCTTGATGTTGATCATGAATCATCATTTCCACAAGGATGTCAAATTTTTTGCATTGTTTTTTTAGGATGAAAATTCTTTCTGACTCACAAGTGGAGGAGTTACCATTTCCACGTCCAAGGAAATAATTCAACAAATATTTAGATTTCTATGCATCACTCCGCGACTCGAACAGCTTACCTAAGGAATTGAGTATTGTTTTAATACATCTGAAGTACCTTAGATGGTTACAAACTTCTCTCACAAAATACACTACATCCATGTTGCTACAAAATGCCCACCACTGCAACATGTTGTCAATGGACGTCATGGCTACAAGGAGCACCATCACATGACTGTTGTGTAATCTAGGCTGTAGGGATAGAAAAGCTATGGCTTTCTATATTCGAACTAAGAAAGCATAAAAATAGGAAGCAAGACGATCCAGAAAACAATGCACATGAGTTAATATAAGTGCATATGATCCTGTTACAATCATTATCGATTTTTTAAATACTAAAACATGGATTTTTCTTCACGGTGTCGAGGGAGCAGAACCTGCTTGTCAAGGGGTGTCTGTGGTATGATGCAACTAGTCATCTTGCCACTGATGGTGGTGCAGCACTTGCCCAAACATATCAGAACTAGTGCATGGCAACATGGGTGTGTGCAGTCGAGGAGGGTAAGTTGGAAAGTAGGCGCTGAATCGCATAAGAGGAAATTAAGTCTGCACAACTTGGTGGAGACTCGCGGCGTGGGCAGATCTAGGGAGGGAGAAATCTCCTTGTTGTCCAAACTACAACGACAATGTGACCAACATATATATGATAGATTCTCTTGCTTTGCCGGTCTTTATTGGAGGGTTGTTCCATTGCTTGTTTTGCTGTCGTAATATATGGGAAGAAGCAAATGCAGCAAATCAAACCAAATCTCAGGATAATTGCTAAGGAACAAAACCAGCCAAATTAAAAGTTAGCAGGCCAATAGATAAACCAAGCTGGTTATGGTTCCGTTTTAGTTTTCTGGAATATTATTCGTATCATCGTTTTGCTGCAAAATAGACTTTCTGGAAAATTTGACTCCAAGTCATCTCAGAGCGTACATCCTGCAGATTTCCGTGATAGAAAATGATCCTCCACAAAAAAGAAAATTATACAAAGAAAGTCCATTGGCATACAAAATGCAACAACAGCGTAAAAGTCACTCGAGTCAAATTATATCAGAATGGATTGCTGGCTCAAGTCTCTCTCCGTCGCTCTGTTCAGATAATACAGAAAAAAAGAAGCTTATTTCAATTTCAAACACAGAAGAAAAGCAGGGCCAATTCTCTCCAAAGCCCTCGGTTAGGTAGCTAGCTAGACGTGGGACTGCCTCACTTTGTTTTGTTGTTGGTCTGGTCTGGTTTCTCTTTATCCGGAACTTTACTGGAAGCATTGTCTTTTCCACGGGGCGGTGCCCCCAACTCGACGGGCCTGCCCTTGCGGTTCAGATCCTTGGGGACGTTGACCTCCAGCATGCCTTCCTTGAGGTCGGCCGTCACGTTGTTGCCGTCGTACTCCTTGGTCAGGAGCAGCCGTATGTGGAACGCGCCCACGCCGTGCACGTCCGCGGCGGCCTGATCCTGCTGGCCCCTGATGCCGGAGCTTGCGGCGGCGGCGACCTTGCGCTTGATGACGAGCACGTCTTCGCTGGTGGTCACCTCGATGTCCTTGGCCGACACCCCAGGCACCTGCAGCCACAGAGTGACGCGCTCATCTTCCTCCTTGATGTCCCACCGCTCCTTCCCGTCCGGTGGCGGAACCGGGCACAGCAGGGCTGCAATGCAGTTTTCATGGATGTAAGTATGGACATTGCGTGATCATCAACATACCCTGCATCTAGTGATGCGCAACAAAGAAAAAACTCACCGGTCGGTGGGATGCTGAATGCTGTGTGCCGTTCTTTCACCGGGAGCGCACAGGTTACGGTAAGTGGCCGCCGACACTTGATGGGATAAGGAGGTTTGGACGCCACCGCCGATGGCCTCCAAGAACCGCGGGCTTGCACGGCTGAGGAAGCCGGAAGAACAGGCAATCGGCTCATCGCGGTGGTGTAAGAGGCCATCAGCGTAGACATTAACACCACTACTCCAAAATAGTGATGGAAATAGCGGTGTTCTAATGCATCTCAGTTCTTGTATGGCTGAAGGCTGCTTAACTGATACTAGTATAATCCCGTGTTCACAGCAAACGTTTATATAGGCAGAGAGATGAGTGACTGAGGAACGTCGTCTTTGCTTGGTCGGGTTGCCATGGAATAAAGCAGGAATTAATCCCTTTGGTGCTCTGCTCAAGAAAGCGCCAGATGCTTCACGCAGGTGACTTCGTACACTCAGTTGCGAAGTTCTATCATTTTCGCTGGGTCATGCATGTTCCTGGTGTGCCTTCTTTTTCTTTATGTGAGTCCCTTTGCTTCAGAGTGATGAAATGCTGATCCATTAGCTGTATGATTCTTTTGACTGACCGATCCTGAACTGCACCCATTTATGGATCAATCTACGTCTCTGTTGAATCTACGTACACATTATTTATGTGTCTCCCAGCACGGCCCAGCACGCACGGCGTCATTTGGGCGGTAAGAGATACCTTGCCGTGAGACATGGAGTCCTCATGCTACGTCCTTTTCGCTTTTATTCTTTTTGCTTTTTGCTTTTGTTACGAGATGTTGAGGAATATTTTGCGAGGGCATACAAATTGCTGTTGCCTATGTGCCAGCACACAATTTACTGAGAACAACAACTTGAGAACGACGCACCAGTAACCTCTCCAAGTTGTCTTTTCTACATATCCCATATAATTTGCGATCTATATGTTAACAAAATATAACTGCATAAATCTCTAGTATCAGGTCGCCAACGAAACAGACAGCGTTACTACCCCTTCTAGTTAATGTTACGATGTCAAGAGAATCGAACAACGGCGGTGCCGGCATTGTACATGTACCAGCTGGTGTGAAGCATTCGCCATTCTTATGTTTGCTATTTCTAAACTTGCAACTAGTAAAAAGTGCCACGATTGGGTATGCATAACATCCAAGTGTCTTTTTTGAAAACCATCTTGACGTTGTAATATAACATAGCAGGAAGAAAATAATTCGGTTAAGGTTCAATTGTTCCCGTCCTTGACCACCAACTAGTCAATTTTGCCTTGCTGTTGTATGCAACTGCAATGTTGCACGGATTGAGGACAACCTATGCTGAAACCATGTCCACTTTTTACAATACTTCAAAACGGTTTTTATTTGTTTGCTGAGTTTCTTAATTACTGAAATATTCATATTTAGTATCTTATATGGGGAAGTTAGTTTGGATTGAACTTTTTGTTCCTTCTCAAGTCAAAGCTGAGCAAAGCGGCCCAGTACGTGCGCAAGTCTAAGGACAACAAGGATGCAAACGTAAGAGAAGGTGGCCACGTAAGCATGGTAGTGTCGAGGTAGAATGAAGGCAGCTTAAGCGAGGCCTAAATTATTACCTTGAGGCGGCAAACATGGTACTAGCTAGCACTCGATTATTCAGATAGATTTCTCGCTACAGATTATAATCAAAACTAACGTTGGGCAAATACATATAGTACCCCTTCTACTACAGTGCTCCAGTAATTGCATTTTATTAAACGTAGCAAAGCGATATGGGTAGTTTATCGCGTAGAATATATGAACGAGTGCCTAATTGGCATATCAAGGGTAACATGGAAGACTCATTTTATTGACAAGGTATTTTGGAATACAAAGTACATAAATTTCTGATAGAGGACAAGCGATACAATCTGTATGATCGAGTACAAGCACAGAGGACCAAGAAGTCGTTCGTAGTACGTAGTTTATTCGTGAGCCTACTGAAATAGGAGTATGTTAAAATTAAGCGAGCTCCATGACGCACGTTGACGCCTACTTGACGTCGATGTTGACGTTGATCTTCCTGCGAGCCTGCTCCTTGATCTTGCCGATACTGACCCTCAGCTCGCCGGACTTGAGCTCGGCCTCCACGCTCTCCTTGCTGTACCCCGCCGGGAGGAACAGCCGCGCGTAGATCCCGTCACCGCTGGGCACCGCCGCTCCCCTGCTGGCTGCGGGGTCAGCCCCGGGAGCTCCGCCGCCGGCGTTGTTCCTATTTTCTCCGGCTGGCGCGTTGGTCCTCTTCTTGATCACAAGCACGTCCTCGTCGATCTCAACGGCGAGGTCCTCCCTCGTATGTCCGGGCACCTCGAACCACAGGGTCACTTTATCGGGCTCCTCTTTCAGCTGCCACCTTTCCCCCTGCGGCGCCACCAGGTCCACCAGGACTTCAAGGATCAAGGCATGGAAACAAATGATCAATATTATCGGAAGTTTTTCAATGTGGACTATGGATCATTGGATGCATATGTTATGATATATGTAAAGGCCAATGTTTTTATCTATGCATTCATTTTTCAGTGTACATTGTCATTGATAAGTGAAATCATATCGATATTAAATGTTTTTTATATATGTCGATTCTACTAATGCCTGTTTCACGACAAATATATATATATCTTTATGTTTGCTAATAGTAAAAAAAAAAAATCAATGTTTGATCCTCAGGATGCTTTCTCAGACAGGTAAGTTTACAACTGCATTTTGTTAGACCGTGCACTTAACATTCTACTGAAATATGAAACCACTATAGATGTCAAAACATGCTGCATGGAAATACCAACGAAGCTACACGAGCAAGCTTACCGACGGGAGATATTTTAAACGGATGTACATCTGTCTTTGGGTTATGCTCTCCCTTTGCCTTTGGGTTGTTGACACAACAGATAGAAAGAGCCCGGGACCTCCTTTGTGAAGAAAAAGGAGCCATTGCTGCTGGTGTCACGGACGCAACACGGATACCAGAGTAATTTGGCAGCCGCACTGCCAGCCCTCTGCCCACGAAGGTGCAAGAAGTGACCGTCGACATTGCACTTGCTTGAATGCAGTGCACTCTAGCTCAATACTGAGATCAGGAAGAAGAATAGAAAGAATGGGCTGTGATGGGATGGAATAGATTGAGAGGAGCTTTTATAGACGTTGCCGCTTGTGACCAGCCGATAAGTTACCTTTGCTTGGTCCATGGACCAGAGAATAAAGTGGTTTGTTAATTGCTTTCACATGAAGCTATTAGCCACCGGTGCAGAAGATTCCATGTTTCTTGTTGCAAGGCATTCCGTTCTTTTTGTATATTTCTTTCGTTTCAGATGTTGTGCATGTATCATGAAAAATGGCACACTTCCTTGGGACATTTTGCACGAAAGTCAGGGGTTGAATATTCGTCGATACGAAGGCTGTTGGAATGCAGAACGAAACCTCACAAGTATTCGCGATCCGCATTAAGACAATCGGGCCGTATTTGAAAGTTTTGGGCAACAAAATGAACTGAGATCAAACGTTGCGGGGTTCAATATTGGGGCATATTTGACGCTGTTGGAATGCAGATAGACAAAAGGAGACACTAGATGAGGCTTAATCAACTAAATGGATTATTTCGTTCTAAAGCGTGCTTGAACTGCTGCTATATAAATTGATTTTTAAACCGTGGTAAATTTAGTTTGTTGTAATGACAGAAATATACATATACTGTATCCCGCTAGGAATGCTTGCATTCCACGTCAAAATCTTTCAATATTATATTCCTTTGCCCACACGCAAAAATATTCAGACATGGATAACAAGCGATAGTAGAAAAGAATCCAACAGTTATTTTGGTTGTGGCGAATCACCGTTTTGGATGATGAAATCATCATAACCGGGGAGAGTGTGTAGAGACATTTAAGATAATTTTTGCATGGTGTTAAGAGAGGAACTTCTAGCGGTAAAAGCATAAAACAGAGTAGTAAATTCCCACGATAAAAATGCAGCCCGTTGCAAAAAGCCACACCGGACATCTGAAGGGTTTGTTTCTCTAGGACTTTCAGTGTGCGGCGGCGCCTCATCATTTGCCGAAGGAGAAGTAACTCGACCCTGCGACTAGGGGTGGATGAAGCAATGAGCCGGGGCAAGGGACAATGCCCCCCCCCCCCCCCCCCCCCCCCCCCCATCCCACAGCCAGCATTGGTTGAGAGCTCGTATGGCTGCGTGCCGCCGGGCTTGAAGAGCCCGTAGTTGCGCTCCGATGTTGGCCCGGGCCACAAGTTTTCGTTGAAGAGCGCGAACAAGTAGAAGCGTAGCGGCACGATCGGCTTGAGTGGCGTGCCTTCCACAGCGACACCAGCCGCATGAACGGGTTGTTTCTCTAGGACTCTCAGTGTGCGGCGGCATCTCATCATTGTCGATGGAGAAGTAACGTGACCCCGCGACTAGGGATGGATGAAGCATTGAGCCGGGGCAGGGGACAATGCCCCCTCCCCCCGCCCCCTATCCAGCATTGGTTGATTTGCACATCCAATTTTAAAATCCTGCCTCCACTACTGCCCATGAACCGAAGCGCTGATGAGCTCGTCACAATGCACAAGCACACGGAAGTGGACCCTAAAAAAAAGCACACAAAAGTGGATTGTTGTGGCAGTGGTCAACTCCGGTGAGAAGGTGGTGGCGTGTCGCTGGGGCAGCAGCCTGGTGCCACGATTGGTGTGTGGTGGCGGCGCGCAGCTAGGGTTTTGGGGAGCCACGACGCATGAGAGAGAGAGGGAGGAGGGGAGGGAGGCTGGAGAGCTTAGGGTTTGACCCCATAATTCTTTTCTTGCCTTTTATTGATAAATGTCCTCTCACCTAACTTAACCTCTAAGTAACCTATTACAATAGAGGAATACTCTAGATCTAACTTACTGGGCAAGAAGCCGCACGTGGCCAAGCTACTACAATACCGCAGTTCACGGCGTGGACAATACCCACGTGAATAGTGGCCGCTGATGGACTCGGTGGCATCAACATAGATTCATAGAAAATATTTATGGTAGAAGGGTGAAACTTACCAGCATATATCTTGTCGTTTCACCATCCAATCTTTACAAGCTAATGCACATGCTAGAAAATAATTATTGAATTACTATTTTATTTTAAAGTAATTTTTTTAGTTTTGGTCAAAGTCAAGTGTCTCCATATTTGACAACTAATTTTCTAAGTTATTATACAGTTCAACAAGATATGAAGAAGTATATACCAGGAAAGTAATTCTCATAATGAATCTAAAAATATAAATCTTATATGTGAAACTATGTAAAATTTTAGCAATTGATATTCAAATGTTTGAATTTTGACAGAAGCTAGAATGGAAGTATATGTACACCCGGAATGGAAAGATTAAACTATGTACACTTGGTTAACCTTGGCAACTAAACAAAGTCATGAATTGTACAACAAAATTGAAACAACACTCATTTTATTCTAAAACATTATTGCATCAACACGTAAATCTTGCTCTCGCTGATATGTTATCAAAGATACTAGTACTAGATAGTTTTGATTTTGAGCTGATGGTGGTGTATATGGATGGTTAAATATTGATAAATTATGTCTGAAAATAGTAAGCATCATGGATGTCAAAAGCATTTGATATGTAAGCCCATTTCATAGTTATGTGGTGACCCTACTGAAGATTGCTTTCATGCTGTGAAAAGATCGTCCACATGCACTGCTTTGCGACAGGCCATGAGGGAGGTGTGGCAGTTGTTGGAAATCCAGGCAATTCTCTCGCTCACAACTGACACGAACACACCGGAACACAAGATGTTTGCTGCGATTCCTTTATTTATACACCTAGATAATGACTCGATCATACCCAGGCAGGGAGCAGATCATGGCCACAAGGCCCTAAAAACCAGCAACCGATCAGCACCTGAACACCAACTCGATTGACCCAACTCTAACAGACTCTGACTGCTAAACAGAGCACTCGAACAGCTCGACTGAAACTGCCTGTCTCGACACTGGACAAACTGAAACTACTGACGAAACTGAATAAAGACACTAGGCAAACACAAGACTAAAGCCTAACAGCAGCTACCAGCAGAGCAGGATATTCAACTGAAGGGTCCTGAGTCCTGACTGGCTTCTCATGATCATGGACAGATACTCGGGAGGAGGCGGAAGTGTCTGCATGTTTGGAGGGCATCAGGCTAGCAGAGCGTTGGCATGATCATGCATTCATCTTGAATCGGATTATACATAAGCTGTGCATAAACTGATGGCGAAGATGAGGCCCTACATGAAAGTAGCGAGTTGGTGAGCTTGGAGTTCAAGAAGATTGGTAGAGAGCAGAATAAAGTTGCGCATGTGCATGTGTCGATTAGGTGTCGTCAAACTCCAGTTGTTTTCGATTCTTGTCCGGAGCCTATACGTGATCTTGTGGATCGCGAGCATCCTAAACCTATAGTTTCTGTACTTAACTAGTATATAGCTGTCTGCGCGTTTGCACGGCTAGATTTATTAATCTATTTAAATATTTAATATTATTGTAAAAGTTTAAACATAGTTTTTTTATTATTATTATTATTATTATTATTATTATTATTATTATTATTATTATTATTATTATTATTATAGTGATACATTTCTAAAGTTGATTGGAGCAATTTCTCACCGAGTCCGTCGATTTGAGTGAGTGATGAGTCATCATTTACCTGAATACCATATTGAAATAACCAATATTTGCGAAAGGGCCTGTAGCCTAGTGGTTACAAGAGCCTCAGTAGCACCTGAGGTCCTAGGTTCGACTCTCTGTGGGAGCGAATTTTCTAGGATTTAACGGCGTTGTGCGTTCAGCGTGAGGCGACGTGGCCGTCGACAGCGAGGCGCCAGTGGTAACTTCGTCAATCTCGAGGATTTGCGGGCTCAGTCTTCGAAGATGCTCATAGAGATAGGGTTTGCGTATGTGCGTTCATAGGGGTGAGTGTGCATGCGTTGTGAGTGTCTGAGTTGTACCGTGTAATCTCAATAAAAAAAAGAAATAACCAATATTTATAAGTAGTATGTAAAGATCATGATTGTGGTAGCTGGGCGACAAATACATATTGTCAAAATAGTGAACATGTAAGCATGGTGTCAGGGCTAAAATAAAAGATGAATCACGGGAACAATATAAAATAATAGATATGATATGAACTCATTCATAACATATCTATATCCTTTATTAAACCAAGCAAATTGAACATAATTGATGTTTTATGCAATTTTAATAATAGAGAAGTCTCACTATTTTTTTATAATTTGTTTCGTCATGCTTCCTCTGCTTATTATGATCTATTGTTCTTCTATCAGCATTCTTTCATCTTGGACATGCTTATGTTTTAATTTTTGTTTTTTCAAAAATTGGACACATCATGATTTCAACGTTAGGTAAGAAAAGATATGCAATATAGTTATAGGAAATAAACATTACGTTCGGTAATAAAAGATGTGCAATATATGCGTGTCTTAAAGTTCCATAATATTGTAATGCTAAAAGTGCTCTTTACACCCTTTCAATTATTTTTCTTTTCTTTTCCTTTTTTGATAGATATGCATACACATCTTTGTTACCTATTTACTTATTGAAGATAAATATTGTTAGTGTTTAATCATTAAGGCATTAGACATTTAGAAAATAATGCATTGCTACTCATATTTTAACTATGTTATATCTGGGCCAAGGAAGACTTTGGACCCTATTGAGAGATGCATTGCATGTCACGTTTTAGTTAAGGATATGAATTTAAATGATTATTTTTTATATTTTCCATATGCTTTCCTAAGGTGTATTTCCCAATAATTTAAAGAGAAATTATATTTACATTCATTTGAATTAAATTTTTCATTTGAGTTTGGAATATTAAAATAGATTTTTTAATACAAATTTGAAAATGTGAGTAATCTAGAAATAGGAATTAGGTGTATTTGTGGCTATTTATATTATTCAAAATTTACCTAATTTTGGACTCATAATGGTATCGTGGGTAAATTAGAAATAGGAATTAGAGGTACTTTTGGCTAATTTTTATTATTTTATTTTTTCGACTTATAATGGCATGGTGGGTAATTTAGAAATAGGTATGAGGGGTATTATTGGTTATTTTTTATTATTCCGAATTTAGGTATTTTTTTACTCATATGACATGGTGGATAATTTAGAAATAGGTGTGAAGAGTATTTTTGTCTATTATTTATTATTTCAAATTTAGCTATTTTTTGGACTTGTATTGTGTGACACCCTGATTTTTAGATTTTGGAAAAAAATCTAAAATTTGTATAGAATTAAATAGGATGTTAACTTTTTATTATGAAAAAGCTTTATTTTCTAAATTAAATTAATTTGTAAGTTATATAAACTGCTTGTTGCACTCATGCTGAATAGATTGCATATAAGTATTTTATTTGTGTAAAAAAATAAATTTGAAATTCGATAGCAATTCGTTTTTAATAGAAAGTTTAAATACTAAACTCTCTTTTCCTCACACGTCATGCGGACTCAGTTTGGGTTTTTTTTTTTCATGCCAAGCATCGTAACCATGACGTGTAAATACTAAACTCTCTTTTCCTCACACGTCATACAGGAATCTCTCCAAGGAAACTGGGGTCCGAGAGGGATTCCTGTATCAACTCTGACATACCCACAAAACCTGCCGGCCCTCCTTTCCCCTAAAAACCAAAACCCTCACGTGCATCCTTGACGTAGCTGATCCAAGGATTGGCATCGCAGGGAAACCAGGAGTTCATGAAGCCGAGTCGCCGTCCCGGAAATCCCGTTTACAACAGCTATCGCCGGCACCCTTCTTCTCGACGAACTTCGAGGACCACCATCCATCATCACCACCAACGCTGCAGCTTTGTTTCCGAAGGACGCCGATCGTCATCCACCATCTGCCGTCGCAGTTCCAAGTCGCAAGCGCCTCGATCGGTGAGAATCTTTAGCCAGTCTCGATCTTTAGCTTTGCCTTTCTTTGTAGTTCTGTAGAGTGCGTAATGCAAGACGAGCCTATCCAACGTGCTTTGCTGATGCGGCCATGGCGTAGCTTCTATAGATAGATGTCGCTGCTGTAGGTCCTTGTCGCCAGGTTGCTGGTTATGATATCCAGTACGTAGTGCAATGCTTGGCCATGTATAGATCGTTAGTAGGGTAGCTCTTCGTCAATCAGATAGAATCACGAGCTCTTCTGTTGCTATCCAGCACGCCGTATTTACAGTATAAAAATACACTTTTGCATCATCATGACGTTTGGCTTATGCAATCACATCTGTATTTTTCAGCTTAAACTAACCTGTTAGTCATGTATACAGCGGCAGATTTTCCCAAAAACCCTTGCAACTTGTAATCCTTGTATTTTTCCATACGAATTCCGATTTACTTGATTCTTGCGCTCACGCGACCGTCATGACGTAGGCTTTCTGATGATGTATTTTGTTTACTGTGATTGCACTGTTTGGGCTGTCTTCTTAGTATTGCTTGTTGTTTGATTGTCGGTATTATTGCGCGAATAGAAACGGTTCAAGAACCTTCGTTCAACCTTTAGGACCAAGAATTTCAAGAGATTGAGCAACAAATTTTGGAAGGCACGTGCCCTTGGTGCATATTGATCCCTATTAGGATGTGTCGTTTATAAATTGCATTTGTGTTTTAATATGAATTCTATAGACATACTACCCGAACAAAGGCTACAAGGAATAATATGGAAATACTAGTAAACCAATAACATAGGATTCATATTAAGGCTCAAGCATGCAATTTATAAATGACGCATCCTAAAAAGGATTAGTATGCATCAAGGGCACTTGCCTTCCTGGATTTGCTGCTCAAACTCTTGAAATTCTTCGTCCTGGAGGTTGAACGGAGGCTCTTGAATCGATTATATCCGCGCAAAAATACCGACAAACAAGCAACAAGCAATACTAAGAAAACAGTCTAAACAGCTGTACAATCATAGCAAACATAATGTATCAACAGAAAGCGTACGTCATGACGGTCGCATGAGCACAAGAATGAACTGAATCAGAATTCGTATGAAAAAGTTATGAGGTTTACAAGCTGCAGGGGTTTTTCTGAAAAGCTGTTGTTTTATTCGTGATTAGCAGAATTAGTTTATACTGAAAACAGGTTCAGGCTGCCATCGTGATGATGTAAAAGCGTGTATTTTATACGGTCAATACAACAGAAGAGAAAACGAAGCAATCTAACTATGGGAGAGGTGCACTGCTATCAATCTTGGCATAGACCTACGATGCTTTACGGAAACTAGTTACTTTGCCCGTGCGACAACGCACGCGCGAATCTCTATTATATTAAAACGCGTGCGTTCTCTTGCAAAATATTGAGCCACGTCATCATATGAACTTCCAGCCATCGGATCTGTCTTCGAAAGAAACCCAGCCGTCGAATCCTCCTTGCAATATTTTGATCGAAACGCGTGCGTTCTCTTGCAAAATATTGAGCCACGTCATCATATGAACTTCCAGCCATCGGATCTGTCTTCGAAAGAAACCCAGCCGTCGAATCCTCCTTGCAATATTTTGATCGAAGCCCTTGAGAAAGAGTTGAATCACAGCTATCAATAAGGCCCTTCCGCACGATTTTCTCAGCGACCAAATCGACGCCTGCCTGCCCTCTCATTCCTTCCCATCCCTCACGTTCCGCGCCGCCGGTCGCCGCCACGCTCGGCCTCCAGGGCGTCCTTCGCTGTCCGGCCGCCATCTTCTCCGACCCGGCGAGGCCGTGCGACCCTGGCGCCGTTGTGTACCGTCAAGCGCCCGCAATGCGCCCTCCCCCAGCTCCCCGTGCACCCTCCTCCCCCCTGCGCCTCTCCCCAACGCGCCCTCCCCCACAGCTCCCGTCCGCCTTCCTCCTCCTGCCTCCTCAAATGGAGCCCAAGCAACCCGGCTCTCTCCTGGCGCTGGTTGCGACTGGCCGCCATGGGTCCTTGTGCAGCACATTCAGCGAAAAATGAAGGGGCAGCAGGTAGCCTGAAGGCTAGAGATGCTAGCTTCAGTACCCTGGCCCATTGCTGCTCCTCATCGAGAATTCTCTGCTGCTAGACCAGAAACAGCCATGGATAGCTTGCTCCAATGGCTCCAGACCAGCATGGCGTGGCGAGCAACATGATCATAAAGAGGGATGACCATGTCCCCGTCGCCGGCGTGGAGCATCAGTGATGTACTCAGCTGGTCGTTGACATCACCATGGCAGATAATGCAACATCACCCTGGTATGTACCAGTTCCTTCATCTTCTACTCACCCAGTCACCCTTGAACAGCAGAGCTCGACAGGTGCTCGATGAAATGCCTGACATGAACTCTATTCAGAATACTTTACATAATACTCTCTAGACACAGTCAAGTATCTCTCTACAACAATACGATTCTATTCATTACTAGCTCAAGTAACTAGACACTTTTGAAGCAAAGCAATTAGCAGATTGAATTGCTGAACATTTCATGGAGAAATCAGAGAAAAAGCATAAGGTAGGTAATCCACAATAGAATTCTTAGTTTCTATTGTATTGTTTTAAAATTTGGATTGCATTGTGAGGAATACATAATTCACTCAATCCATCATTAAATTTGTTGTCTTTTGAGTTCAGTGGATGTACTCGCAGTGGATTAGCAAGCTGCTTAGTGATCTGAGAAAGAAATGCTTCATGCCTTCGTGGAAAAAAGAAAGAAAAGTGAGTTCTGTGCTAACGATCTCAGCTGCACCAAATAGGATGCGGCATCGACAAGCTTGAGAATCTTGGCTGATTTGGAGTCCTGATTGCAGGACATCTCAAACGGAATCGACAAAATGCAAAGCAGAAACTGCAGCTAACATATATAAGATTGCACTAGCTCGAGGAGTTACTGATGGCCTGCAAGTGGCAAAGCTATTTTGGTTCTAACCTGCAGCAAAGGTATGTCTATTCCCAATCAATTTTCTGCATAAAATGCCTAACAAGGATAGTACAGTAAAAACATTCAGTCTCTTGTATTAGCGATGCCTGCATTGAGCTGGTGGTGACGACGCTGACGAGGTTACACACTGCACAACAAGCAGTGTTGAGACATGAAGAAGCCAAGAGCATCTCCAGATCAGGTTTGTACTCAAAAACTGCCACAAAAATATCCTGTTCATCAACATGCTAGGGACACTTGTTGCCGCTATAATTTATTCCACCTGATCCGGTGATGTTTGAATCTACCACATCTACATAACTGCCATGTATTTGTTACAGTGCCTAGGGGGCTATGTGTCCTGCATATTGAGTGCTGGAGCGTGGTGGAGTCAACAACGGCAAGCTGGAGGTGACTGACTTTTCCTCAAAAGGCCAAAAAAGGATTCCATGTTTTACACAAGCTTGAACTTTTGAGAACAAAGGTGTTACACTGACAATCTGCACTCTTCAACATGTTACAGCCTACTAGCTGAAAAGAAATTTTATAGATGTACAAAATAATTCAATTTTCCAGGCCTGAGCCCATTTGAATTATTTAATTGCTCCATAACACAAGACATCGAATCTGTTCATATATAGGCATGCGAGCATTTTCTGAAAGAACAGAACGGTTCGAATAACATTTGGAAAAAATAAATTGGATTAAAGAATAAGTTGGGATTGAGCCAAATTTGAGAAGAGAATTGATTTGCTACAGTTTTTATCCAATGAGGCAGACCAGTGCCCATATTTGTCACTGTCTTACTCTGTATGTCAGCATCTTACTCTCTCTCTCAAAAACATTATTCACTTATCATCCTAACCACACTGCTTGAAGCATCAGATTAAATAAGTGCACCAGATACTTAGAAAAAATAGAATAGCTTAGAAACCGACTTTATCAATTGATCGTATGGAAACTATAAGTGCAATAAGTGCACCAGATACTTAGAAAAATAGAATAGCTTAAAAACCGACTTAATCAACTGATCTTATGGAAACTATTTTAGCTTGATTACATTGATTATGTGTCTAGGGAGAGGGAGGCAATATGTAGAAACTTTCATTTCTTTTAGCATTTGAACTAATTGCTTTTCAATTTACTTCTTCAGCTTTTGGAACCATATATTGTTACTCGCATATTTACTATGCACCCTTGGGTTCAATTATTTAAGCAAAAACCTTGCTAGCACTAGCAGAAAACAAGCAGTAAACCAATGACTTTCTATTTCTAACCTGAACACGCTATGTCCTAGAATCCAAGGGACAGCCATAGGTGCTAATTATATGTATCGTATGAATTTTCTGTGATGTTTCTTCATTATTTTTAGTAAACTACAGATTGGTGAATTTCACTTGTTCCTTTGTGCAGCTGCTGGAAACAGATAAACCGGAAAAAAAAAAGTCCAATGTTCTGTATGAGCTGTTTCCGAGGACAATCCTGATGATATACTTCACCTGACAGTACACTATGTGTAGCACACATTTTCAATAGTTGCCTTACTAGGCAGAATAGGATAAGTCTTTCTTCAAAGGTACTCTGGATTCTTTATGAGTTTTTGCTTGTTAGGAAACTACCAATCAGTACCTTGCAATATCATTCAGTTCCTTGAAATATCTCAGTCCTAATTCTAGATTCAAGTGCAGCATGCTGGTGAGAAGCTTATGGTGCCAACTGCCAAGGCAGAACCATCCGAGGTATGGATGCATCACATTGCTGTTTGCAATTTACTAGGTGAGTTAAGCGCCCTGTTGTCTTCATATTAATTGTTGCGTATCTTTTTAGAAACTCTGATATTATCGCCAAGTCAAATCATTAACAAGTTTACTCTGTGCAACCTACCATGTCTTTGTAGAAAGGTCTAATATCACCCGCTCAAGTCAACATAATAAAGTTTACTAAATGCAATCTGTAAATTATTGTTCTTCGGTAGTCACTTCAGCTTAGGTGAGAACATTAAATTTTCTCTCTAATCTGTGAAGCATGTTGTATCCTCTTTGTATGATAAAAGATTTCATTAAATCACACTAACAAGGTAGAACAACATAGCATCATATCAGAGCAATATTTTCTCAGCTTTCGTCGCTTGTGACCCTTCACTGGCATCATCCAGTAGATGCTGCCTAACTAGCTCGTGTTTCACTCTCTAGAACTTTCGCCGCAACCGGCGGCACCGCGTTGTTCCACTCCGCATCCCCGGCCGCTTTTCCTCGGCTAGACGCATCAGCCACCTCAGAGGGCCTCCTCCCCGCCACCATCTCCCCAGGAAACAACAAGCCAAAGCGAGCAGCAAGGGCGGCTTGCGGTGCCGTAACTTGCCTTAACCTCATCAGTAAGTGCGAGTACGTGCGTATAATCCTGTTCATTTGTTCAAACAGAACTTCCCCCGGGCTCATGGTTCATGTACTGCTGGAGGCATGTGTCCGTATAATCCTGTTCAGTCTGGCTGTAAAACTGAGTTTCACATGTTGCCATCAATTGGCCAAATTCAGATGGAGCTCATGGTTCATGTACTTTCACCAATAGCAATTGAGTCTCTTTGTTAATTTCTTATATATTTTGTTTTCAAATCTTTCAATTCCTGGTCTGAAAAACAATCCTCCTTCTATGTTGCTGAGGGTTTCATTTGTACTCCAGGATTTATAGAATGATTAATAAGACACCAACTATTATGGTTACCATTATTTATGTAAAAAATAATAAAGTTGCAAATATTCAACACGAGACTTGGCAAATTGTAAATAATTTCTCTCTCGAAGTTGTAGATATCTTGCTTCTGTTGCCTGTTTAAAATTGCGATGTTCTACTAATGATTTCCTTTTCCAAATGTATATTATCACATCCATGATTGTCAGAATCTGTAACCAGTTTTATTACCGTACAGCTTTGCATGACAAGGATCACGTTTCATTATTCTTAGGGTGCTTCTATATATGAACAAGTGCTGGAACTGGTAAAATGACCAAAACAGGGGCACACAACATTCAGAAACACAAACGCGCGGCAACGCACGCGCGAATATATTTTAACACGACTTGATTTGAGATGGTTATGTGACATCATGGTCAAAGGAGAAACACAAATAAATAAAATTTATAATTATAATATTCAAATAATCACATTAAAATATAATGTCCTTCATATTTGTAATGACACTTTGGTATGTGTAATTTTACATTCTACTAGTACAAATGCACGTGCGCCACGCATGTGTCCGAACCAAATGACATCACTTGGCAGGACTTTACCATAAAATGAAAATAATATGATGCATCGTGTACTTATCATCAAAAAAACACACTGTTGACATATCATTGCATTTAAGTATCATAACGATATTAACATGACAAAGCTCATAACATAACGACATTATTGGAAATTAAAGACGCTAATTGACTTTGAGACGTAAAAGACATGACACTGCCTATAGTTCTTATTCATTGTCGGTAACGATATAGACCAAAAATAATTGAGAGTCTTCATTTTAATGCAACATCAAAGCACATTCATATCTTTTAGGCGGTCACGGCCAAGCTGACGTGCTTGATGAGGCGCATTTGTTACATGCTGTTGAAATCCTACAAGTTTACGAAGAAAAAAATAAAGTATATCATTTTGCAGAACACCTAAAAATTCCTATTTATTCAGGACTACGAATTATTTGTCTGATAAGCTAAAAAATTCGTAAGATGAGGGACAAATCCAGATAACTCAATATTTTCTTCGGCTGATAGACAACCATGGAGTTACCTTGTATACAGGGCCAAAATAATAAATTGCAAGAAAGAAACTTAGAGCAACACTTCCGTTAATCTGTTTCATGTGACAGGCAACTGAACTTACATTAACACAGGAAGCAGCAACAAAATTAAGTCTTACAATCAGGGAACATTAGTATATAAATATACATTATCAAGAGTTTAGGACATCTCTGTATACAATGTTCTTCGTGCTTTTCACTGCAGGGTCCAATAATTTATTGGGTTTGGCAAGGACCCTAGTTGTCTTTCATGACACACCCCTAGATAACGCGATATAGAGCTGACCTTGCGCAAACACAGGCTCAGGCAGATATACTCTGACGTGAGGTGTCTGTCCTTAAGCTTTGTTAATCGTCATTGCGAATCTTAGACGCACCGAGAATTGTACCCTTTTGAATTTGAAGGGGAACGTCAAATCCTCAGATGGCGAAAGAGGTGTCCTCGGAATGAACACCCTCTTACCAGCATGCTGACCACCAACGATTTCCGTGACAATTGCGTTGTTCTGAAAGCCCTTGACCACCAAGCGTGTGCCATTGCACAGCGTTGTGAGGGTCTAGGTTGCGAAGCAGTATTAGAGGACAATTTATCTTGATCTTCAGCTCGTGAGGTGGCAGTCCATTCGGCGTAAGGGAGTTTAGAAAGTCAATGGGGGTAATTATTAGTCTGGTCATCCTGAACAGAATCAAAGCTGTAAAACACCTTAGAAGGGTCCGGAAACATCTCAGTCATCTTGGAGTTGAATTGATCAACGTACTCATTCTTTGCTGATAGGATAGCACGAGAACTCATGTAAGCGGCGTCACTGACATTTGCCAAGAGATCATGGAATATGTCTGGCACAAGTGTCAATAGAGTTCTCTTCATCGTAATCAATAACAATCTCTTCTGGAAGACGGACATAATAATCCCCAATTGACCCTTCAACGCCATCACCAATCCTAAGAAGATATTGTGAGAACCACGGGTTTGACTGATGCCCGCATGTTTTGAGTGAGCCTTATCTTGCGAATCCGTTCCCATATGTAGCTCCTCTGCAAGGTGGCATTGGTGATCTGAGCCTTAGTTCCCCGCGGAACCACAGGAAGAACCTACCTGAAATCTCCTCCAAACACCATGATCTTACCACCAAATGGGTCATCGCAACCCATGATATCTTGTAAGGATCTATCCAGACACTCAATGGATTGTCTCTTGGTCATTGCAACTTCATCCCATATTAAGAGATGCACTTTACGAAGGAGCTCAGCAGTACCACTCTGCTTTGTGAAGTTGCACATGCTGTCATCGCCAATTTTAATTGGTATCTTGAATCTGAAGTGTGCTGTACGACCACCGGGCATAATAGATGCCGCTATCCCTGATGTAGTAGTAGCAACGGCTACGAGGCCCATGGAATGTACGGTTGCGATCAATGCCTTGTTGAGATATGTCTTTCCGGTTCCACTAGGACCATCAACAAAAAAAACCCGACCCTTTTCAGAAGTCACATGATCCATGATCTCACCAAATCCTGCCATCTACTCAGCATTGAGTGTCTGCACAATTTTCAAATGGTCTTCATTGAATCCGAGTGGATACTCCTCATTCAACTCCCTGTAGTGGTCCCTTTCTTTGCGTCCTGGAATAAAGTAAAATGAACACAATTAAAACATTTGGTCAGTTAAATATATTGAAAGGTTACATTTACATATACATGATCACGTCACATAGCTAGGTTGACAGAGGAAAATTTACCAACTAACAGATTTCAATATCTGAAAAAAGATGAGAAGTTCAGCAAAGCGTTGAAACTTACATTATTGACATCAGTTGAGATGTTGTATGAACAGACATGCAATTCTTTTTTTGCCGTAAATATCATAGCACATGTTAGCTATTTTCTGGTTCCTATGTTACTTACATTATGCTAGTCTAAGTGACATAAAATGCAACAGGTAATGCAGTGTCCTATTTTCAGCTGAACTGTTGTATGACTAATCAACTGTAAATCTCTTACTTGAACATTTCCTTGTTCAGGTCACAACTACAGGTTTTAGAGGAGCATTCAACTGCAAATAACAGATTTGAAGTCTTTTGAAAAAGACGAGAACACAGCAGTACAGTACCAAGGTATAACTTTGTTCCTTTACTGACATGAATGCTTTATGTGGAGATGAGGGACCCAAAATTACATTGAAACGGCTAGGACGTTTCCGTTTAACTGATGTGAAAGCAAAAGCTAACAACGGGTATCTGTATTTTACGCCTTAAGTGTTCTATGTCTTGACATGCAATTTTGTTGTGGCATAAAGATCAGAGCAGATAGCATATAACAAATTCAAATTCAACTGAGCACACGGCTAACTTCATATCACTCTTTCATTCACCTACGTATACACTGATAGAAACAACAAGCACTGTCATGCTATTGGTTAAGAAGCATGTCAAAAAAAATATATAGAAGAATTTATTATGCCAACTTCAGCATCAGTGCCTACTATTGAGTCTGGGCAATATGAGAAGAACATCAAATAATTTGATTCAAATTGGTTGGTTTAAATCATCGCAACCTGTAGCTATTGATTTATTAACATAGGCACCTGGCTACTCTGTGTATAAACATAGGAACCTATAAACTTTATTTATAAACTATACTGTTAATTCGATGATTGTAGGCAACCCTTTTCCTTTTTCGTCCAACTTGGGTAGGCCGAATCCATCCAGATCCTTCCCCATTGATTGAACACATCGCTCAAGGTTGTGCCGTAATCACTCAACAGAGCTGCAGTTCATTTTTGATGCCAACTCTCGCCAAGGTTGTGGCGGCTAATTTCTTCGCTAGACTTGCGGCGTGGCCGTACTTGCGGCATGGCTGATGTTGGTCATGAGCCAAACAGCCCCTAAGGGAGGAGGAGATTTGGATGTAAGAGATTTGGAAGCACCACACTGATTGCCAACAGCCATGGATGATTTTGGGCATACCATCAAGAGTTAGGATTAATTTTATTTTTGTTAAATAGTATTATCATGTTGCAGACTATTGTTATGGGATAACTAATTAAAATGTTATAATTTTCGTAAGCTGTATTGCACAAAATAAGCAAGGCTTGGCTATATAACATAAACGATTCATGTACATAAAATTTAAGACAATATTTGTAATGGTCTTTTCATGAATAGATAATTAGATCGCCCGTTCCCTCGCAAAAAAAAAAATTACATCGCCCGTTTACAGCGATCCAACATACTTTCTTATTTGTCCTGCAAAGTCAGCGGGGAGGTCCAGATGAAGCATGCACGTCCTTGGATCCACGTTTGTGGTGCAGAGAACGACACCGTGCAATTTACATTGTCATGATCCGTTGAGGATCAATCGGACAGTCACTTTGATTTGTTATTGTTCTTTGACGTGCTAACGTTGTTGCCCTTGATTAATACACTGGTGTGTTGACACAGCTGTGAGAATGAGGAGGAAGGTATTTGATTAATCAATAGGATCAGAGGACTTTAATCTGGTCTAGGTACTGAACAGAACTGAATCATTCTTTTCGCTGCTATTTCCTGACTTATGTTCATTCGCTAACTAGAAGGATCTGTTTAAGGTTAGGCCATTCATTCTTCATTCATGATAATAGATGAAGTACAAGCCGGCAAGTCCGGCAAAAGGAGCGGAATCTATCCTGAGCGCATAGGGCCAGGTGCCCACCCTTTTCTTGCAATATGTGTGGTGAGTAGGTGTGGTTTTTTTACATGAAAATAAAATAATAATTGATTAAGGAAAATGCTTACAATACTAACCCGTGCAATCGCGCGGGCTAACATGCTAGTTTAGGGTCCGTTTGGCAAGCAGAATCGTTTCTGATTCTGGCTTGAATCAGTCGAATTGGTACCAAACGGCGAAACGAGCTCCCGTTTCAGAATCGAATTAGAGCGGAACGATTCGGTTTTTTGTACTACGAGCTTGGAACGACTGAAATGGTGTTCCACGGAGCGAAACACTTTGTTATTCCCTACCTCCCCTTCTCTTCGCTCGATTTTACTTGTTTCTGCCATTGGTTGAAGGAAAAAAGATCTCACCCAAAATCGATTTACCGCCGTGGTGTCTTGAATCTCCCCTCCATCCTCCGTATTGCTTGATCTGGTATCCTCTCTTTCTCTCCATCCCATTTTGTTGTTTTCTATGGTCTGCAGCTGCTCCTCTGGAGCTCTATTTGTACAACAATGGCGGCCTTTTCTTTTTTCTGTTCGTTGTGTGCGCGAGTGTGGGAGGAAGAAGATGCACATGTGAGACTTACAGGTGGGGCTAGACCTGAAATTGCTAGGATCACATAGGAAAGATACGACAGACCAATTCAGTTTTGCTTCCTTCTATTTTTTACTCTCATATAATATATAAAAAATAAATTTGGCACCATATTCACTGGGGTACACCGGTCATTTTAATCCTCATCTTCTATTTTGTGAATCCGAATCCAAATTGTTAGCCAAACGTTTTCAGAAGTGATTCTGATTCAGGTTGAGAATCGTTTCTGGGTTGAAGCTGAAACGTTTCTGATTCTCGAAGAATCTGGAGCCGTATGAGCTTTCGCCACCTGTCTAATGAGGCAATTAGCAGACAGCCCAGCCGGAGGCCCATATACGTGAGATTCGCTCGCCAGCGCCTTTAGAAATGACACGATTGCCATTTTTTGCGAATCTTTTTTCCTTTTGCGAACCAGAAATGACATGATTGCTTTCCCGATGCAACCATCGCATATAGAATTTCATTTACCATTCTTCTGATTATTGCATCATCAAAATGAAGTTTTCTAAATTGAAGCTATTGAAGTCATATTTGGTTCTATCAACACACAAGGAAGACTTTCTTTGACCAGTAAAGAACTTTAAAGTGACATTATTAGTGAATATTTCATTTCAAAGAACAGAAAATAGTGAATATTTCATTTCAAAGATATCCTCCAGTCAGTAACAACGAGTATTTCATTAGTAAGTGCATTAGCTTGTAAAGATTGGATAGTGAATGGGACAAGACGTGTGGTTGTAAGTTTCACCCTTTTACCTTAACCATCTTTTATGAATTCTTATTTTGCCCAACCACTCGACATATGTAGGTGGGGCTATAATAGTATTTCATTAGTGCAATCCCTACAGAGGAAAAAAAGAAGCATCCACCTTCACTCACAAGGAGGGGAAGAGATGGGTAGTTATGATCGGTGATTCATGGGACTATCTTCAAAGTAACTTATGCTTGGTCTATATGGTCGCTATTTGCATAAATATTTATAGATAAGACGTATAATTAAAGTAACGAAAAAAGTCAAGATACCATATATTAAAAACCGGAGAAAGTACTATTTATAATTGGTTGACCTTCGCAACTAAAGGTAACTAGTTAACTGAAGCTACCTAGCTAGGTTTCAGTCATGAATTGTACAGCAAAATAAAAACAAAACTCCTTGTAGTGTAAAACATTGCATCAACACGTAAGTCTTGCTCTCGCTGATATGCTAGGGGAGTGTTTGTTTTGCCAGTACATGTGCGATTTCATTATGCTCTCTTCTCACGTGAGCCACGACAACATCAGGTAACTGTCGGGCATATTCCACTGCTTCATCGTCGTCATCGATCAGGAATCTGTTCACCGATCTCTGTTCGTCAGGCTTCTTCAGATACTTGACCACATTGACGCAGTCACTCTCCAGGATGGCTGGTTCACGGCACCAGTCAGCAGGCCAGCCCTTTCTCTGCACGCTGTCGCTTCCACTTCTTCTGCATCTATAGTGTCGAAGATGGCCCTCCAAGAGATGACAGGATAGCCTGACCGTCGCTGCTTCGGATGACGACTCGATTCCTACAGTTGCCGAGCCAGGATCAGAAGCACCATCTACGCTGATCTTAATCCAGCCTGAGTCAGGAGGCACCCATTTAAGATTGCTTCAGCCTCGGTTCCTGCACAGCACATGTGGCTCCGGGAACATCTTTCCCGTGCCTTTGGCGTCTTCAGTAATTTATTCCATTGACGGCTGGGCCTCAGCCCTCAGGTTCTCAGCTGGCGCAGCACTACTGCGGTCCAAACCAAGCAGCTCGACGGCGGCGGTATCTGCTTCGTCGCGATCTGCGTGGCCTTGAGTCGGTCGGCTTTGCGCCATTGCGCCCACCTGCATCTCGCTCTGCTGTGCAGCAAGTAATTCGCGAGGTCCAATCCATATAATTATCCACCTATCAAGTATCAACTGCTGACCACCTCCTCCCGTGATTCCTTGTCTGATCCATGTCTCGTTCTTTTGGTTGCAGCGAACAGGAAGGAAGGAGGGCGCAACAATGGCAGGAGGACCAACATCACGACCAACAAGCTCCGCACTCATCCCCATTATTGGTAACGAGGTAGCTGAATAAGGCTGGAATATTAAAATATATTATTTTCCAAAAAAAAGAGCTTAATGGCAGTCCAACTCAAGGATTGAAATTCCGATCCGACTGGTAATACCGGACGCCACCGGTTTGTTCGGTTTTTCCAAAACCGGAAAAACCGAACCGGAAACCGGTCGAATTCAAATTTGAAATTTTGAACGTGAAATCCGGAATCAAATCGGTAAACAGGACCGAATTTCCGGTAATACCGTTCGGTTTTTCTGAAAAATCGACAGTGAAAATGGCAAATCGACGGAAAATGGAAAGATCCAACGCGGCACATCGCCATCACAAACAAACAACCAATCTCACATTCTTTCGGTGAACAACGTGCAAAATTTGATATAAAATACAAATCCAAATCCAAACCGACGAGTGGATGCAAGGTAGGAGAACCATGCACATCGCCGGCGAACCGAACGCGGCCGCGTCGTCGAGGATGTTCTTGAGATGCAGGATAGAGGCGTCAATGAAGGCGAGCAGGGCGGCAGGGGGCGGGCCTATATTGTATACCAAGGGTATTCACTTGAATACCCATTATTTTACATAAGATTTTGTATATGTAGTATACCTATTGTATATGTATCAAAAACAGCAGGATGACACAACGCGCGACACCATCTAGGTACTTGTCGCTGCTCAAACTTCACCGCTCGCTCTACCCTTTACTTCAGTCTTCCCCTTCTTCATTCTTTGCCACTCTATTTTGTTCCCCAACATTAGCTCATGTTATGTTCTCTTTCACGGATTCCCATCCACAGCTCATACTCATACTTGTGTGGTTTCATTTTTACCATTAAAAATAACAAAATCGTAAGGTGCCAACAAAATTAACCATAACTGAGGGTGTAAAAAAATCGTCTTCTCGCAAAACAAATCGTCATTATAAATTTTGAATACCTATAGTCAAAATCCTGGGCCCGCCCCAGCAGGGCGGCCATGCGCTGCGGCGAGTGGTCGTCCTTGTTGGATGGCGGCGGCAGGCCATCCGGCTTGCCACCCCAATCCCGAGGCTAGCCGCCAGAGCCGCTCGGCTTTTCGGGCTTCATCCCTGGTTTTCGGGCGCTGCGGGGCGGCGGAGGCGTGGCGTGCAGTGGCAGCGAGCGGCGGAAGCAGCGTGGCATCGAGCGGATGTGGAGGAGTGTGCGTGCGCGAGCATCTGGCGCGATGAGACGGCGCGCGTGCGGTTCATGAGCGGCGCGGTTGAGCGGATGAGGCGGAGTGCGGGCGTGTACACTCGAGGGAGTTGCTGGTGTGGCGGCGTGCGGCGTGGGTGTAGGGTCCTGCGGGAATGGGAGTTTGTGGATAAGGACGGTTTTTTTCATTTTTTTCTCATGTTATTTTGTGGCGGCGTACGTCGTGGGCGTACTAATGTAATTTTGATTTACAAGATTTTACATCATGTGGTATAGATGTTTTACTTCATGTGAATTTTGATTTACAAGATTTCACATTCATCCCCAATAAGAAAATAACAAAAACAGAAAATATTTGATAACAAGAAGACTGTAAAATGATTTATATATTTATTTATTAACACAACATAAAATACATGTAAATAAAATATGTAATAGAATGAAAATGGCTTAAGAAATTGGAAAAGAAAGAAATAGGATCAAAACAAAACCGAAATGAAGAGATCCTGGGTGGGCTGCACTTGTAATCTAGCGTGAATAACAGGCCGATGGTATACTGGGCTCGACATATAAGTCCTACTACTTGTGGAAGAAATTCTTAAGTGGGCTGCGTGCTGCATTGGGCCGAACAAACGCACGTTAGCCCAAGAGAAAGGCTGGTTACGTACTTTTATTTTTTATCAAACATACCTGTATTGATATTAAAGAAACGGTACAAAGACCGATACAAATATAGATACGATCAGAGAGGATACAAAGGACAGCTGTCCAAACACAAAGACCCCTACAAAACAAAGAAAGAAAAACAAAGACCCCAGAGCCTTTGCACACCAAGTCCATCGCCGGCCAACCGCCACCAACCACCGCCGGACCCAGTCGCCACGAGCCCCAGAACCGAAGGAGCCCTCTCGCGATAAGGCTTCCAGAATAGCCGGAACAGACACTCGTCATGGCCAACGAGATGGAGCAAAAGCAGAACGCGCATCGGCCGGGGTCGCGCCCCGAACTCCTTCGATCCCGGAAGCAGGCTCGCCAACGGCGACGGACGTCGCCGTGGGTCGCTCGAGCCTGCCCCCCTCTCCCAGCAACCCCAAGAACAGCAGCTGTTCCATGCACCTCAAAGCAAAAGAACGGCGACCCCCAAACCGTACCTGGCCAGAAAGCCACAGAGCGACTCCTGAAGAGGGGCTCCACTCGGGGAGTCCCACCTCCACGGCCTCGCTGCTGACGCCGGAGCGAAGCGTCAACAGGCTGGTTACGTACCTACTACCAAGCGAGGGCGGAGGAGAGTGCGCGAGAGGCGTCGTCGCACGAGATACCGCGGTGATTCGCTCCTGCAGGACACATCATCTGGGAGGGGAAAAAATTCTGTGCGCACCGTCCGCAAACCACATGCCCTGTGCGGCCCCTGACCCGATTGCTGCCACGAAGGATACTGCTCCAATCTGACACTCGATAGTCTTCGGCTCCCGCGTGACCACGGCTCGCAGTCGCAGACGACGCTCGCAATTCGGCCCCTCGCAGCTCGCCTCCTCTCGGCTCATCATTCAGCTCCGAACAGGGACCATGCCTCCCTCCGATTTCCCTTTCACCTCTGCCTTCCTCATCCGCCACAGTCGCCATCGGAATCATCTGCGCTGCGTTCTGCCTGAGCAGCGTAATGGAGACGGACCCCCTCATCTCCCTGCTGCTCGCGTAGATCCAAGCGTCCTCGCGCGTGCGGCGAGCCCGCGGCCTGGAGATGCTCGACGGCTAATCGCCGTCCATTGTCGGGTCGATTTAATCCTTGCGTGGCCACATACAGTCGCGGTGGCATATGGTCTTGCTGCCTCTGAGGCACCCTTGCCAACGGTGATGCTGCCGTGATTTCTCTCTTCTGGGTGAGCTAGAGTCTAACACATTTCTTTTACCCTAGCTCTTCTTGGTGCACTCCTCTCTCGCCAAATTTTCCGCGAGTAATCTTGGCCAGCCCATCAAATTTTAGATTTTCCCACCGTCATCTTCACCCGAGCCCATCCGTTCAGAACCCACAGCTTGTCGTAGGTTCTATATGCATAGGAATGAATGAGCTGGGGCTCGTGTCAAGGCGGTATGCTGTGGGGATTGCATGTGCGATTCAGGCGTGCGGAATAGAGATCGCCGCCACACACATCCGATGTTTGTCAAAGCAATAGTCATCTCCATCATGAAGTCAAGGGCATTATAGCGAGAATGAGAGAAAGCTCGAGAAGCTGCCTGTAAAATTATGCTATATTGTTATTGGCACGTTAGCACAACTTAGCTATACGTAGACAGCTATGGACCCAAGTGAATACACTTAAATATATCATGAACCCAAATAGACGATTTGAGAACTGATAGACTTGGATGAGAATTCTTAAATATAATTTAAGGACCGACGGAGCATTTTACTTTTTTTAATAGGAAACTGTAGCTGGCCGCTGCGGTGATTCACGTCATGACGTGAGGAGGCGTGGGCGCATGCAGCCTGTGTTGGGCTGTGGGCCCTCTGTTTGACGGCATCGTCTCTTCCTCTCACTTACGAATGGCCGGCCCTGTGTGCATTGATTCTCTTCATTTTTTTTTATGAATATTCAACTTAGCTTGTATAACAGAACATTTGTTCAGATGAGCTGGAACAATTTGTCTCGAGAGCTGGAACATTTGTTCCGATGAGTTGGAACAATTTTTTTAAAGATCTTGATGTGGAGAAACAATCAGATCAACCGTGTAACGTGACGAACCGTAGGTGATCACCCATGCCAATGCAAGGACTTGCACCTCTTTGAAATTCATCCAACCACACGCTCTGTAGCCCGATCTTCTCGACGTAGAGGAGGCCCGATCTTCTCGACGTAGGATCTTAGGATAACTATTGATCCCTCAATCCCCAACGGGAAAGCAAGTACAATCTTGATTGGTAAACATCATACCCTCTAATCCCAGCGGAAAAGCAAGCATGATCTTGATTGGTAACTATCGAACCCTCTAATCCCAGCGGAAAAGCAAGAACGATCTTTGGTAGTGCCCAATTCTCCCTCTATGTTGGCTGCGCCGAATCATAGGAAGAATAAGCATGAGACTCTCATCATGTGGAGTAGCAAATAGCTAAAATCAATTCATAATTCAAGTTATGATCTGGAACAATATTTTTAATAAGCTGGAACATTGTCTAAAACAATACTTTTAAAGAGCTCGAACAGTTGTTCTAGAACAATGTTATTAAGAGTGAATTGCACAAAACTACAACTATTTGTGTCAAGATTTCAGAAAAACTACAACTTTTGGAATCTATTTCAGAGAACTACAACTATTTTGACCATAGGTTTCAGGAAACTACAACTTTTGCTTTTGGCCCCACATGTCAATCAGTTTGAGAACACTACAACTTGTGAGAGTGGCATGTGGGACCGGACATAAAGTTGTAGTTTCCTAAAACTTGTGGTCACAATAGTTGTAGTTCTCTGAAATTAATAGGTTTCACGTTGTAGTTTTCTGAAACCTTAACACAAATAGTTGTAGCTTTGTGCAATTCACTTTATTTATAAAAAGCTGGAACATTTGTTCTGGAACAATATTTTCAAAGAGCTGGAACATTTGTTTTGGACCAATATTTTTTAAAGTTATCGCAAAAAAATAAACAATATTTTTAAAGAGCTGGAACATTTGTTCTGGAACAATATTTTAAAGACCCATTTGGTGGTGCCGGCGGGGATGGACACCGTGGCGAGGCACTCATCGGAGACACCTGCCACCATCTCGATGCCGGTGTTCACGAAGGCACGGAGGGTGGCCAGGTCGATTTTGCACACGCAGACGCGGCCACGCCGAGGGAGATCCGATCTGCAGCATGACGGTGGCCGACGATAGATTGTTGCGGTGGCCAACGACAGGTTGTGGCTCACGCGGCCGTAAGTGATGCCTAACGACCAATGGGGCCTAGCCCCCCCCCCCCCCCCCCCCCCCCCCCCCCCCCCAGTCTCCTCTAATAAATCATAAAATGATCTCCAATATTTCTATACTAATTCATGGGCTGTTTGCTTTTGGCCCATCCAAACTTTGGTTGCAAGCTCTGTCGATGATGCCCAGCAGCGCGGACGACTTCGCCTCTAGGGTGGCCGGGAGCTGCAGCAGGAGGAGGAGGAGGAGGAGATGGGATAAGCGTCACCATTGCGCTCAATGCACAAAAGCGCAATGGAACCAGCTTCATAGAGGATCCATAAGCATAAAGATATGACAACTATTTTCTTGTAATAAAATGTGACAAATATAGTGTAGTAGTCTCACCTCTAATGGCTAGAGCAACCATATAGAATAAACCTAAAGTTACTTTGATGATGGTCCCATGAACAACTTCAAAGAATCACCTATCATAACTACCCATTTCTTCCCTCTCCTTGTGATTGAAGGTTGATGCTTCCTTTTTTTTCCATGTAAGGATTGCATTACTATATAGCCCGACCTATCTATGTGGAGTGGTTGGGTCAAATAAGATTTTATAAAAGATCATTATGGTAAAAGGGTGGAAATTACAACCACACGTCTTGTCGCTTTCACCGTCCAATCTTTACAAGCTAATGCACTTAATAGAAAATGATTACTGAATTACTACTTCTATATTTTTAAAATAATCATTGTTTTAGTTTTGGTGAAACTCAAACATCACTACATTTGGCAATTAACTTTTAAGATATACTAGTATGAGATAGTTTCGAATTTGAGCTGATGGTGCATATGAATATGGTTAAATATTGATAATTATTTCTGAAAATAGTAAGTAACACGGATATATCAAAAGCATTTGATGCATAAGCCCATTTAATGTTAAAGTGTTTACATGTTTGAGTCACGATTAGCCCACTTGGTTTCACAGTCTGTCAATAATCGCCCATTTCGTTTCACAATCAGTCTATAGAATCGAAATGCTAGCAGCAGTAATTTTGATGTCACGGTGACCGTGTGTCAAACGAAAGATGGGCGTGATTCCCCTCGGTGAGTGACATGTGGATTTATTATGCTTTATATAGAGTAGGCCGGCTAGGACGTTACACAGATTTGATGAGAGCCCACGGGTAAAAAGAAGCATGCCGATCGAGGAATCTTGCCAAAACGAGCAAGCCTGCTGCATTCCATTAAACTTCCTTTAATTTGGACACCATTCGACGACAAGCTCGGTGAATCAATGTGCTAGTCTCGAACGGGAATTAAACGAGTCGGCATCAAGAGTTTTACACAACTGTTGTCCATTCGTACTTGTGGCACAGGAGGTATGTCTCGACGTACGTGTACGTTCTCTCCATGGCCGTCACGATGAGGCACGGCGCGTCAATTCTTTTTTTCAATAAACGACCGCGAGTGACCTCTACAAAACGGAAAGACCATCTGGTTGCTCAAGGCGAACCGTATCCCCAATCATCCTAGGATACAGGGGGCGCGCGGCACGTACAGCGAGCTGCAGCTCTGCAACGGAGGCGGCGCAGGTGCGTGCGTCTGGCGCGCGTGGTGGGTCGGGGCGGAGCGGCTAGGGCCCTGTGCGCGGGCACGGTCGCAGGTCGCAGCGGTGGAGCATGAAGCAAATGGATGAGCTTTCAAATACTAATCAACAAGGATTAGGGACTAGAGAACCGAGCGCCGCGGCTGGCGAGGCGAGCGTGAGCTTGTCAGGATTATGGGAGACTGTGATTGTTGCAAATTTCAAGGTGAAAAAAAAGCAATTTTGCAAAGGGTATCATTGTTATTTTGAATAAGACGAATGGTCAAACGTAACTCAAAAATAGTCAAACGTCAATAATTTAAAACTGGAGGGAGTATAAGATAAGATGAGATGGCTGAAATATGAATTCTCGTTTCCAAATCTATTCTTGAGGGTGCCGAGAGAGCAATTTTTCTTGGTACAGCTGTTTAGCGGGTCTACAATTCATTCGCTGTTCGACGAAGATGGGCAGGGCGGCGGGACTGGAGCGGCCGTGCACGTGCTTGGCCAGGGTGCTTGGGTTCCTACATACTCGATCTCGTCAGCATGGCGGCCGGCAACTCGGGCCCAGACATTACATTAGCTCCGTGGACCGCACGTCCGATGTATCCGAACGACGGTCCGGTTGGGGAACGGGGCTCCGTTCCATGGCGAGCCGATCTACCAGCCGCGGCCGCCGGTGCCTCTCCCTCGTCGACCAAGCACCCGCTGGTCTACGCAGGCAGGCCGCGAGCCGAGCTCGATCTGCGCTCAGACGTGCCGCGCGCAGTCACCGCATCCAAAACTCGATCGTGTCAATAATTAACCTTCATCTTATTTTGACCAGTTCATTATATAGTTAGTTGCTTACTCTGATGCTACTTCTGGACTGATGAGCGAGTGAAGAGCGCAACCACTACGTATTTGATGGGGTTAATCCTAATATGGTGGAGACTTTAATCTTGGCGGGTGAAGAGCGCCGTCGGTGGATGTTGGCCGAGGCACAGGGGTTATCTTAATTAATTACTTGACGTCACCCTCTTAGGAGATTAGTCTGTTTGTTTCACTTGTTGTCTTTTTCACAGTCGTCCTCCCTGTCATCACATACGCAAATGTAATTTAACAAATTTGGATGTGTTTGGTGTGTGTTGTACTAGGACTCTTTACCCTTTTTTTCTTCTTAATACAATGAAGCGCAGCTCTATGCATTTTCGAGAAAAAAAATACGCTATCTGATGCTAGTTGGATGGTCTATCTTGATACTTCTACATAGGGCTACCGTGTTTTTCTGGATGACAATCTCTGAAAACTATAGTTTGAGTGTTGTTTTAATACCAAATTCCCTTGCACTTTGTTTGAATAATCTTTTTCCTCGAGGTTTTATAGCTGGATGTTCTTAAATATGAAAGCATATCCAAAAATCGGCGTTAACTATAGTTTTTAGAAAATGAAATAAAAAGTGAAACAATGGAGAGCTCCTTTAGCAAATGCATTTTCCATAACCAACACCATCTCATCTCCCGATGCACATTAGAAAGACTGAAAGAGTATATGGGACTACTGAGATTACTACACTTTCTAATAAAGTAGAAAGAATATTGATCAATTGAAAACATAATTCTTGCTACTTTTCACATAGGTTAATTTATACTTCAAGTATCATGGGCATTACTTCATTCCCAACAATGTGATGCATCTTGATATACGTACAAGGATTCAACCTGTTCATGGTATCTTTCTGCACTCCTACCGTTACTACGCCTACCCATTCTATACCCCAAGAATCCAACCTGCTTGTGTTGAGTCCCTCTCCCATCAATGCATCAGCCTGTGTTTGTGATGATGGGCTAATCAAATGCGAAATCTCAGCTACAATAGTACTCCATAGGCTATTTTATTAACTTCTGGCTTCTGCCTCCCTCCTCCATCTCTCGCTCTCTCTGTCTTCCTTCTCTTCTTCCCGTCACCTGCCTTCTCTGCACAACACAGCAACATAGCCATCTTCATCTTTTCATCCAGGAAGCAGGAACAGCCAACGGAAAATAAAATTCAAGATGGGGAACAGAAAAAACTTAAGTCAAGATTAGCTGCCTTCCCACGGCACCAACTTTGCAATTAGAAATAAAAACTGAGTGATAGCGAGCATGGTGTAAACGGCTATATGTCCATTCCTTCATCATGTCCATAGCACACACAAACGAAAGTCACAGAGAAGACATGGTTTTGAGAGAGAAGTGGAGCGATATCTAAAAAAAAGGTAGTTACCGTGGCACATAATGAAAATATTGTTACCTATAGTCCATATTCAAAAACAAGAGTTGACGCTATTCAGGATGGTACAAATCTCAAGCAGACGTATTTAGATGTCTAAACTTAAATGTGAGCCCAGCTTACATCCCCTCAGTGTACTTAGCGCTCTTAACCATGGCTGTCACTTGCCATGTTTTTGACATCCTTGAAAAGGCATACTTGTATCTAACCGTGAATAAAAATAGCAAAGAGAACACTTTTATGATTGGATCACATGTGAGGCATTCTGAAATTCAGCTAACTATATAGTTAAGTTAAGTACAACAACCACATTCTTAACATGCTATCAATAGGTAACAGAAGAAAACATCGAAACAACAAGCACTGGATCTAATTCATTCATTTAATTAAACCATAGCTTTGCCAACACCGACGTCACTATTTTCAGCATTGAGTGTTACTAGGGTTCTTTACCCAAAACTCTTCTTAATACAAAGATACGCAGCTCCTCTGCGTGTTTAAGAAGAAAAGTGCGGTCGAACTAGGATTTCACATTTACATTTCGCTGATGAAAGATAACAGCATAGACAAAGACAGATATGGATGAAGGAGATACACGATAATAACTAAGACGTGTGACATAAGCAGAAAACATCATCTATCAGATAGAAACAAACTCGGAAAAAATTACGTACTTGGGACCATGATGTGTAGCAGGGACAGCGAAGTTAGATCTAAGGTTTTGAAGATGGACCTGATGTAGCAAATTTCTTACAAATAGCATATTAACGACATTTGCAAATGCCGCAAATGCCCCTGCAGCGAAAGCATAATTCCATACTCCATGTATACTTTGTATGAAGACTCATTGAAAATGGAAGAATCTCTCATAAAACAAGCAATAGAAATGTTGCTGACAGCAATCACCATGGCCAGAAAAGCAACAGCCTGAATCCAAAAACAAATATCACAGAAAAGAACTGCGTGAGCAACTGGAAAATAATATCAAACTATGGATCAGCAAAAGAACAGCTAGTTTATAATTTACCATGTCTTGTAGGATTAGTATCACACAAGTGAATCGGTTGTCGAGAACCGGAGTCCTCATAAACAAAAAAAAGCAGATGCAAGAACGGCAAGAACGGCATAGCCAACTGGAGCAGAGCCAAAACGATCGATACCCTGCACAAACAAAAAGATGCTAATTTGGCCCTGCACAAACAAAAAGATGCTAATTTGGCCCTGCACAACGATCGATACTACCAACTGGCTTGTATACGTTGGTATTAATTATAAGCAGCAAGGACGGGGCTTCATTGAGGCCAAGGGTGGCCATGCCCCCCCCCCCCCCCCCCCAACCACGAACAGTTTACTTGACAAATGCTTGCTTTTGCTGCTTAAATGGCAAAAAGATGCTAATTTGACCCCCTTGCTAATTTCCTCAACTGCCTCCCCCTTACTAAGTTCCTGTATACGTCAAAGTTCACAGTTCCTGTCATCTATGTTCACAATTTTTTTAAAAAAAACAACTTATATTACGATCTAGGTCTACGAACTTTTCAAGTAGTGCATTACATGCCATACACCTTCATTTTGATCTGACATTGTACCACTGCGGTGTGGGGACCTAACTCCGGCCGTTGTTTTCTACAGACAGACTTTTGCTGGACCTCCACTGCACCTCCTCGCCATTTTGGAGCTTGCTCCAGGTAGTGTAGGGGACGCTCGGCACAAGGTTGGCTCTGCGCATTGGTGTTCGAGATGGAGGATGGCGACTGCAGACTGCAGTCTCATCTGCATGATCAAACCCAACGAGCATGATGCCGTCATTGAAAAGGCTGGACAATCCTTGACCTTGGTAAAGTTCTTATCATGGTTCACCGTGTTAGATCTAAACGCAAATAAAGAAAAAAAATGTGTGGGAATGGATATCCATGCTAGCAAAGATACTGGTAGAGTACTTGATAGTTTTGATTTTGAGCTGACGGTGTATATATGATGGTTAAATATTGATAAATTATTTCTAAAAATATTAAGTATCATGGATATATCAAAGCATTTGATGCATAAGCCCTTTTAATGTTGAAGTGTTTACATGTTTGTGTCATACCCTACTTAAAAGAGTATGTTGTGCATCAAGTATCAGTCCCTGGATCAGTAGCTGATACGCACAAGAACACAGAAGTGAAATACAAAAGCATACTTCGATTAGGAAGGATACCTGATATTAAACCCTAGTGATGGTAAGACAAGGATTCAAAACCATCCAAGTCCACCGACCAACTAGGCGAAGCAGACAGCGGAAACCTTGGCCCAAGCCACAAGCAGACTTGAGAAGCAGAACCGAAAACCAAATCGTCGTCGTCTCCTACGAGATCTTCTCCCACTAAACCAACAAATGTAACGCGTGAGTACGTAAGGTACTCAGCAAGCCCTACACTACACAAGGGTATATATACATGCATATTTGGTTCTAGCAAGGAGGAGGCTGAATGGCTCATTTGCTGAAAGCAAACTTTATGCAGGGTTCACTACAGCAAGTCAAGGAGTCATAGATAAAACAGAGAGATTTTTGTCAATATTTTAGTTGGTTGGCCCTGGGGGAGTATGAAGCCTTCCCGCCAGTTCCCAAAGTTTTAGTTGGGCCTTCTGACCTCAATGGTCATACCGACCCGGCATCCATGCCAACACTTCCAAAACACGGGTTGACTACAACCCACTCACACGCCAAGGAGAGAAAAGAGGTGGCTAATCTCAAGGGCGCAAAACCATAACGGGTCATATGCCGTGACCACGTCCATCCGGATGAATTGTTATCCTCTGCAGAGGTTGTACAGCTTTCCCCACGAGTCACGCACCCTTTGCAAGGGGGTACGTAACGCTTAATCCATCTTCTCTGAGTAGTCTCACAAATCCACCACGGAATCACACTCAGGGGCCTGTGACTTGAAAAGTCACACATCGGCACAATGCACCTGTGAGGTACATCGCGCTCCTGCAAGGAGTTGCAGGATCCTGTAACAAATACCAGGACAGGCGGTATTCCCGTAACTGATACCGGGATTTCCGTAACTGATAGCGGATTCCGCAACCGGACCACGGGTACGTTTCCCGGGTCTTTTCCTGAGCTTCCGTTGCCTCTACTGGCCTCCGATGGTAAGTGTAAGAGTACGAAGAAGGTAGGGTAAGTCCCTTTCGGGTTCCGTGGTTGTACGGAAATCGTTATGCTTACGAGCGAGAGAACCGGTCCTTATGTGGCCGGGCAAGCACCAAATCCCACACTGGGGGTCTATCACACCACCATCACCACACTAGTGGCCTTGCCCGCAGTCCAACCCATCCCAACATCTTCATCACCTAACACAGTTGTGCTACTCCCAAACCCAAGTATCACACACACCACCAAACTCATTTAACACATTTGAAAAGCAAGTATATGAGTAAGGTGTGGCAATGTAGAAACATTGCGGGGGTCCTAAGCATTCTAGTAGCAAGGTAACTGTGCCATCATAGAAATGATGGAACCATCCTAGGTTTATCAAGGTGATGGGTAATCAAGGGTAAACAAGGATCCGTATATTAATGCCTAAAGGCATCAATACCGGTAAGCAAGTAGGACCATCGCTACACAAGCAGTAAAATAACAAGCAATGCATAATACGAGAGTAAGCTCTATAGGTGCATTTGCGAAAACAGTAGGATCAATCATGATCAAGGAGAAGCAGAGCTTGCCTGCAAAACAATATCCTTAATCTTCAAGTTCTTGCTCTTCAGATTCTTCGGTTGAGGTTGATACCTTCAAGTCCTTTCCTCAAAGCTCAGTTCCTCTGACTTGTATTTAAGCTTGGATTCTTCAGCTTGTTCTCGAAACTTGCGAAAGCTAGCGCATAAAAACACATCACGTAAACAAACTACCGCAAAAGAAAATAAAGACCAAAAGAGCCAAAAAGATCCAATTAACTCCAAAAAGAACCAATAGAACACCAATGAAGAATCGGAGACACAAATCATGTATGGTGCGGTAAGTTTTATTTTAAGAAAGGTTTTATCATCTTAAAAGGCTATTAGGTATGCATTGAGCACTAGGGCTTTTAATGTGAATGAGGGATGCTAAGCCATGAGAAAATCATGCTTGCATGTGAGGGTGAGTATGACGTGTGTACGTGTTCTTTGTACACTTGCGGCACTAAGGCTTTATATAGGTTGTCACCTATATAAAGGTTAATGCAATAAGCGTACAAAGTGTAAAGTGTGTCATTTATTTACCTATAGGTTAAGATATTACCTAATGGTGATAAACTAGTATTTTACCTACTGCATTAGTTACTAAGACTAAGCTACTAATTATTTGTCATGAGCTAAGCACATGACGGTGGTACGTGTACGTGAGCATGCTTGACATGAATGCATTGGCTCAAACGGAAAACCACGACCAAATAAATAGGAACTAACAGGAAATTCCAATAAATTCCAAATGAAAGACAAGTGATAGAATGAGTCGGATTGGTAGAGATTGGTGACAAGATTAGGGTAGGTTTTATGCTACGAGATGAAAAGGGCATTGGTGATATGCGATATCGATGTCGTATGGTTGGTCGATATGGAGATTTATTGGATGAGAGAGGAACTTTGGATATGGGTGGTTTGTAGATCTGGTGGTATTGAATCGAGGATGATTTTAGATGAATTTTGGCGGAAGAATCGCCAAAATCGGAGTTCGAACGGAAAAGATATGAATTTTGGAAGTTTGCCGAGAAAAGGATTAACTAGAATTAAGCTTAATAAATTAAGCATTGATATAATCCTAATTATTTTGAGATGGACAATGGTTGGAAGATGTTTAGAATGGCTCAACATATTTTTAGGAATTTTGTGGGATTTTTCTGACATCAGAAATGTGCTCGCAAAGAAATACGTGTACACTAGCCGGGTGCACTTAGCATTTTACTGAGAGAAAGAGAGGCTGACAGATGGGTCCAGGGAATCTGAGGGCTTATTTGTAAGAGTAGAAAGGTTCTGGGGACTTTTTGGTAAATACAGAAAGTCGACAGGGACCTAACTGTAATTTGGGAAAAGTTCAGGGTTCTCAGTGTAAAAAGATAGGGGTCATATTGTAATTACAGAAAAGTATAGGGACTTTTCTGTAAAAAGATAGGACTAGGACAGAATTACTGGAAAGGTCAGGGGCTTATCTGCAAAAATACAGGGCCCGGGATTTTTAAGATTTTCGGAATTGTTTTTGAATGGGAAAAGATGGTGGACTCGGTGCACCATGAACCGAGGGGGTTCATGGGTCTATGGTCTACGTGGACCGGGTGCATGGAAGAGAGGAGGGAGTGAGAGGCTGACGGGGCAGGGGGGACCGGGTCAAGCTGGGCCCACGGGCCGACGTGGCATGCCACGTTGGCGGGCGGCGTGGCTGGGTCAACGCGGCCGGAGATAGGGGCACGCGCGACGGCGGTTCGCCGGGACGCTCGCCGGCGGCGGCTAGGAGGGCGGAGGCTCGACGCGATGTGGACGCCGAGGTGCCGCGTGAGACGGCGGAGCGGGGAGTGCCATGCGTCGTCGACGGGAAGCGACGGCGCGACGGCGTGACATCGCCGATGTGGGCGACGGCGGCGGTGTGCGACGGGGAAAGGGCGAGGGAGTGGAAACTCACGAGTTTGTGCTGGCTGGGATGTGCGCGGGAGTGCGGTGATTCGTTCTGGTGGCGCGACCTGGCCGGGGAGGGTCCCACTGTGGCCGGCGGCGAGGTTGAGCGTGGCGGCCATGGCGGCGCTCGGTGAAGTGGTGCGCGCGTGCGGAAAAGAACGAAGAGAGGTGGTGCGGGAGAGAGAGAAGGGGACGGTGAAGCTCACCGTGCTCTCGAACGGGGCGGAGGTCAACAAGAGGCGGCCGGCGTCGGAGAAGAGGACGGCCAAGAGGTCGTCGTCGATCTCCTCGCACGGGACGCGGCTGCAGAAAAGGAGGGCATGCCGAGGTTAAGAGCGGCACGACGGAGCCGTAGGAAGAGAAAGGGGAGACGGGGATTGACCAACGGCGACGGGAGAGCACGCCGGGTGATCGCCGGAGTGAGGAGAGAAAAGTGGAGAAGAATGGGAGTGGAGCTTCGGAGAGGGCTCGGTGCCATTTTAAAGACGGCAATGGGGGTGCGGAACTTGGCGGGTGCGTCAAGAAAGGAGGGGAAGGGAAGGCGGTGGCGACAGTAGGGCGGTGCGGCGGCTGACGTCGGCGACGGGACGGAGGAGGAAGAGGACGATGGTGGGGCCCGCGCGTCGGTGAAAGAGAGAGGAGGAGGAGCGGGCTGGGCTGGCGCTAGGTGGAGCTGGGCCGAAGAGAAAAGAAGCCGGGCCGACGCGAGAGAGAGGGAGAGGGAGAGAAGAAGGGAAGGGTTGGGCCGGCTGGGAGGAAAAGGAAAAGGGGCGGCCCGGGAAGGAGAAAAGGATTTGATCTTTTCTGGATTTCGAATTTGAGGGAATTTTAAATTCGAGCAAAAACAAAAGACAAACAAAACACTCAAACTAATCCAAATAAATTCAAAAGAATGCACATGATGTGATTTTGATGCAAGTTTAAATTCAAACTTTTGAAATTTAAATTGGGAACTTGATCTACTTTATTTTAGTTTGTTGTAAATTTGAAAAGGGTCAAATTTTAGTGGAATTTTAAATGAAGCAAACACTTGAGCACTTATTTCATGTTTCAAAATTCTCAAATTCAAACTAAGTTTGAATTATTTTAGTAAATTTTATTTCAAAAAAAAATCATGGCAAGGTAAGAGGTTGCACAAAAATTTAAATTTGGAGTGATTTTTATTCCTTTTTATTTGTTTCCAAATTTTGGGGTGTTACAGTTTGAGTCATGATTAGCCCACTTCGTAATTTTGAACTGGGTAGCGGCTGTAATTAATTTTGAACTCACGGTGACCATGTCAAATGAAAGAGAAAAAGCTAAGGCGATAAAAAGATGAGCGAGATTCCCCTCATGACCTGTAGCCTTCCACTGATATATAGAGAGAGGTGGTCAGGTCGTACGAGGAATCTTACCAAAACGGGCAAGCTAGCGAGGCCAGGGGCGGATCCAGCCGAGGGGGGGGGGGGGGGGGTGGGGGAGGCCTGGAGCCCCCCCCCCCCTGGACCTCCATGGAGAAGAAGAGGGGAGAGAGGGAGAGAGAAGAAGAAATGAAGAGGAAAAGGGGGGGGGGGGGGGGGGGGGGGGGGGGGGGGGGGGGGGCTAGAGAAGGAGAAGGGTGCTGAGCTCCTCCTTGAGAGTCGTCGTAGCTCCGCCATTGAGCAAGGCTACCATCGTGCTGCTTTAATTTGCCACGATTTGCTCATGACACGTTGCATGCACTTGCTGCTGGTGCTGGCTGGCCTGGGTTATTTTGAGAAAAGGTACTACTCCAGATAGGATGCTCCACGGAAGCTGCGCAGACAAGAGGGCGGGCAGTTATTCCGATGTCTGAGGTATCTTAGTCGCCATGCCGGCAACAACGAGCGACCGTGATCATTGAACAAATTTTGTCCATGGTCAGGCTTGCCCAGTAGAGTACTGTACCTATAAGGTTAAGCGTTGGAGAAAATAATTGATAATAAAGTCCTTGCTTTCCCTACACAAATAAGAAGAACATGTCTCTTCATTGAGTATATAAGAGCCACTAACAATACTACTAAAGTGTCTGCACACCCGTCCACGCCTTATAGACATTCACGGATGCACGAGCAACGGATGACCCATCAGTAGATCATACTCTAGGTTATTAGCAGAGAATAAAAGTGTTCACAACCCTAAGGCCACACGTCAGAAGAAGTGCTCTCCACTGATGTAGTAACAAATATACTAGTAGTAGTAGTAGTAGTTTTGTAAGCATGGGTTGCTAGTCTAACAAGTTTTATCAGGCATTATCTAAAAAAAAACAAGTTTCATCAAGACAACCATTTTTCTAACGAAATGAATCATTTCTAATATTACAACGGTGAATTGGACTCCATTAGCTTTCGGTGCTGGCAAGTGTTGCTGAGGTGGTTCCATCTCCTTGTACTCTTCGGAGTCAATAATGGATTAGCATTCAAGGGTGTTCGATTCACATAATGCAATTCATACAAACGTTCGGCGGCGTCAAAGTCTGTGGCGAGCTTTTCCTACGCCACATCTGTAGCAAGCTTTTATACTACAAAACGCTGTGGCGGCCAAATCTTTTTCAGCAACCAAGCACTGACAAACCTTTGCTGTATTCGCCGAACCTTTTGCGTGGCATCTGGTGGCGGGGAAGCAAACAGCCCATTTACCGACCCATGCATGGCGTGCCCACAGGGACTGGTCCTGGGTGCGGTTGTGCAGTCTTTGCAGTTTCAGAAGCAACAAGGGTCTGGACTCTGTAGGCCATAAAAAGACTGTTCCCATGGCTTCTGCCATGTCAGTCTACCAATCATTTAAGATTTCTCACCTTACTATCTCACCTCTTTTTTTCAATGGCTTCACACTTCACACTGCCATTTGAAATTGATCACTAATCTTTTACTCGTGGGATACTTTTTATTTTTTCGAAAGATCTATTCGTGGGATACTACAGCACACGTCCTCAAAATCTTCTAGTTTGAACAGACAGATAACTACAACGTCAGATCGATCATTGCTCTGCACTACTACTTAATAAGCTTACGATCTAGTATATGGTCAGCCTGCCCAGCCGTTAATGTTAGACAACATGCTAGTGGGGCGCCTGATGACTTAAACCATTCTAAAAGTTTTGTGAGTACAACTTCTAACAAGGTTTTAGGAGTAGGCGGGTATATATATGTGTGTTCACAACGAAGAGTATGTATATATGAATCTGCACTTGGGTCAAAGGAATGAAAACTTTGGCCTTTGTTAATTCCATAACTAATATCCTTGTCATGTTTGATCACAAAGCGCAAGTGTAGTAAACAAGAGCATGATGAGTAAGTTTTCAAACAAGGTAATAGCATGACATAGTGGGCTATTAGTAGGATTTAGTGGAAAAAAAGACGTAGCGGTAGTCCTTTCTAACAGCTATAGCAGACTATAGCGCTAGTTACAGCCGGCGATTTTAAACTTTGGACATAACCTATCCCATGGGCGGAGCTCCAACTAGAGGCGACGTTGGGGGGCCGCAGCCGTGGGAGTTGATCGCGCACGCGTGTGCGAGAGGAGTGTGTGCGTGCCTCGCGCACGTCCAGGCAACACGCGGGCCTCCAGCCCACCAGCAGCCCAGGAAGCCAACGCCGTCGCTCCCAGCACTGCCGCGCCGCCCACGCGCCGCTCCCTGAGCTGCCGAGCCGCTCGCCGCTCCCTGTGCTGCCGTGCTGCCTGCGCGCCGTGTCCTGCACTCAAGCAGCTCCCTTCTTCAACCTCCAGCCGTTCTCTTTTCCACGCTCATTGAATGTTCCAGGAGGAGAAATCAATTGTTCCAGGAGGAGAAATAAATTGTTCCGGGAAGAGAGATCGAATGTTCCAGGAGGCGAAATCGATTACTCGGAGGAGAAATGCATAGTTCCGGAAGGAGAGGCCGATTGTTCCAGGAGAATAAACTGATTTTTCCAGGAGGAGAAATCAATTGTTCTAGGAGAAGAATTAATTGTTCCAGAAGGAGAAATTGATTGTTGCAAAAGGAGAAATCGATTGTTCTAGTAAGACGGAGGTAGAGCAGCCCTTATTGGCATACCTATATGAAAGAAAATAGCCTTCCTATCTAATTGTCGTCCATCCCAAAGATAGAAACTTAGAACTATATACTTGTCATTACTTCATCACCATGCGACACTCCATGAACTCTGTTATGGTCATCAATGTTGCGATGCATCATGCATGAAGCCTCTCATAAACCATGTTAAAAACAATATATATATAAATTAACTTAGCCTTATTTATGGATGTTAGAAGCACCTAAGGAAACATATCATAAAACAACCAATGGATTGGATTGTCATCATTTGAAGGACCTGGAGGCCATCAGGCCCACGGCCCACCATCAACATATCCATCTGAGATGTTTTACTGTACTAGTCGAAACCCCGCGCATTGCCGCGGGTGCCGCTCGATCAGCTATATACTCCACAGTACTGAGTAAAAGGATGCATGAAACGAATAGAATAAAGATGTAAGAAATATAAACAAACACCGCTATGAAGGCCACAAATTATGTTCAGGAGGTAATTATTCAGTATTCAATCAGGACAGAAACGATCCTGCACACTTCATACTAAATCTTGCATATAATTTGTTTGATCTGAAAATATCTAGGTAATTGTCCAAATCCTAAAAATGAACAGATGAAACCAATGTAGAATCCACGGCGCAAATAAGATGTCTATATCATGTTCTTAACACCGTTTTTTTTTTCCCAGAATTGTTGATTCATGTTTCAGCTATATTAGTCAATGGAAGAGTACTACCTACAGTCAGCAAGTATTTTCCCATTATTTACACAGACAAAGCACACCTTGGTCGAATTGATGGTTATTCATGCAATCAACAAATCATGCAGGAAACAAAATTAAAAATTGCATAGTAGATGGAAGCCATATAGGAATTATATTTACATTGGTGAAAGTACAGAGTCGACGGCATACTCAACTATTCATCCAAGTAAAAGAATTAATAACAAACAAAAAATGCACCAAATGAAAATAAAACAACCATCATGTTCTTTGAATGTCTTTCCAATGCAAGGTCACACTTTTTCGCATTATATACAACCATATTATTTCTTCATTTCATTTAGGGGAGACCTACTTCAATTTCAGCAGTGACACCCAGCGGCGGAGCTACATGAGCTCGTCGTGTCAGCTGACACCGATGGCTTATGGAAAAATCAATGGAAAGTCAAGATTCATCACTGTTCTCAAGGGTACTGACCCTGTTGGTCTAGCTTGTTGACATCGGCGACCTCGCATGCTGGCTTTGTCCCTGGCGACACCGCCATACCGCCCCGTCATGCACTGTGCACCCAATGCACCAGCTGATCTACAGGCAACGCAGCACCTTCCACCTTATATCCCCAGCGCAGGATGGAGGCACATACCATTAGAGTGAGTAGACAATCTCCGGCACAGACAATCTCCGGCACACACAACGGGTAGAACTGAATTTGAAATATGTGTGGAAATCATCACCACAGCTGGGCAGCACTTCATCTAAAACACGATCACCTGCAGGGGCAGGCTCTGCAAGTTATGGGAAATAGAAAAATTAATGTTTAAGACGGTAGGCTCTATCAAACCAAAAGAGACAACGTAAGGGCGACAACAGCACTTTGCCCATTGGATTTAGGAATACTGAGAAAACTGGCTGCCTATGGTTACCACGGCAATTAGGTGATGAGTACTAATGACCAAGCAAATGTAGTATCAAATGTGGCAAGATCAGGGAAGATGGGACAGGGGGTTTTCATACCACTGGTGCAAAGCAATCCAAGAAAACCAATGCATCAATTAAATTCCGATACCGTGGATTCCTTCTCTCAAATCTGATAACGTTGAGGAGCCTGCCAGTTACAGGAAATAGTAAAACTGGCTGAAGGACCGAGAAGGCGACCAGAGGGGGGGGGTGAATGGGAGCCGATAAAAATTCTTTCAAAGAACTTGGCCTATGTCCCGATTACAACCCAACGCGCCTCTCTTGCAACCACCAAGATCACACACATCAATTAGAGATGATGTGCTAATCTTAGGAGTGGTTATGGGATGATACAAACAAACGCGGAAGCAATTTGCACAAAGCAGAATCAAGCGAGGAAAAACCAACTCAAAAGCCTTGGCGGATGATCCGAACCTCTCTCAGGAGTTCCGATGAGAAGTGTAAATGGATTCACAGAAGTTCCGTCAAGTCTCGGATGTTCCGACAAAAACTTTCTGATCATTCACGGAAGTTCCGACATGTTACGGATGTTCCGGAATGTACAGCCACGGAAGTTCCGACAAATCACGGAAGCAACGACAAAAACTCTCTGTTCAGTGGCGGAAGTTCCGACAGGTATTGGCGGATGTTCCGACAAGTGTTGACGAATGTTCCGACAGGTATTGGCGGATGTTCCGACAAGTGGCGGAAGTTCCGACAGCACGCGCGCAACTCACTCGAAAATCTTGAAATCCAATCAAACGACCTCCAAACTTCACGAAGAACCATATCTTGACCACAACATGGGGAACCTCATCCAAGTGGATCCATACCAAAAGCCCAACCAAAACTCCACACATTTTGGATCGAATGGAAGAACAAGGGTTTGGGAGTTCTTGAACAAATCCACAAATTCGAAGTGCTCGTGGGGAGATCTTGTACAAGATCACTCAAGGCATGTTCCCACACGTCCTAGCACCGACTTCATCCGAGAAATCCATCCCAAAACGCAGCCAAAAAGGAGATCAAGAAATCCCACGAAAATAGCTCCGAAAATGGGGGAAAAAGAGAAATTCGGGAATTAGATGGGGAGGAAGAACATGAGCACGAAAATGATTCAAACAAACATCATTCCATTGATTCAACCACGAAATCCATAGGTACAAGGCTAGGGCGCCTCCCACTTCCTCCCTCTCTTGTTGAAAGTTGAAAATACAAGCTCTCACCTTGTTTCCCCTCCTCTCATCTCTCTCTAGCTCATCCCTAGCTAGTCCTATCTCCTAGATGCAAATGAGTGGGTGGAGAGTGGCAAGAGTTAGCAGCCATCTCTTGCCCCCTCCCCTTCTTATCTCCTCTTTTTCTTTCCCAAAATGCCCTCAAGGCATAACACACTCCCACCTACCACTAGGGGCAAAACCGTCCAACTATTTCTCCTTCGCCCGAACGCCATCGGGCCCTTCACGACTTCGCTTCGCCTCGACGCAACCTTCGCGATGGCGCCACGTGCACCACCATCCGCCGCCGCCGGTTTTGAGGCCCAAACCGGGGAACCGTCCGCCCGCCGGTTTTGAGGCATAAACCGGGAAACCACCTCGATGTCGACGCGTGTCACCTCGTCCCGCGAACCTCGCCGTCAAGTCTTCTCGTCCCTGCCCGTCGGGACCCTTCACTTGACTCGGCCTCCCGTTCGCCTTGACTTGGTCAACCCGCCGTCTTCATCACCTCCACGGTTTTGAGGCCAAACCGCGAAACCCTCCATGCTTCTTGTCCGCCACGTGTACGGTGTGGATCACCCTTGACCTCACCCGGCCTCTCGATCGCCCGGACCCAAGCCTCCCGCTTGTTCCTCCCGATCCTCTCGCCGTTGACCATCAAGTTGACTCCATTGACCTACACATCATTAGACAAACAAGCACATTTCTCCATCTCCTCCATTCTTCCCAACTCCTTCACCAACTCCGGTTAGCCATAAACATAATCAACATACATGCTCATGCAACCCTCAAAATCCCGCAATTCAAACCCGAACCTCAAGTTCAACTCAAACTCATTCGTTGTCAATTACTCATCACATCATGAACCATGGCACATCTCAACATGGTTCCTCAATCTCCCCCTTGATGAGTACATTGACAACAACACCAATCTCAAGAATCCAAAGTTTGAAATACGAAACCAAGAAAGCTAACTCAATGGTCCAAAACCAAGAAAATAAAATCAAATGACCATCAAGTAGCAAAGGATCACAAAAGCCAAGAGTTGGCTAAAAAAAGGGCACAAAGTCGCAAAGATCACAAAAGAGAAAAAGTCGAACTTGATGTCTTGATGAGATGCTCTCCCTCAAATTGTGGTACTACTCATGCAATGCAAAAGATGTTCTCAAGGAGTCATTTTCTTAACACATTTCGGATTTTGACATTGTTGTGCATGACTACCCATGAGATCTCTCCCCCTTTGGCAATGAACTCATCAAGAATACAAGAGAGCCAAAAATGCAATGCATGAGGTGGGAATCCTACCAAGCTTCAACAATTATGTCAATAAGCATTTATCATTGCTATGAACAAGCATAGAACCTTGATGTGTAAAAGCATGAGCTCACAATTGCACGAAGGCCATAATAGAGAGCATAGCACAAAAGCAAAAAGCTAGACAAGCAAAGCATGAAGACTGAATTGAGCAAGATTGATTCAAATTTGCTATATCATGAACAGCAATGCCACCACATGTATGATTATCCCTATCCAAGGCAAAACAAGCATTAAGTGAATCCATGAAAATTAGGAAGTGTCAATATCAACTCAAGCAACAAACATTCGGAAAGATGTGCTTTGACAAACGCTCACATATGCAACAAAGACTCAATTTGATCAAGTGAAGATTGCAAGCTTTTGCTTGTCTTTTATTTTTCATCCTCAAGTGACCTCTTATCCAAGCGGAGGGTCGCACGACTAGTTACGGCAAACACCCCGAGGCTTCAAGGCACCGTATTGGATTTTTAGCATTTTGCACAAAAGATCAAATTGATTTTAGAAATTAAGCACAAGAAGCAAATGAGTATGCCTTTTGGCAAAATGACACTTGTCCCCCAAAGTCCCATCATGAACTAAACATTTGCCAAAGTCCATCCCCCAAACAATAAGTTGCCGAAATCAAGACATTTCTAATACTAGCCTTAAAACAAGTCTTGACAAGGATAAAAACAAGCATACATATGGTGAACAAACATAGGCATGCATAGATCATAAGCCTCACAAAGCCAATTTTCATCTCAAAGTTTAGCTAGCTTGCTCAAATGAAACTATGCCATACTATCTAAAAGAGCCTAAGTTTAAAAGCTTACTACTAGCAATCACACAACTTAGCTCAATCTCAAACATAGCAACAATAAATACAAGAAGACATAAAGGTTGAAGCTTCTTCTAAAGATGCATATTATACATGATGCTTATCTTACAATGCAATGCAAATGCGAGAAAAGTAAGATACATATTTACAAAGAAGCCAACTCCCCCTCAAACAATGCCATAAGGATAGCAAACACCAAGTTCCCCCCGAAGAAATGCAAAGCGCTCGGCGTCTAGGGGCTTAGTAAGGATATCAGCCAATTGGTTGTGGGTATCAATGTATGTAAGCTCTGATGTCCCCTTTGCAACATGATCTCTCAAGAAGTGGTATCTCACCTCTATGTGTTTGACTCTCCTATGTAGGATTGGGTCTTTGGATAAGCATATGGCACTAGTGTTGTCGCACATAAGTGGAACACTCTTGTAGGTTAACCCATAGTCCCTCAAAGTGAATGTCATCCATAGGATTGGGATAAGCAACTAGCAGCGGCAACATACTCAGCTTCGGTTGTGGATTGGGCTACGCCAGATTGCTTGCGAGAAGACCAACAAACAAGAGAAGATCCAAGAAAATGGCAAGTACCCGAAGTGCTCTTCCGATCAACTCGACACCCAGCAAAATCCGCATCCGAATAACCACAAAAGGAAAGAGTAGATGATGCAGCATACCAAATCCCGAATTCAAGAGTGTACTAGAGTTACCTGAAAATACACTTCACCGCTTGACGATGAGACTCCCTTAGTGAAGATTGGAAGCGAGCACAAAGACACACCGCGAAGTGTATGTCAGGTCTTGTCGCCGTGAGGTACAAGAGGGAGCCGATCATGCTCCGGTACTCCCGCTGGTCTACCGCTTCACCATCAAGATCCGGATCGAGTACGGTGGAAGTGGCCATCGGGGTCGACATGGGCTTGGCATCCGACATGTCGAACTTCTTCATCAAGTCCTTCGTGTACTTGGCTTGATGAATGAAGGTACCCTCCCCCTCAACAACAGCTGGGGCTTGCTCGACGACGGCTGGAGCTGGATCGACGGCCGTCGAAGAGGATGTAGATGCTACGGGACCCTCTGCTTGAACTGTGGAAGCAGGGACCGGCTCAGGAGCAGGCGAAGTAGTAGTAACTAGTGGTTCATCCTCACTTTCACCGGGAGCCGGTAGATCACCGTCTACAAAGATGCTCTCCTCCAATTCCCTGTCACCTGCACACTCAACCACACCACTTGTACAAGGCATAGATTCATCAAAGGTTACATCGCAGGACTCCACGATGGTGTTAGATTCCAAGTTCAAAACTCTATAAACATGACCATGTGGGGTGTAACCAAGAAAGATGCCATCGAAAGATCTTGACTCAAACTTATCCAAATTGCCACGCTTGAGGATAAAGCACTTGCAACCAAAAGCACGCAAATGAGAAACATTTGGCTTCCTCCCAAAACGTAGCTCATAAGAAGTGACATTAAGAATTGAGCGCAAGAAAACCCGAATGGAAACATAGCAAGCGGTGCTAATGGCTTCGGCCCAGAACCGCCTCGGAGTCCTATGCTCATCAAGCATCGTCCGGGCCATCTCAACAAGGGTTCTGTTCTTTCTTTCAACAATACCATTTAGCTGAGGAACGTGATGTGCAGAAAACTGATGCTCAAGGCCATGTTCTCGACAGAAAGCATCAAAGGAGGAGTTCTTGAACTCGGTGCCGTTATCACTGCGAATTGCTCGCATTGCACCAGGGTGTTCATTGAACAACCTCAAAGCCAAGCTCCAAAAGTGATGAAATACTTTTTACAAGAGAAACATCTCAAAGGTCCAAAGCAAAAGACAAGCTCCAAATGTCAATGAAAACAACAACTCCCCCTCAAACCAAGCCAATTTCCCCTCAACCAAGTCAATCTCCCCCTTAATAAAACAACTTTAGAATCATTCAAAAAGAGGACAAGGAGACACTAGAAAGGGGTAATCATTAAACAACCAAAGAAGGGGGTTGTGCAAATAAATCAATATGGAGCATAACTCAAACGCAAATTTGCAAAACATGGCAAAACATGAGAGGACCAGGTAATCACATGTCAAAGTGATGGATATAAAAATAAAACCATAAGGAGCACTCATCACATGAGAGTAAGCATGTGAGAACCATTAGCTAATCATGAAAAGATATAGCATGGTTCACACAAGGTACATGAAAAGTGATCTAAGAAACAAGAAAGCTCACAAAGCTAGCATAGTAGGTTAGAAAACCACATCGAAACATGCTAAGCAATCATGTACAAGGCGAATGGCAATTTAAGACAAGAGAGAATGTCAGGCATAAAAGCGAAGTTCAAAAGTCAAGAACATACACAAAGCAAGCATGGTTGGATATAACAAGATATTCGCATGCTAACCAAAGGTGTACACAAATAAAAGCATCCAATAGGCAAGAGAGAAACAAAAGCATGCTATAACATACACACCAATAAAACATGCCGAGAGGATCAAATGAGCATATGAACAAGCATCTCACACCATAAGTAAAAGTACATGAAAGTAGAAGGTATGAGTGTATAGAAAAGCTCACAAAATATAGATGAAGGCGCCACAATGAAGCGCATGCCCCATGGAGGCCATGTACAAGGGTATGGAGAACCATCCATGTCTCAATCACGTCATGCAAAAGCTCATGTCCTCCAACCCGCGTCCGCAACCTACACATGAGAAGAGAGAGATGTCCGAGTCTTGTATCCCGAAGGGTTAGTAACCAAATACTTGGGAATACAACACTTGGACACATGTCCAATAGATGTACTCAATTTATCATGAGGGTTAGCAAGATGCAAACTTTGGTTCAAATGAGAAGACCTTGAATCACCCTTAGAAGCATGTCGCGAAATGGCAACTCAAGAAGAAAAACGAGTGCAACAACTAGAAAAACGACGAGAACCTCTAAAAGATACACCAAGAGAAGAACCATTGTAAGCATCATGAGGACCATGTCGTGAACCACACAAGAAGAATTAGAAGTATGTCCACGAGCACGTTCAACCCCATAAGAAAATGAGTCAAAGAAACCATCAATAAAGCAATGCCTCATACTAGGCTCCCTAGTCTTCATGCCATAGGAAAAGCTATGAATACCCGAAGAGTTAGTAGCACGAGATCGGCACAAGTGTCTGGCACGCCTCGTGTCACGGGGATAGAAGTCATATGAGGGATGACCATATCCACGCTGGGGACGAACACCACGATAAGGAAAATGTGAGTCATCAAAGCGTCATGACACAAGTCCTCTGTTTTGTGAACCAAAGTCATATAGGCGATGACCAAGTCCACGGTGAGCACGAGAAGGAGTGTGAGGCGAATAGGTAACATAGGAATGATGGACTGCATTCCTAGCCAACTTAGCTTGCCTCCTTTCAATCCTCTTCCTTCTAAAGCAAAACTCATCCAAATGACCACACCTACCACAAAACATGCAAGTGTAAACATCCTTGTGTTTAGGCTTTGGTTGTGTAGGTGGTTTGGTTTGTCGTTGTTGCTTCTTGACCTCTTTTGGGTTGAAGGCCGGCTTAGGGTTTGGTGGGTAGTAGGTGTCGGTGGGTTTAAGTTTCTCACTCTCATCTTGGAGGTTGGAGCTCGGTACAAACTTACCCATATTATCACTCTCCTTCTCACCCCTCTCAAAACCCAAACCCAAGTTGTATCCCCGGGTACAACCTTCCTTAACCCTCAACAAGTCACTCTCAATTTTCTCTCACTCACCTTAGTTCTTGTGAGACGGGTGTGTGGTAATCAACTTCTTGGGCTAGCCTTAGGTTCTCATTTTGGGTAGAAGTAAGTTCATCTTTGAAAGAAACACACACAATGCATGGTGAAAATGTGGCACGAGAACCAACTTTTAATTTAGCCTCTAGCTCTTGACCCTAGACAATTGACTATCCAAGTCATGTGTGAGCTTAGGACAACTCTTACAAGCACCCAAGAGAGAAGTCGAGCTTTGAGCTCTTCAAGCTCCTTCAAAGCACTCTCAAGTCACCCTTCAAGGAGACTAGATCATTCATCACAATTTTACACGACTCACACTCAACAACAACATCATCACATTAGCATTATCTAGCTTAGACTTAAGTTTTCGGTTTTCACGCAAGGCATCACACAATTTCTTCTCTTTCTCGAATAGAGCATCACGCAAGTATTCATTTCGAAAAATGAGCTCGTCACGAGATCGTGATACCTTGCTTGTCTCGGAGTCGGAGCCGGAGTAGGGATCATCCTTAGCCATGAAGCAGGGGCCGGTGAAGTTGGTGGTCTTCTTCTTGTCCTTTGGCTTCTCCGTCTCCTCCTCAGCACTTGAGAGGTCGTCGCTCGAGGAGTACTCGAGATCGCTTAGAGAGGCAGCAAAAGCTCTCTCTATCACCTTCGCCATCTTCTTCTTGGCGCTCTTGCCCTTCTTGGAGAAGTAGTTCTCCTTGGTGTCATCCTCAATATCAATTCCGCACATGTCCAAACCTGAGGACAAAGACACACGAGAGCGAGCACTTGGTGCCATGACAAAGCACCGATTAGTGTTAGCAAATCGCCAAAGCACAAACAAACAAGTGCAAAAGGTCGCCTAGGATCACAAGGCCGGTAAAAGCCAACAAGTGATCAAACCGGCTCTGATACCAATTGAAGGACCGAGAAGGCGACCAGAGGGGGGGTGAATGGGAGCCGATAAAAATTCTTTCAAAGAACTCGGCCTATGTCCCGATTACAACCCAACGTGCCTCTCTTGCAACCACCAAGATCACACACATCAATTAGAGATGATGTGCTAATCCTAGGAGTGGTTATGGGATGATACAAACAAACGCGGAAGCAATTTGCACAAAGCAGAATCAAGCGAGGAAAACCAACTCAAAAGCCTTGGCGGATGTTCCGAACCTCTCTCGAAAGTTCCGATGAGAAGTGTAAATGGATTCACGGAAGTTCCGTCAAGTCTCGGATGTTCCGACAAAAACTTTCTGATCATTCACGGAAGTTCCGACATGTTACGGATGTTCCGGAATGTACAGTTACGGAAGTTCTGACAAATCACGGAAGTTACGACAAAAACTCTCTGTTTAGTGGCGGAAGTTCCGACAGGTATTGGCGGATGTTCCGACAAGTGTTGACGAATGTTCCGACAGGTATTGGCGGATGTTCCAACAGGTGGCGAAGTTCCGACAGCACGCGCGCCAACTCACTCGAAAATCTTGAAATCCAATCAAACGACCTCCAACTTCACGAAATTTGAACCATAACTTCACCACAACATGGGGAACCTCATCCAAGTGGATCCATACCAAAAGCCCAACCAAAACTCCACGGATTTTGGATCGAATGGAAGAACAAGGGTTTGGGAGTTCTTGGACAAAATCCACAAATTCGAAGTGCTCGTGGGGAGATCTTGTGCAAGATCACTCAAGGCATGTTCCCACACGTCCTAGCACCGAATTCATCCGAGAAATCCATTCCAAAACGCAGCCAAAAAAGAGATCGAGAAATCCCACGAAAATAGCTCCGAAAATGAGGAAAAAGAGAAATTCGGGAATTAGATGGGGAGGAAGAACATGAGCACGAAAATGATTCAAACAAACTTCATTCCATTGATTCAACCACGAAATCCATAGGTACAAAGCTAGGGCGCCGCCCACTTCCTCCCTCTCTTGTTGAAAGTTGAAGATACAAGCTCTCACCTTGTTTCCCCTCCTCTCATCTCTCTCTAGCTCATCCCTAGCTAGTCCTATCTCCTAGAAGCAAATAGAGTGGGTGAAGAGTGGCAAGAGTTGGCAGCCATCTCTTGCCCCCTCCCCTTCTTATCTCCTCTTTTTCTTTCCCAAAATGCCCTCAAGGCATAACACACTCCCACCTACCACTAGGGGCAAAACCGTCCAACTATTTCTCCTTCGCCCGAACGCCATCGGGCCCTTCACGACTTCGCTTCGCCTCGACGCAACCTTCGCGATGGCGCCACGTGCACCACCATCCGCCGCCGCCGGTTTTGAGGCCCAAACCGGGAAACCGTCCGCCCGCCGGTTTTGAGGCATAAACCGGGAAACCACCTCGATGTCGACGCGTGTCACCTCGTCCCGCGAACCTCGCCGTCAAGTCTTCTCCTCCCTGCCCGTCGGGACCCTTCACTTGACTCGGCCTCCCGTTCGCCTTGACTTGGTCAACCCGCCGTCTTCATCACCTCCACGGTTTTGAGGCCAAACCGCGAAACCCTCCGTGCTTCTTGTCCGCCACGTGTACGGTGTGGATCACCCTTGACCTCACCCGGCCTCTCGATCGCCCGGACCCAAGCCTCCCGCTTGTTCCTTCCGATCCTCTCGCCGTTGACCATCAAGTTGACTCCATTGACCTACACATCATTAGACAAACAAGCACATTTCTCCATTTCCTCCATTCTTCCGACTCCTTCACCAACTCCGGTTAGCCATAAACATAATCAACATACATGCTCATGCAACCCTCAAAATCCCGCAATTCAAACCCGAACCTCAAGTTCAACTCAAACTCATTCGTTGTCAATTACTCATCACATCATGAACCATGGCACATCTCAACATGGTTCCTCACTGGCGTTCAATGTGTACAGTGCTCTGCCGGATCAAAATTAAAAATCAAAGGCAACAAAACAGCAGTTTGCCGTCTTGAGCATACATAAATAGGTAAAGCGGGACCACTCCACCACGGGCTCCACTTGCCGAGTCTCTGTGCCTCCTCCTCTCGCTTCCCTCCCTCTGTTTCTCCTTCTCTTCCTTCTGCCGTAACCCCGTCTTCTGCTCAGGTCGATCAAGGTGGTCGAGATGCTACGCAGGCAAGAATTAGAAATCAAGGTGGCAAGTGAAAGTACTCCCAAAACTTAATGTTTGCTGTTCAGGTCAGGTCCATAATCTTGACCCTATTGAGAGTACTTTCTTTGTTGTCTGTGGTCATCCAAATGTTCGATCAAAGAAACTGATTTTTTTTTTTTGCTTTTCCTAGCAAGTACATAGCGTAGGTTACTGAATGCAAGGAACAAATTTTACATTGGTTAGATTTTTCATCAACGATCATGCTGAGTTGGCCTGGTTGTGGCATGCTTCGAAGCTTAGTAGCTAGTCAAGGGATCATTACTATGTCGTTTTGTGATAATGAACAAAACCTGTAGACATCAAGCATATTTCATCAAGTCTAGATGGCATATTGCTAACTGTGGTATATTCCTATGTGTGCCAGATGCTTTTATAAGTTCATTTGCATCTATCCACCTGCTATCCACAATGAGAAGCGGCTGTTTGATCCAACTAATTCATGGATGTCTATTTTGGTCCGGCCAATCTAACATGTAATGTTTTTGAAATAAAAACCATGTCCTGTTTGTTATTATGCAAAGGAGTCCAGTACTAATCCGTTCTGTGCACTATATGGAAGCACTTAGATTAGGGGTTGGGGACGTCCACCGACCACCAATCGCATGAAAAACATGTCCTGTCATTATTAGCACATCCATGAATTAGTGCTGTTAGTAGTTATTGCTCACCATTTTATTTGTTCACTTAATTTAGCCTCTTGGGTGCATGTAAGCACTCATCGAGTTCCTTTCTCAATCTGAAGCCCTCCTTCAATGCACGTAATGTTTTTGCATTTAGGTATGTGAGCCTGCAACCTTTTTGTATGAATTGCATTATGTGAATCTTATCAAACATCCTTGAATGTTAATCCATTATTGACTCCGAAGAGTACAAGGAGACAATTTACCCATGGTACAAATATCAGTTTTTATTCTAGGACGACTGGAAGATTAAGCTAGTGTCTGTTTCTGAAGAAACTCTATAAAAAGAAGTGAACTGATCATGTAAACATGTGAGATTGCGAAATTTAAGATGTACATGTAAAGCATCAGTTACACTACAAAATTTGGGCTTGTTCTACATGATACATTCCCTTTTCTTTTGCAATATTGAATTTTTTTTTTAAGTTGGTTAATGAACTTTTGTTTTTGGTTTCACATGCAGATGCTTGAAAATTGTAGGCACCTCTCATTGAAGGACTCTGAACCTGTGCAATATTGTGTTTTTAAATTAATTGTTGTTTTCCATTCTCTTTGACATATTGGTTCTGTTTTGCCATGTTTAGTTATTACGCCAGATGAAGCAGGCATGACGCCGGTTCTTTCCTTTTAGACCAACGGAGAATGTACTCCGTGAAGCTCTGAGCAAAGCTCTTGATATGATTAACCAGCACAACAGCTTCGCACATATGCTACATGTAAAACGTACTAATTAATAACCAAAACAAGTACTTATCATGTCTTCTTAGCAGTGCCAGATGTTTCTTTCACAAGATAGCCCCGTTTCTAGAGCTGTAATAACCATGTCTATAGGATGCAGTGACTTATCGTCACATCACAAATAAAACGATAGCCGTTTCTAGATCTTTATAGTAACAACGTCATGATGAATCCTGCATGAGTAAACAACACCGTCCTTGAAACGACGCCGCACATAAACAAACAACATACATCAATCGACAATTTTATTTCCTAAGCAATGTTGTTCTCACTCGCTGGAGTAGTAGCATACTAGTATTCGCTAACCATATATGGAATGTTCCTCCTTGAGGATAACAGAGGCAACACCCACAGCCTCCCTTGCGCACAATTAGCAGTCAGGCATTTACGAGAACCCTAGTGGCAGCAGAACACAACAAGCAGTGCCGGTCCTGAGATTTTTGGGGCCCCGGGCGGATCAAAAAGTCGAGGCACTCTCTTTGTAAAACTTGCACGGTAACAAACTAGGACCCCGCTCCAACGGTCTGCTCTGGCGACTGGCCAGGCAACTCCAAACATCACGGGTGTGGACGTTCTTTGACAGACGCGAAGCGGAAATTTTTTACCCTGGGCTACAGCCTACATCCTGTTTGCTGGCCAAGACAATGGGCCTCCTGCTTATCAGTGACGGAGCTCGGAGGATATTCGATAGGGGGCCAGACAGTTGAGGAAATTAGCAAGGGGCCAAAATAGCATCTTTTTGCCATTTAAGCAGCAAAATCAAGCATTTGTCAGGTAAAATGTTGGGGGGGGGGGGGGGGGGGGGGGGGGGGGGGGCATGGCCCCCCTTGGCCTCAATGAAGCCCCGTCCATGCTGCTTATACTACCAACGTATACAAGCCAGGGGACCTGATTTAGCAATTTTCTTGCAAATAGCATGTTAATAACATTTGCAAATGCCCCTGCAGTGAAAAGCATAATTCCATACTCCATGTATACTTTGTATGAGGACTCATTGAAAATGAAAGAATCTCCCATAAAACTAGCAATAGAAATGTTGCTGACAGCAATCCCCATGGCCAGAAAAGCAACAGCCTGAATCCAAAAACAAATAACACAGAAAAGAACTGCGTCAGCAACTGGAAATTAATATCAAACTATGGTCAGCAAAAGAATAGCTAGATTATAATTTACCATGTCTGGTAGGATTAGTATCACACAAGTGAATTGGTTGTCGGGAACCGGAGTCCTCATAAACAAAAAAACCAGATGCAAGAACTACATAGCCAACTAGAGTAGAGCCACAACGATGATACCCTGCACAAACAAAAACATGCTAATTTGGCCACAGGTCATGACTCAAACATGTAAACACTTCAACATTAAATGGCCTTATGCATCAAATGCTTTGATATATCCATGATACTTAATATTTCTAGAAATAATTTATCAATATTTAACTATCAATATATACACCGTCAGCTCAAAATCGAAACTATCAAGTACTCTACCAGTATCTCTGCTAGCATGGATATCCATTTCCATACATTTTTTTTCTTTATTTGCGTTTAGATCTAACACGGTGAACCATGATAAGAATTTTACCAAGGTCAAGGATTGTCCAGCCTTTTCAATGACGGCATCATGCTCGTTGGGTTAATTTGATCGTGCAGATGAGACTGCAGTCTGCAGTCACCATCCTCTGTCTCGAACACCAATGCGCAGAGCCAACCTCGTGCCGAGCGTCCTCTACACTACCTGGAGCAAGCTCCAAAATGGCGAGGAGGTGCAGTGGAGGTCCAGCAAGAGTCTGTCTGTAGAGTCTGTAGAAAACAATGGCAAAAGTTAGGTCATCACACCGCAGTGGTGCAATGTCAGATCAAAATGAAGGTGTATGGACATGTAATGCACTACTTCAAAAGTTCATAGACCTAGATCGTAATCTAAGTTTTTTTTTAAAAAAAAAATTGTGAACCTAGATGACAGGAACTGTGAACTTTGAGCGTATACAGGAACTTAGTAAGGGGGCAGGCAGTTGAGAAAATTAGCAAGGGGGCCAAATTAGCATCTTTTTGCCATTTAAGCAGCAAAAGCAAACATGTTGGGGGGAGGGGGGGGGGGGCATGGCCACCCTTGGCCTCAATGAAGCCCCGTCCTTGCTGCTTATACTACCAAAGCAGAGGGGCCCTGGGCAGCCGCCCCGCTAGCCCCCGGCCCTGCTGCCCTCCTCCAGCTCGAGCTGCCATCAAGCAAGGGCAGCGCAATGGCGCCTGCTCATCTCGTCCTCCTCCTCCTCCTGCTCCCGGCCACCACCGAGGCCACGGCAACCTCCCAGCTGGGCATCTGCTATGGCGGCGTGGGCAGCAACCTACCGCCGGCCGCCGCCGTGCCGCAGATCGCGGCCTCCCTTGGCGTGGGTCGCGTTCGCGTGTACAACCCCGACCGGGCCACCCTCCGCACGTTCGCCAACACGGGTGTCGAGGTGGTGGTGGCCATCCCCGACGAGTGCCTCGCCGCGGTGTCCTCCCGGCAATGCACAACCTCTACGAAGCTCAGCTCCCCTGACTTGTATACGTTGGTTATATAAGCAGCAAGGACGGGGCTTCATTAAGGCCAAGGGTGCCCATGTCTCCCCCCCCCCCCCCCCCCCCCCCCGACCTCGAACATTTTACTTGACAAATGCTTGCTTTTGCTGCTTAAATGGCAAAAAGATGCTAATTTGGTCCCCTCGCTAATTTCCTCAACTGCTTGCCCTCTTACTAAGTTCCTGTATACGCTCAAAGTTCACAGTTCCTCTCATCTAGGTTCACAAACTTTTGAAATAGTGCATTACATGTCCATACACCTTCATTTTGATCTGACATTGCACCACTGCGGTGTGATGACCTAACTCCGGGCGTTGTTTTCTACAGACAGACTTGCTGGACCTCCATTGCACCTCCTCGCCATTTTGGAGCTTGCTCCAGGTAGTGTAGGGGACCCTCGGCACGAGGTTGGCTCTGCGCATTGGTGTTCGAGACGGAGGATGGTGACTGCGGACTGCAGTCTCATCTGCACGATCAAACCCAACGAGCATGATGTCGTCATTGAAAAGGCTGGACAATCCTTGACCTTGGTAAACCAGCCTGTTCGGTTGGAGGATGCAGTTGCAGTTGCAGTTTCAATAGTGTGAGAGAACACTGTAGCGGAGGATTCGCGCACTGTAGCAAATAAGTAGACTGTAGCAGCAGTAGCAGCAGCAGCCGGAGGAAAACCCTCCTGCCGAACACGCCCGTTAGATCTAAACGCAAATAAAGAAAAAAAATGTGTGGAAATGGACATGCTAGCAAAGACACTGGTAGAGTACTTGATAGTTTCGATTTTGAGCTGACGGTGTATATATGGATGGTTAAATATTGATAAATTATTTCTAAAAATATTAAGTATCATGGATGTATCAAAGCACTTTGTGGCGAAGCTGTGGCAAGCATCCAAACAGATCCTTAATGTAATGGCTCTAGTCTTGCCGGGAGCTGAGCTCCGCCACTGACCAACCCTCATTGGGCCTTCGTTTGCATCGGATCAGACATCGAGGAAGGGAGAGTCCAGAGCGACCTTATTCCAAAGCGCCACCGTCGCCGCTCCCTCTTATTAAATGAATAATCGAATGGAAGATGACTATTAATTTATTTTGAACCTGACGTGTGGGGAAAAAAAGGGACCCAAATCAATGGCAGGACCTTTCTTTATGAAAATTTGTAGACTTTACATCTGATTAACCTTCTCATGCTCTATATGGCTATCACATGACAGACTCGGACAAGTCATAACAAGAATGGAGAGAGGGGATGAATGCAGTCCCTGGAAACTGTATGGCAAGCTGAAGCTGGGAGTGGTGCCGCAATGGCCTTGATTGCGAGAAGTGATATGATCTGAGGCTATTTCACCAATGCCTACAAGTTTCCCAACAAGCTAGACAAGTAAAAGATCACCTGCTAAGGTTTTTCTTTGCGAGTAGCATAGCATTACTCGCGGCATGTATATCATGAGATGCTTTATTCTTGTTCTTGTTCTTCTTTTGGCTTGTTCTTTCTTTGGGGGATGAATATATACATAACGATATGCCGAAGTAAACACGCCAAACTACCATCAATATTGACACTAAATAGCTTTATTTTTTCCCCTTAGCCGCACTCTTTTCACAAGGCATAAAGGTTATGACAATCATAGAGTACAACTACTTAGACATGTTCTCATTGCAATAAGATAAACACTAATATAATCTCCAGGTCTTGTCAATCAGAGATGGAGCAGGCACCTCAGCGACTTGCCTTCCTCGAGCAACTGGAAGGCCTTGTTGATGTCCGAGAAGGGCATCTTGTGTGTTATGAATCCATCAAAGTTTATCTTCACCTCCTGAACAAATTTGAGAACAATTATTAAGTTACAATTCAATCAAGATACCTTTGGCCGGCTTCTTTAACACTTAATGGATTCACAGTGACGTACCCCATTCAAGCATTTGTCGACGAGCTCAGGCAGCTGGGATTTGCCCTTGAAGTCACCGAATATGCATCCCCTGATCCGACGGCCGTCAAAAAGCTCCATTGGGTGCAGCGGCATCATTTTCGGTGTCGCGTGGATCCCTAGCACCACCGTCAGGCCCCAACCCTGCATATGTATTTGTGAACAGAAAAAAATTGAGAATTCAGAGTTTGGATACGGAAAAGAAAGAGTTTAGCATATTTGGACCAAATGTCCAGATCAAGCTAAAACAAGTGATTGCTGAATTAGAGTGTTTCTTGAAGCATATTGTCCAAATTTCTCCAAGATTGTCTTATGCTTCCATGGCTGATGCAATAAAGTATTTAATTATATTGTCCACATTACCCTATCGGATTAAAACTTTAGTTGACCTGTTAGGCGCACAAGACTAGAGAGAGAAAGAGAAAGTAGAAGCTGACTTACGTCATGCGTGGACACGAAGGCCTCTCTGAGAACATCATTGATGCCGGTACACTCGAAGCTGTAATCGACACCCCCGTCCGTCATCTCCCTGATCACCTGCAGAGCAACACAGTTATCATTAAATTTCAGTACTGAGATAATACCCTATTCTTTGTTTTCCAAGAAAAAAAAAACTCTATTCTTCTATTAAATTATTGTGCATACATATGTTGGCAAGGTTGACATATATTCTCGCTGCAAAAAGGGTGCACGTACCTCATGGACCGGCTTGCCACAGGCCTTAGAGTTGATGAAGTCAGTGATGCCCATCTCTTTGCCTGCACACAAAATCCCGTATGAGTGAGTACACATTTTATCAAACACGCATTTTTTCTTTTGACAGGAGTTTCACGGATGAGTACCATACTGACATGTGCGAGCTGTTTCGTGTGACAGAGTCAGAAATTTTTCAGAGAAAAATGCAAGCTATGGGAGCTAGAATTCTACTGCTGAAGTCATCAGCTTGTGTAAACTGCATCTCCTTTATACTCTGTTGACATTTCCTTTGAATCCTTTCGGAAATGTAAAGAGTAAACAGAGCATTGCAGAGAGTAATCTAAGGTAAGGAGCTTTTGCTTCACAAATAAGGTTGCTCAAAACATTAAAACAGAGTTAAACATTATCGCCACAATTATTTCGAGGTGCCATGGTATTTTCCACATTAAAACATAATTTAATGAAAATTCTCCTTTAAATGAACACATAGGAAAGCTTGCAACTCTTCCAGCTGGTAGCAGGAGAAAATTATTGCTCCATTGCGTAGTTTAACAACAACAAAAAAATATCGAGTTAGAAATGAATTTGTCGGTTCTCCGCTGTCGATTTGTACATCCCATTTCTAACTTTCTTGCTTAAGAATGATTTTTGTTTCTAATATTTTGGTGAACTTTTGGTACTTTGTGATGATTTGTTATCTGGATCAATGTTATCTCTGTCAGAGTTTCCAGGCGCAGTCATCATCTAAGTTGTTGCTCTCAGAATGTGCACTGAGCTTACTGCTAAAAGGTGAAAGTTTGATGCAACTGACTGGTGCACCAAATGTACCTGTAATCAGTAAACAGCTCAATGAGGATTATGATTTTTTGTTCGCGCTGTCAGGCCAAGTGATAAGACCTGGATTGTTCAGTTCTGTTCCTGGAAGCATCATATGGAAAGAGACACCCTCATCCATGAATCACGGTCAAGCTAAGTGTGATTTCCACGGACGCATCTTACTAAAGTACTTTATTATTCACACTGTCGATCATTGACAACTGTCTTCCTTCTTTACGATAACAAATCTTCCCTTCTGCTAAGAAATTTGTTTTGCTTCTTTTTCTAACATAACATAGGTTGTCCTGCGCGATAACTTTGTTGAAATAATCCTGCAGCAGACCTCTGTATTCCGTGCATTTTGCATGTTTACTTCTTCTATAAACCTCTAACACGTAAAGCTTTTTTGTGTGTTCCTCAAAAGAAACTTTGTTTTTTTTTCCCTTTTTTTTCCATTGAACACCTAGAATCTCGGTATTTTATATCTGCTGGATATAAGTATCTTTGACATGAGAAAATACGCTTATATGGAGGAAAAATAGTTGAAATTTAGCTGGAAATCTTTTGAAGATACTGTGACCAACCGCTGCAAAGTTTAATTGGTGTAATAAGCCAGATTAATTACCATTATGTGCATGTGCATGTGTGAATTCCGAGGAATAAAATGAATGATTCAGCTGGTTATTACTGTTGCGTCTAATAAAGACATGACCTATTTGACATCCTATAAAGAAGAATAATTAATAAAATGGAGAATTTAAGACTGCCAAAATGTCAAAGTCATGCTTGCGTGATGAAAAGAAATATTGTTTAGTAAATGACAATGATATAAAATGGATAACCAGAATAAGAACAATAATAAACGGCAACGACGTGGCTTCGTACGCACCTTTTGCATACTTTTCAGGGTTTATATCAACTCCAATGATCCGAGCTGCCCCGCGTAGCCTGGCGCCCTCAGCAACCTAGAAATATGTTGAATCATGTTTGTGGTTATCTTAAACTATTACCGAGTCAAAAGTAAATTTTCTTACAGTTTGATGAAATATAGTTCATCTTACTGACCGCGAGACCAACAGCACCGAGCCCAAACACAGCGACTGTAGACCCCTTGGAAACATTTGCGGTGTTCCACGCAGCTCCGATTCCTGAAGAGAAAACCATATAAGAATTGAAATTATCATTTGAATGATTACTATTAATAATATTTCTCACAAAAGAAATATATTAGGGAGACAGGCTAAGAGTCGAGAGCTTTAACCCGGCTTGCAATGGGTTTCTAGAAATCATAGAGAACATTTGGCTCCTAGACAGTTAGTGACCCTTCAACTGTGTACGCCCTGAATGAATCTAACATACCTGAAATTAGGAAGTCCTGAAAGTATCACAGCTTCAAATTAAACTGCTGCATATTGCAGCCTCCATCGACTATCTCGAGATTTTTTTTTCCCCTGACTCACCTATGGTGATTCAGTAAGTTATCACGCCAATTTGAGCACTCACTTTCGAAACCCATGTGTGGTTCTACGACAGTGACTTGCAGTCACGATTGGGTTCGTTTCCAGAACACTTCTTACGGACCCGGTTGTGTTCGCAAGCCAGACAGCGAGAGATGGCGACTAGACGAACCGTCAGGTTAAAGGTTCTATCAAGGTAATCGACGCACGGAGCAAGTCCAATTTTGGTCCACTCAGGAAAGGAATTGTTTGCTTCTTATCACTCTACCTCGACAAGAGACGTAAAGATTCAACTCAGACAGTTAAGGAAGAATAGCGCCTTGGACAAGGGCCGCTGTCATATATTTAATCGGTGATAGTTTATTGTTATGGTTGTTTCCATACGCAAATTGAATGTAGGGCTAGCCAGACGCGTGTTTTGATTGAGCTACAGACAGAGTTGGCCTGACGCAGCAATCGCCAGGCTTCCTCTGCCCGGTGTGTCCCATGAACATTATTCAGGATTCCAAATCAAAGCATCTCTAATAAGTCCATACATACCATACCATACCATGTCCCAGTTGCATTCCCGTTTGTTCACACGTCATATTTAGTCCAGATCAGTCACAAGAAGCATGGATGTATCAAATCACAAAACTTTCCAAACCAATGAATAATGAGCTGGTTGATGCATTTAATTACCTGTGGAGATGCAGCAGCTGAGGAGGCTCATCTTCTGGAGCGGGGCCTTGGGGTTGATCTTGACGGCGCAGGCGGCGTCGAGCACGGTGTACTCGGCGAAGGTGGAGGTGTTGAGGAAGTGGTACACCGGCCGGCGATCGCCGGACTTGTCCACGGCGGTGAACCTCGTGCCGTCGTCGGAGGCCATGGTGCTCTTGAAGGGGTTGACGCGGTAGGGCCCGCACAGGTTGGTCTTGCCGGAGTCGCAGTAGGAGCACGCGCCGCACTCGCCGGTGAAGATGGGGACCACATGGTCCCCCGGAACAAGGTCTTCCACTCCTTCGCCCACGCTCTCGACCACTCTGTCACAAGTTGCAAAATGGAACAATTTTAGACATCAGAGTATTTGGATTTTGTCACATGAGAAGAATACTAAGATACTCGATACGGTAAGTACTTTTCGATCACTATGTTTTCTGTTCCTTTTTGTGCACAGACAAAAACAAGTGGTAACTATACTAAAATCGCCCATGACGCTTGACGAAAAGACCTCAGCATATTTGTCATCACCAGGTAGCCTTGTCTAAGGCACATAGTATGGTTCATAAAATTTGGCACACTCCACTGTCACCGGAGTCCCACACTCCACGGGTGTGCACGTTATCAGTACAGAAGAAAGTCTAACGAAAGAACAGTCGTTTGCAAGGAGTATGTGAAACACTTGTACAAGGGAAAAGTTAATTTGCAAGAATAATATATCTAGTAAAATACAAGGGAATAATATTTGATTGTTCATTAGTCGTATTCACCTGACGTGACACATAATAATATACTAGTAAAATTGAATAACAGGAGTCTCACAATCCATGGGTGCACGTTATCAGCACAGAAGAAACTCTAACGAAAGAAAAGGGCACGTTTTGGAGTGGCAGTTGCATGAAGGAGCTGACTGCCGTTTGACCAAGAAATTCCTGCCTTGAATTCAAATGGAAACTTATAGAGACCTTAGCTCATCAAAATTGATGTTAAGAAGAAGTTGATCAAACGTGATGTATTTAAAACCTCAACATCAGTACAGTATTAAGGGGGAGATTATATTAGCAAAATAATAAACATGATGATAAGAGAGGGAGAGATGCAGGGACAGGGCAGGGTTATACGCACCCGGCTGCCTCGTGGCCCAAGATGCGAGGGAACTTCCTCTGCATCTCGTTCTATCACGTCCATACACCACCAGTACAGTACAGCACCGTCACATGGCAAGCAGGAGGAATAGATTAGTTAAGGGATCACGTAAAGAATCAAGTCACCGTCAAGACGAGGCGTGCCCACAAATGAACAATTAACAAAGTAATTAGATATATCTTCTTGATGCGCATGCAGATGTTTACAGTATACTACTAGTATGCACTGTATTTAACAGCTGTATTTCTATGTATATGACACATATACATACCTCTCCCTTCCATGCGCTGAGATCGGTGTGGCAGATGGAGGTGAAGAGCACCTTGACGCGCACCTCCAGCCTTCCCGGCGGCGCCACCTCCACCTCCTCCACCGACAGCGGCTCGCCGGGACTCCACGCCACCGCCGCTGCACATCAGCCATGGTCAGCGAGCTTAATCGATCATGGCGCACGAGGAAGAAAACAAGGACGAAAGATGAGACCTTTGCATTTGATGGGCTTCCCTCTGGTGCCGGTGCCGTTCGCCAGGCCGTTGCCGTTGGCCACCGACAAGCCGTTGCCGTTCCCGTTGGCCGCCATGGAGTCTTCCGATTTCCTTGGTTCTCTCTCTTGCCGATCGCTTTCAGAGAAAGAGAGAGAGAGAGAATGAAGGTCTTGGTTGTAGTGAGCTAGCGAGACAAGGGAGGCCAGCCTGCTTTATACTACTAAGCGAGCAGAGGAGGGAAAGAAAAGCAGGGGAGGGGAGAACGAAGCAGATGTTGCCCCGGTTCTTTCTCCTCTTTGTTCCCTTCTGCTGTGGCTGCTGCAGCCTGTAGCTGGCGACCACTCCCTGCTGTGGCTGCTGCAGCCTATAGAGTGTCCTTTGACTTCTCCGCAAATATTTGTAGTTTGTAAATAAAAAGGTGTGAATTTGACGGATTCAACGTCTTGATATTTACTATTCATCTTGGTGTCCATTTCTATGGTTTGTCATATTATTGTGAAATGAAAAGACAACAGTCACTAAGAGAGAGAGAGAGAGAGAGAGAGAGAGATTAGAATCATGGATTTAAGACACCCTGTTCATCTGAAACTGGGAGAGCACGATGAATTAAAGATAATTCGGTTTAAAACTACACGTCAAATGAAACAAGTTTAGCCGCACACTAGCTGCTTGTACTACTCATGCTTTTCACAAAACCCCGTGTACTCTTGTATGGCCCCACTTATCAGATTCCAGAGCCATAAATTCAATTTCACAAAAAAAAAAGAGAGCCATAAATTCAAGCATGACTTGTCAAGCAAGGGAGGGTACGCCAATCACAAATTGTGATGTGGAACTCGACAACAAAGTTCAACCATTTAGTTGAAATTTTGTGTCCTTGTACTTCAATATGGCTAAAAATTTCCTTGCTCCCGTCTGATCAATTGAAAGATGCGAAGTACTGTGGTAGCATACCAAAAACATGTTGGTAATACCACACATCATATTCGCGTAAATCCAACAGTGCCAAAAACGTACCAGGGCTGATTTGATTTGTGGTATATAATGGTATTTTACAATAGAATGGGCCACAAGTCCTAACCAATATCTTAAAATTTGTGGCGGCTATCTATGTTAGTTTACCGATCTGTCATAACTTAGCTGCGTAAGTTTGATCCTGCTCCATGTGGGGGGTTGCCAAGTTGCGCTGGATTCAATAAATTAACAAGGAGCTCGATTGGATCATAAGCTCCGGTGGTCTAAACGGAGTCAGATTATGGCTGCGTTCGGATCACTTTAGAGGGGTATAAAGGGGTCAAATCAAAGATGCCGGCAGCATTTATGTGTATTAAACAAAGTCAAATTACAAAACTAAGTTCAGGACCCCCCATCTATTTCGCGAGACGAACGTAATGAGGGTAATTAAGCGGCAATTAGACGATAGTTACTGTAGCATCACTGTGTCAAAACATTGATTAATTAGGTTCATTAGATTCGTCTCGAAAAATAGCGCTCATCTGCAGAAAGGTTTTGTAATTAAATTTTATTTAGTACTCTAAATAGTAAGATTCTTTTTACTTTAGAGGGGTATAAAGTTTAGAGGGTTTTTAGAGGGGGAACCGAACGCACCCTATGTATGTATAGATCCAATCCCAAATGGTGCGTGCACTGGAAAATCTAGGATTTGACGCGTCAAATTTTATAACCAGAGCTTGTAAACAAAGAGCTTCGTTTCAACGTTCAAGGGCCTGTCAAAACGTTGGGTTCCGTGCAACTCGGATAAGTATGAAGAATTACTTTTCTTTCTTCACCGAAAGAAAAAACACTTCAGTATTGCTGGATCTCTAAAATGCAGCTATCAGCACAAGCTTACTAGTAAACTTAATGACCTTTGTGTTTCAATGAAAAGTTACTGAGAAGTTTTTTTAATGGGGAATTTTATTGTATGCCACCTAAAAACTTTTTAATATCTTTTATGCCAACGTTGTCTCAATGACAGGTGAGATCGGCTATGTCAATGACATATAAGTCAGGAGGGAATACATAGTGTTTTAGTTTAAGCCAATGACACTCAATAGTATTTTTCCCTTTCCAATATATGCTACAAAAATCTGAATATCTGTCCAAGAGAAAAAAAAATCACTTCTAGGATTGCTCGATCCTAAAGTGCAGCTTTAAGCACAACGTGTTGTAGTTTCAAGCTAGCGAACCGGCCTCCACCTCCACATCATTTAGCCGAGGCATTCGATGCGTTCAGGGAGGTCAAAGTCAAAGCTTAATTACGGAGCACACTATGCCCCTGTTTGGAACCGATTCTCAGCGGCGTCTACTGAAATTGAGCAGCGAAGGGCTCCAAACGGCGTCTACTGAGGCTTTTCATGGGCACGATTCAGCTCACAGCTGCGTTGCTACAAAGCTGAAGTCGTCCCAAACAGGGCCTATATGAAGTGCTCTCAAGAGAGCACACATCAAGATTCAAGCCAGTTGTCAAATCAAGAAGGATGTACCTTGTTGATTTCAGCACTTCTTTAGTTCAAAAATATAAGCATTCTGTTGACCGGTGCAATCAAAGTTTGATTATTCATGTTATTCAAAATATTTGTAAAATACTATTTATTTTGTTATGACTTATTTTATTACTAAATATATTTTAAATATGATTTTTTTATATAAATTTTTTGAATAAAACGAATGATCAAACTTCTTATGTGTTAATGTCCTCACTTCTTGTCGTATCGCGCGGCCTGCCTCACCATGACACCAAGCTGCTCCCCACCCGGTTCGCGTTCAGGTTGCAGCATGCCCGTTGCCTTGCCCCATGATGCTGGCATCACCTCGTTCAAGTCCTTAGCTGCCACCGCCACATCTGTCACTCGGACGAGTTGGCCCTACCTAGCCCGTGGTTAACCAGGGAGAAGCTTCGGCCTCCTTTTTCCACTTGCCGCAGCTGTCGACGAGGCGCGTTGATTTGGGCTTGTCGAGCGTCGACTAGTTCGCGGCTAAGGGAGACCTGGCAACGCGCAGCCACAGACAACAAATGATTTATTAGAGACATCACAGTTTTTACTCTCTAAGCCTAATTATGTTCACAGACAGTGGTTCTGTACCTTTTGTGTGTTCTTTTTCATGGTCTTTATGACTGTGTAATACTATATTGGATAGCCATAAATTTCGATTAATACTCCACAAAGGCGAGAATGCGAGTACCTCAATCCATATTGCTTCCAAAATGTACTACTCCACAAGATTCCCTAGACAAGAAGTACAGCACAAGTCTGACATCAAAATCAATCAAAAGATGAGTCCATCGTGCAAAACCCCAAACATGGCGCTCATCGGCATCTTGACAAGCCTCAGTCAAGGCATACATGCGTCTGGCAAGGTTGCCACTATTCTCCGTACGAAGATGACTTGGCTGGCATTGTCACATGTGTAGAAATGCATCAATCCCTCAGAAATCCTTTTTTTTTAGTTGAAAAATATATGGTGCTATCTCATCTCTTTATGAGGACTTCTAGAATCTAGTAGTATGAAGTAAAGCTTAATTTAGTATTTTAAAAATATCACGATTGCTTCCATGAAAATGTAGTACTACCATTTAGTGTTTGGCATTCAGGGTTTGGCACAACTTCAGCACATTGGCTTAGTGTAGAATATATCCATGTCGGTGCTTTTATTTCGATTTGCATGGCTGCTTGTCTTGTCTAAGGCAGAGGTTATCTGTGGTAGAACAAATGAATCGTGGCAGAGGACACACGATCGAGCACATGTTTAAGATCCATTTCAGCTGGAAAATATGGTGCTCTTTCGTCCCAGCAACGAGTATACGTGCAAATTGAAGGACCTGGGTCCTCTATAATTTTCCTATCCAGTCAACCTCAACCCTTTTTGATGAGACTGATCGAGACCACCAGTGCAAGCTCAGCCTCTTTGGGGAAACAAGAAACAACCGTGCACGCACCGACACCGTGGCGTCCGGTACACGGAGCGGCCTGGATAGATGATCGTGTGGATGCGGCGCTGCCAAGACTCGCTTCCTGCGGCCAAGCATATATGCACGACTCCATCATCACGCGGTGGCGCGTGTCGTTGCTGGCCGGCCGGCGGCGATGGCCGGCGCGGCCATTATTGCGAGGAACCGTCATGTAAACGCAGCCAGCGACCGCGATCGAGCCGCACGAACAGTTCGATCATGATGTTGGGTTGGCGACAGCATCTGTGCCGGGCACATCAAGCAGATCGCCCAGGTCATCGTATTTATGAGCCGGCCGCCACGGCAGTCACGTCTCTCTAGCTTTGCATGAGACTGTATGTCGCTTAGGCCACAGTGACACGTAGAAAAGGCCAAGTATGTATGTCATGCGCGTCCTTTTTTTTTCAGCAGAGGTTAAAATGTCACGAAACGTGGAAGAAAATTAAATAGCAAATTAATTCGCTTTTTGACAGCGTATCCTGGCTGGTCGTACCGACGCAAGTTTAAAGATCGGACAGAAACATCTACTCCATGGCTAGCAAGGAACCCCCCAAAAAAACCGCGGCATCATCCTACGGCTATGCAGATACTTAGGGACCAACACTGTTGGCTATGTTCATGACTACAGCAACTACCCCCAAGTCAGAGAGCCCAAATCAACCCATGGCATGAATTCATGGCACCCATGTCGGTATTGTCATCCCTATGTTTTAATCTGCAAGCTAGAGGATTTTTTTTTTATTTTCACAAATTGGTGCACCCTAGGATTTAAACTTCGGTGAAGGCCTCACCACTTGAAGCACTAACCAACTGAGTTGTTGTCAATCTGCACTAGAAGTGCAGGATGAAGGTGCAGCTTACGCACCTCATGGCAAATGCATGCCTTTTTAGAAGATGTAGTCGTCTAATATTTAACTTTTTTTCCGAATGAAAGAGGCATCAATACTTTCCAAGATAAATAAAAAATACAAATAAAATGCTTAAGTAATTTCCTCGTCTTCAATGTGACTTCTCTAATTGATGCTGCCGATAAGCAGAAGTCATGTTCCCTTCAACAACCGATGAGAGACACCAAAATTTGTTGAAGCCGTAAGATCCACCATCTTAAAACTTACAGTCAAGATGGATTTAATTCTATGAATGGGAATTGTAAAAATCTCCATCCTTTAAAGAAAGATCATATCTCACTAGTCTTTTACCATGGCAGGATCGAGCCATGAAAAAACGGAAAGAGGCATGAGAATTATTTCACGGCGGCAACGTCGTATCCATCTCTTCGTCGCCGTCAAGACACTTAAGCTACTATGGTGTCTTGCCGAGAAGGCTATCCACATCGTTGTTAGTGTGGCCACCCTCACCAGAACCACCATGAGAAAACCGACAACACCCAACCCCTCAAAGAGAAGCATGATGCACAAAAACCAACACTACAGAATTCGGCATTGAAAACCTAAACCGTAAGCCTAGCTAGGACTCAAACTAGCACTACTACTACAGAGAGGGTAAGCCTCGCTCCCTCTAACCGCCAGCTATCTCACCAGAGAGAGAGAGAGAGAGAGAGAGCCCAAGCGGCTACGGCGGAACGTGTCTTAGGGCAAGGGCCTAGTAGCGCCTCTGTTTTGGAACCAAAGAACGAAAAGGCATGTTAATAATTTAAACTTTTAAGCATCATTATTCAACCAATCATCTTTATTGACGAGAGCGCAAAATTGATAGAATTAAGTAGATTCACATATCAAAATACTTTCCGTCATGTGTAATTCATTTTAGGTGAACTAACTTATTATTTACAAATTATTAGTCCAAAAATGTTGTATTGGGGACCAAGTCAATATCCAAAACGATATATATTTACAATGGGAGAGGGGAATATGATAACCAAATAAAGATATACACCGTTATTTAGCTTTGTTTGTTTCCCACCCAAATTATATAATCTAGCTATAAGTTGAAACAAATAGGTCTCAAAGTATCGGAGGTGACACTTTCTCCTCTCGTCTTTCTCCCCCTGCTACAGTATCCAGAGGGCGAAACCGAGGCGGAGCCGCGTCCGGCGCCGAATCCGCCGGGTCTTCTCCTCCTCCGGTGGCCTCGCCGCCGCCGGAGGGAGAGGAGACCCGCGGAGGAGGTGGCCGGTGTATATACCCTTCTCTATTAGGATAGTTTCCTTAGTTTAGGGTTAGGTTTATCCATGTCGCCGTCGTTTCGGCATGGATCTCTTCTCCTCTGCCTTTCCGGTGCCGGCGAGCGATGCCATGGGGGTGTTGGGGGTGCTTCGCTGCTCTGCAGCGCGACAGCTTCAGCTATCCATGGTGGTTTCCTTGATTCGCCGATTGCCGGAGGTATGAGGTGTTTTGTTCTCCTTTTCTGCGGAAGGGGGGAAATTTTGTGCTTCCCAAGTGGTAAGCTCGCCTTCGACTTCGCTGAAGCTGTCAGCGTTGTTCGACGTTTGTCCCGGTCGGTGTCGGAGACTCCGGCGACTGTGGACTTTTCTTCCTCTTCTTCCGTCGATCCGGTGGAGGCCGATGTTCGTTCAGCTTTTGCATATGCGTGCTGGAGAGGTGTCCGGCTGCTGATTTTTGCGGCAGATCCAATGCTTGGAGTCACCGGCGATGGGGGAAGGTGGACGTTGTTGCTCCGGCGTGTGAGCCGGTGTGTCGGGATGACTCTGGAAGAAGGAGAAGGACCTCGTTGTAATTTTCTTTCTTTCAGGGTTTGTTCTGTAAAATTTCGGGGTGTTCTGTGCTTTAATTTCAATATAACCCCTTCCGCAAAAAAAAAAAAAAAAAATAGGTCTCAAAGTATAGCCAGATTATAACAACTCACAGGCTAATAAGTTCTCTCCCCCGGCTTATAGATTATAATAAAAGCTAGGGTGTATATATGGATAGAAAACAAACATGGCCTTGATTTATCTCTTCTTCAGCCAGTCAGATTTTTCACATCGTGGGTACTTCCTTCCATGCATTCATCTTATCCTTTTTCTTTTTGACGGAAACATTCTTCATATCTGTCTCCATCCATCAGAGTGTTTATCTGTGGCGTATCGAATATTATTTTTCAAGTGAAAATGGAGCAAGCAAAACCTCTTTCCTGCCGATGCATAAAAATGCAACACAAACATATGAAGTCATATGGGGGGTCTATAATAGAGATGAGATAGGAACTAAGCAACGATGGTGAAATCCCGCGGATATTCTACTTGTTAGCAGATATGATCGTATATACGTAAGCGGAGATCAATAACGACATGAGCCAAAACATATTCTAATTATTGAAGAGATAGCATGACCTGGATGAATTATAGTAGAAAAATAACATGATAACTGTATGGACAGCGATTGCTGATACGCAATATTGGGCAATAACAAGTTGATTGTAATTCACAATGACAAGCCAATTGCTCATACCGCTGACCACAATAATATATGCTCATATGGACCAATGAAGATATATAGAGCGCGTGACCAGGGCAAATCTCTCTCCACTATATATTGAATGAATCGAATTAACCTACGTATTTGCTTACTCACCAAGGATCTGGGACTAATTCAGCTGGTATTACCACCACTCCCCTCGCTCTTCATCTCAAGTAAAGATTTCCCACGTTATGCAAAATTACCAACACTAGTACCAATTACAGATGTTTTTAAATATTTACACAAAATTACAATGATACAAACGGTCAAATTAAAAGTCAAAAGCTACTTCCTTCATTCCAAAATATAAGCATTTATAAAGTCAACTATTTTTAACTTTAACTATCAATAGTAAATAAATTATAATGTTTGATCAAGTATAAATGATGTCGTTAGATTCATCATGAAACTATGTAACTTTTCATATTTTAAGTAATCTATATTCTGATTTGACCAAACTCAAAAACGTTTTATATTCTGAGATGGATAAAGTACTTCATAATTTTTTTCTGACTGAACATTCCGGGGGATGTACGTATGTCAGTGTGTCACTGATCAGTTCCAGCAGTCAGTGTAAAATACAGACCCTGCTAATACTAATACATATAGCAGCCATGTCGGTGCTTTTATATGCATGGGAACGGCTGCGTCTTGTGTCTTTTCTATCTCCTCATTTGGCTGAGGTTATACGTGCAGCGCCGCAGCTGAAAAGTCGAACCAGATAACAGACGATCACATGGCCGGATCAGAAAAAATAATGAAGCTTGTGATGCTGACAACTTGACATATCAATCCTATTTACCGGCACGACTTGAATATAATAAACTGCTAATATATGCCGGATAGGTATAGTAGGACACAATGTAGAGTGCAGTTGTATGTCATCCTAGCATGCGATTCTGTCTACTGTTAGGCATACATCCAACGTTTTTTATTCCCCGACGGTGAGCTACTTCCGCTCAATAGATGAGTGTTTCAGTTCGACTTTTCATGTTGAGGTCCATTTGTTAATAGGCATGGCGTGACCATTTACTCCCTCGTCCGTATATGTTAGCATTTCTAGCCTTTTGCATTTGTACTATATAAACAAACATAAGCACCTGCAATCTTTTCATCTTCTGTTAATTCTTCGCATTATCCGCCCCCCAGACCTCTCCAAACGTGAGAGATCCTCCTCCTAGACCCACACGCGAGACCATCTCGACTTTCAGCTTGTTCTTCTCGTTGTATTTCCAATAATGCTTACATTGGCAGCGCGCCAGAGTAGTATCCAACATGTGTAACGCAAGCCTGGAGCAGCAGTTGTGAAAATTTGCTGTACCAAATGAATTGTCAAAAGCCCATGACAATACACATCTTCCGATCGTGCACTCCAACGTCTCTTTCCCGTTCTTTTCCGTACGAATCGTCTTAAAACCTTTTGACTCCAACTGCGCGGCCACACGTCCAAAATGCACGTTGCAGCTGGCCGAATTGTGTGGATTCAACGCCGCCAAGTCACGCTTCTTCCTGCCAGGCACAACTCCTGCAAGTCATGTGACGTTTCATTTGGGGGCTCATTGGCCGGCCGGGCAGCTTTTCGCGCGAGGCGATGCATGAATGGACAGCTACGCCAGCAACGTTATTAACATTGCTCCGTTGACAATTTAGCAACCGCAACTACAAGGTGGTGAAATTAGGGGACTATAACCACTAGAGTAGTAATGTTTAGGACAGCGACACAACTAAAGATAACCTAATACTTTTTTTCATGTGAGGAGAAAATCGAGATTTTATTAGACTATAGCAGGGTTACAATCTGCTGCAACCAGTCAAGTTGTGCGAGAGAGCCATTAATATGTGAAGCCAGACATTTCCTTACAAAAGTACATCAACATGATCCGAAATGAAGGGCAAAGGATATCCCTTTTTTTTTTCTTGCGAATGAAGGGCAAAGGATATCTGTCTACATACTACAGTAGAATAGAGTGGTACCACGTGACAGCTGGTGAAAAGGATGCTCACTTAAATTTACAGTGGATATATTCAGAATTCAACTGGATAAAGCCACAGTTGACCGTGGCTCTTATCAGATATCTTGTGTCATTATCCTGACCTCAGTAACCTCACGTTTGCCGCCCTAATTAAATCCATAAAAAGAATATGCTTGAATCTCAAAACTTGCCTTTCTCAAAATTACCCCGAAAACTGGATGACCAAAGTCCCTGAAATCGCCATAACCAAGAAGTTTGATGAAAATATATAAATAAGTTGTTCTGTTTAAACCAGTTTTCCATCTAGCTAGTTTCTAGGGGCATCTAATGTTCAGTGCTCATATTTCACTTGACTGAGAATACAGTTAAAATCTAGCCTACAGCAAGTTGACGTCAATGTCCCACTGTCCATAAGGTAGCACTGGACAGCGAGCCATTTCGTCAACAGCAAGTTGATTTTGACTTGCGGTAAAATATTCATTAAATTACGCCTGGATAACATTCCATACAGATGACTAGAGCTCTTATCAGATCTCTGAGTGACATTAACATGATAGTACTTCACAACTTCGTTTGGCAAGCTACGTGAACTCATTCGTGTAAGATCAAGATTCTCAAAACATGCATTTTATAACACCAAAAGTGGTGACCATATTTCATGATTGAAGCATTGATATCTAAAATTAAGGATGGAAAAAAATAAATTAGACGGACATTTAGCACAGTAAATTTCATCTTAGACAAAACAACAAACTAAATGAGCAGAGATAGCAAAGCAAGTGAGAAAGCTAATAAAGACATGTGTTTGCCCCTAAATATTTTTTCTTACCTGAAGGTTGATCATCTCATCGATCCTCGCTTCCAACTTCTCTAACTTTGGTTCATCCACTTCTTTTCTTCAGCTCTAGTGCCTGAGAGACTCACTATGTATTCATAGACCTCTACTCACTAGTGTGCTCTAAGGTAGTGTTTGGTTGCTTGAATCATTTTGATCCTGGATGAGATGGTTCAGCTGGATGGAATCATTTAGGATGAGATGGTACAAATGGGATGTTTGGTTGCTTGGTTGGATGAGATGGTACAAATTGGATGTTTGGTTGCTTGTATGAGTCGATACATGCTTTTGTTTGGTTGATTGAATGGAGTTGTACAGGATGGTTCAAGCACATGTTTGTTTCCATGAATGATCATGATATAGTAACATTCCCTCCAAAGTGGTAACTTTACCTCCAAAATATGACAATAACTACTAAACAAAATTTAATTATTTTATATTTTTTATGAATCCATAAATTTATTTTCTAAAAATAAATCTAACGCATGGGACCCATTTGTTTAACCAACGGCACACACCATCCTTATCCATCCACCTCACGCACAAGCACCATGTTCTCGTTCTTGTCTTCATCATCCAGCAATCTCTGTACATCGACTCTCTACTTCCTAGTACCACTAAACAAGTCGACCGCTCACGCGAAGCGAGGGACCCGAGCTACGGGGCAGGGAGGCCGCGTAGCAGACAGGCGCTTGGTAGATTCGCAAGGCTTGCGGAGTCCATTGCTTCGGAGCGCATCGCGGTGAGGATGCGATGCGTGCAGCAGCAGAGGAGCACAACCAGGAGGCAGTTGATGGGGCGCATCAATGCGGATTGCCGCCAGTGAGGGGCATGGCGGGCGGTGGCGGCTGGAGAGACATGGGGTCGGGAGGGAGAGGTGAGCGAGAGGAGAGGAAGGGAGGGGTCACTAGCAGCAAGGGAATTGCGGACGACTCAACCGGGACGGCGTGGTGCGGCGTTTTTTGTCGCACGGGAATATTCTTCAAATGTGGATGAGTCCATCCTGTATGAGTTGGTTCCATTCAAGCAACCAAACGCAAGGACCTGTCAGATTCTGAATCATCCAGTGTAGGATGAAGTTGGTACATTCATCCAAAGACTACCTAAGAGAACCAATTTGATCTCTCTTAATAGTCTGATTTTTCCTATGGATTCAAACTTACATCTACACCAAGCCAACACTTGCTTGGTTTTAGCATGTTCTTAGCTTTGATCCATCTCTCCAACCGTAACTCCATCAAGTCCTTGATCCAAATTCTCGAGGCAACCAATCATCAAGATATAAATAGAGAAAGGTTTTGAACTCCAACAACAATCCAATGTGACCATACAAGATATCCTACATGAAAATCTTAGTCACATCAATATGGTCACTTAATCACCAAAAAAAATCATACCTTTAGGTTTCATTGCTCCAATGGTCATGAAGCTTACGGATCCCATAGCAAGTCAAGATCGGTATAGGTAGCGGTAGCGGCAGCGGCGTAACCTCCAACGGTAGTAGCTAGCGGTTGTGATTCCTATGCGTGGATAGCGGTGGAGGGACTAGGGCACCGAGGCCGGCGAGAGGGAGGCGAGCGGATAATGCGATGTGGCCACATGGAGGCAGAGGTGTTTGTATGGATGTCGGGCTGGATGGGGCGCCAAATGGATGAGGTGGAGTGAGGAGGGCTAGGAGGGTAGGCTCCAAGGATGGATCAAACAACTACCCACCCAGATTCGAAGGTCTAGGCTCCTAAATCAAGAAAGGGCAAGAAAGGGCAAGTCGATCCCTGACCATGGGGACATCACTGTCAAATGAGAGTTGGATATGATGGCATGGTCAAGTGGAGCAGCGATGGAGACCGTTTGAATGTTGGAGAGGGTGTGGTTTACTGGGGCTCATCTGCAAGTACGTCTCACCGGAGTCGTCGCTTCTTCGGCAAAGAATGGCAAAGAGGTTAAGGATGGCGACGGCTATCCGAAGCAAGAAAGCTGGAAAGAAAGCCCACTCCTTTCCGCCATCTGCGAGCCCGCCAGAGGAGGAGAAGAAGGGACCCAACGATGCCGGTGGCTGGGGCTCTGGATTGGAGACGAGGGGAAGAATACCTCGGTAACTTTTTTGTTGGTAGCTCTTTTGCGATGCCTCGGTAACTTTTTTTGTTTCTCAACCTTCACACGAGTCTTTGATATCCGAATTTTATGTTACATAAAAATTAATAGTACATGGTAGACATTTCTTCCAAGTTCCATGGTATACCCACATACAAAAAAAATCACAAACCAAATGAGCACAAAAGTAACAAAGCAACTGGGAAACTAATAAACCTAGATATGAGTTCTCCTAAATCAATTTGTTTAGTTTCTCTAAGGCGGGAAATCTTCTCTGCTCATACTTCATTAGGTTGACGAAGTTGACACACACCATTTGGTCAATGAGTACAAGTTTGGCCAACACAAATTGCTTTTAATTTATAGCAAACATGATAATTTACACTCATTTAACTTTCATAGTTTTACTTAGCTTTGGTTTTAAACTGAACACTAACAATAATAAAATCGAAACAAGCGCTTGTGCCGGCCATCACATGACCCTCGAAACTTACACGCTTCTGTTATTAGTGAACTAGCAAATTGCTCGTGCGTTGCAACAGAAGAAAATTATGATGCGACATTTTTGTTTCTCATGCAGCTTATAACTGGTGACACATACATGGTACAATTTGACTATTGCTGACAGAGTTCTTGTATCGCTCTAGAAATTCCATTAGCCAACTTCAAAAAAATATAATGTATTCTCTATAGCAGCTCTTAGAGTGATTCCACTCAAAATCGATTCAACCTTACCTATTCATTGAGCCCTACATTTATCATGATTTTCGGAGATTCATATATCTGCCTTCTTAATTTTTCAAATATGGAAAAAGGAGCAAAGTCCTCAACTAGCAAGTGAACACTCACAGGCAAAAACTCAACGTGGGTCAGAAGTGCATGATCTCAACTTGCCTGACCTCTTTTTACCATCTTCTTTCCTCCGTTGTTTCCTCTCGGCGGTGAACGCTCAGAGGCGCATGCCTTTTTTAAGGGACCTCCTATACATAGGGTGTTCTATAGGATTCAATTTGTAGGTCAGCCCAATAGCCCACTAAATTCGGCCCACTTAAGGCAACTTAGCCTATCAAGTGACCGTCAACATTTTCAAACACCAGTTTCAATATTTTCGTAAGTCTATGTCAACATTTTCAAACAACTGAGTCAACATTTTCGCCGAAAATGTTGACATAGCTCATCTAAAATGTTGACGCAGTGCAATAAAAATGTTGACATAGTACATTCAAAATGTTGACGAAAATTTAGAAATTTAAAAAATTCAAAACATATTCAAATTGGATCTCATTTTGTAGAATTAATTGTAACAAACACGTAGGTTCAAACGGATTCGAAAACGGACTTACGGTTTAAAAGAAAAATGCGTTTAAAGTTTGCAAATCGTTTCTTTTTCTCCCACCCTCCACCCGCTCCAATCAGAATGCGCCACGTGTCGTCCATCTATGCTCTCCCTCTCAACCAGCAGCGCGCGTGAGCCATTCGATGTCCGTTCGCACGAATCTCAAAGCGTTCTATTAAAAGGATTTTGTAGGGCTGGCTACGTATAGGATTGGCGATTTTTAACTAAACAAATATGGGCTACGACTAATATAGTCCATCAAAATTAAAGCCCATGGAGGCCTGCCTGTTGTGGCCCATACCCTTTCAGCATGTCCTTCCTCCTTTGGCAATCAACGAACACAGCTTCAGTTACATCCATGACGCATGAAATTAAAAAAAAAATACCAATGACCTAAACTCGTTCGTTTTGGAAACGGATTCCAGAAATTATGGCAGGCGAGAATGATTGTGTTTTAGAAACAGGCTCGAACAATCCTAAGTAGAAACAGAAGCAATTCAACTTTCAAATCACGATGCTGGCAGGCCGAAAGCAAAATACAATTGGACGATCTCGCTCAGACTTACGACCTGTTTGCTTTAAATCCTCCCAGGCAGCCAGCTCACCAGGCAGCGCTCCCAAGCGATTTCGACTGTCTGGGGCTGGATTTAGTTGCCTGGCCAGGCAACGTTACCCAGGCAAGAAGCAAACATGCCGTCTATTCGACGATATTGCCCAGACTTTTTAAATAGTAGAGATTACACGCTGCCTTTATCAGGAAAAAAGACAAAATCACCCAAAGTTGTTGGGTAACGCGAGATGTTCGCTTATTAGGCCAGGATTCCAACATATAGTAGAAAAACACAGGAGAACGGTAGGAACCTGAATCGCTTTCCAGTTACTGTCGTGCACATCAAAACGTCCATGCGTCAGCCTACATGTTGGAATGTGTTGTCGAGGCTGTCTAGCACAGTTAACCCAGTCTGGCCAAAGATAAGTTATGGTTGTGTCATCATGCATTTAGGGAGTTTTGTATGTGTACAAATGTAAATTAGAACTGGCATAGTTGCACTATTTCGGTTAGCTTCGGCCACATGAATTGTGAACATGATTGCATTTTGAAGTGTATTGCTAACCAAATTACAGTACAGCTGACGAGGATAGAGCAGTGCATAGTTGAACAAATGGAATCAAAACTTGGCTGCAGCTCAGCAAGGCGAAAAACTATGACGCATTTCAACGTTCTCGCAGTCCCATTGCCTGCATTACAACGATAAATAATTTTAAAAAAAAAAACTAAGAGCTGCAACCCCCATGTCAGCAAAAAAATGAAATTTAGTGACATATCAAGAACTACCTGCCAATCAATTCTACTTAAAAGAGGGGAACGGATATCAGCTCTATTCCGTCATAGAAGGGTTATAAATAAAATATATATAAAGACCCATGTTGTCACGCTAATTAACTTGATCTTGTTTCTCTGCTGCGCCTTCAAAACATCAATGGCTTCATGGTTCCCCAAAAATGTAAACTGCCCAGAGCACCATGTCGGGCACAAAATCGTACCCAAACTAATCCTTAATTGGAGAATCTAAGTCTATAGTGAATCAACCATATCAATGTCAACTGAAACATCTTTTGCTGCTGTACTTGAATCTCCAACGCGTCGATAGAAAAGCACATATGCTGCAGATGTCCTGATATCATCCTCGTTAACAGATGAAACATGACTATCATCAAAATGGTACCAATTGTCCTCTTCTACTAGCTGCAAGTGCAAGAATAGCGAGGAACATCAGGACCATCACAAGTGCATATCCAATAATGTAAACACACAAAAAAAATAGCGATGGATTGTAGCAACAAGAGCTAGTACCTTCGCATACGCAGAGTAGTGACCACCACCCATACCACCATAATGATTGATCACTGCATAGAGTTCATACACTTGTGGCCGGTCATCTCTTGATGTCTGCTTCACATACTTGCTCATATCGAGATCATGGATGGGAAAATTCACAAAAGTATCAAGCTTGTTCTTCATATACCGGCTGTATGAGAACCTTTTCAAATGAACAACTAATATCTCAGGCAACCTCCATAAATCCAGTTTCTTGCTAGCTTGCCTGTGTTCCTTGCAGCTAGGACAGTACCTGTACAAACCATCAGATACCACGTGATTGCTCATTTCAAATGCTAGATGTTTTTAAAGCCAATTTAATTAACAATGGACAGAAGAATGGTACTAACCACATGTCCTCAGGCCCAAGAGGTTCCTCCTTCAGAAAAGCATCCAAGCATGAAAATAAGTTGACAGCTTCTTGTCGGTTTTTCTTCGACATAAATCCAGGCTTGAAGACATCAGGAAGATCGTCCATGTAATCAATATTGTACATCTCAAGCTCTCTATCAGACCATTCCATCAATACCCTCATAACCAACCCGAAAACATGATTGGAGTCTTCGTTTATAGCATTTCTCGCGTTACCTTTCTCATCAGTCAAGGAAAGCTGAAATGCTAAAGGCTCCTCATTGGCTGTGTTTTCATTTTCATTTGATGTAGAGAGGCCTTCCTCACAGGCAGTGCCATTATCCGTCAGTACAATACCATCCAGGCTTGGTCCATTGCCATTCAACTTGACTGCAGACACATCAGGACCATTTACTTTTGCTCGTACAAAAGGAGCCAGAACAGCAGAAACAGCCGCATAAATATCAGACTTTCCAGTGGAGTCATTAGGAATACAAGTCACAAGAGGGCACCCAATAAGCTTCCGTCCAAAGTTAAAGTCAGTAAGCCTGGGTTAATTAAAAAATACTTATCAATACATAAGCACAACTCTGGAACATAATTCCACATGAAAGATCACCAACATATAACAGAAAAAACTAAAGCCAATACATGAAAGGATTAGAACTATCCAGTGCTTCCTGTGGCTGCAACTAAATTGTTAGCAGTCAATTGTTCAAAATAAAAAAACTATATGAACCTGAAATCAATAACATATCATAGTTCTTTTACCAAGGACACAAGGGGGAAATAGACTAATAGTAAGTGCATCAAGATCTAAAAATAATAGAAATAGAACCTGCACTAAATCATAGTTGCTGTTAAATACAAAGATGCAATATCATGATCTCACCTATCTGCCTTGTAATGCCGGATCTCTAGCCTCAAAAGTTTTTCATGATCAACAGGAAGCTTGTACGCAACAAGACGTTCTTCATCTTTTATAGTATAAAGTGCCTCTAATGGATTTGTTAGGTAGCGGTAAATCCGATGATTATATACCTAAAGAACAATCGATCAGTGGTTTGATGCAAAAGTATTTTAGGGTCAACTGAACAAGAAACAAATATAAAAATTACCTCTGCAAGTAACAACTTCTCAGAACTTTTTAAGCAACAAACATCAGTAAGAGCTTTAATAAGATCTCGGCAAATTCCATTTTTCTCTACCGTCACAGTGTAAGCATAGGAAGAGAATCACCAGTTCCACTGAATACGGTTACAGTCATCATTCGAGTAACCGTTGGGAAGTGGTAACGTCAAATGCATAAATGGATCAAAGGTAACAGAGATTTGTTACAAACTGGGCACACCAATGTGGACTTGTATTGTCCCTGCAACATCAGCCAAAAAAATAATGAGCGCAAGTGGTCACAACCGATAAAACAACAAAGTGGAGAACTCGTAGTGCAAAAAATAAATCCAAGAATTCAAGAAGTTGCAATACAACTGAAACCACTATCTCCATCATCCTTAGGTTTTAAAAAAGTCATTTCAGAGACATTTCTTTGTTCATGCAACCAAACACATAACAATTAATAAAACTTAGTTTCTCAGCAACATTCAGTTCAGAAAAAAGGACAGCTTAGTATCAGAATAAAAATTTGGCAGTCTTCTTCATGGAGACAGCAGGTAAGAAAAGCCGCAGAAATATCAACCCTTTCAAATGTTACGCCAGAGGAAGACAATGTTGCAAAAAATTCTTATAAATCAATGGAGACTGCAATCAGACTGTCTGCATCTCAAAATTCCTCAACTGGCATGTCTGTTCAAATTGAAAGGCATGCTCAAAGAAGTTGTGGCTGTCTTTGTTGTCTTCCTGTCATTCCATTGCACTGTGTTTGATGTTGACATGTTAAAAGTTTTATTCTACTGTTCAATCAATACGACATGCAGTTCTGCGTGATCAAGAAAAAAAAAAGGAGAATTGCACATATGCCCCTCCAAAGTTCAATGTAGTAAGAGATAAAAGGATGCAATGAGTTGTGAAGAGAAAAGTCCAAAGATAGACTCAGTTAATACAAAATACAGGAACAAGAAGAAAAGAAAAGGGAATAAGAACACAATGTCAACAGATTAACTTACCTGGAACTTATCCACAATTATTGAGTCATTTCGAGCTCTATGGTAACTCCAGCATTCTTCAGCAACTTCGTCATCTGGTCGGCCATCAGCATCCTTTGCTTCAATATATGGTTTCTTTTTCACACGGTTGAGATCTTCATGCAGCCCATCCAGCAGAAATGCAAGTAGCTCCTATAGGAAGGAATCAGAATAATATAAATCAAATAAAGCGTGACTATGAAATTCACAAATAGAAGGGAAAACTTATGCAGACGCATAAAGGTATATCAACAGCTAAACAAGACCAGAAAAAAATGTTAAAAAGTGTTTATATGGTCTCTAAGCAAAATGAAAAGCTGCACAAACCTCAACAGACAAAGATATGCTATAACACACTCAACAGAACTGTATGGAGAAAAGTATGTAAATATGAAAGCTGAAGAATAAGGAAGACGAATGAACAAGCGTCAAGCGATGAGACTTAATACAAGTAAAGAACTACTATACTCGTATGTCACGGATGCCTAAATTAAAAACAGAACATGCATATCATCAAGTAATGTACTTCACCGTAAATATGGAAATGCAGCGAGCCAACAGGATACAAAGTACAGGAGAATTGAGGAGGATGAGTTACAAGAGAAATAGAAAATTGGAACTTGGAAGTTCAATGTTTGAAAAAGTGATATTCGTAAGTGATGGATCATGGAAAGATTAGGAGAAGTGTTCTGCTGTCATGGCTTCTGTCTAAAAAAAACTTTGAAAGCCGGTTCAGTTCGTACAAGAGACCATACATCATCAGGTTAAAGGATTCATGTTCCAAAGACACATGGTATCCATGACAGCATAACAGCAATACACCAGCCAGGAAGAAATATACAGTGGGCAAATACATTATTGCTCACTTGAACATGCAAAAAGATACACATTGGCTTTAAAAAAAAAAAAAAAGATATACATCGACAGATAATAGAGTTTGTGCAGTTCCCACAAGAACTTAATTCCAGTTCAATGTACCTGAGAATCGTGCTGATTATATCCACTGAACTGTGGAGCAAAACGGGTAAGTTTTGATCTAAATGCGCGAGGAGCAATTGAAGTTCGACCAGCTGACCACAGTTTTCTCAGTAATTCTCCAAATGCTATCGCAAGTTCACCCTGCATGTTTGAAAAACCTAAACCGTCAGGAACAACTTTGGTATTTACGTTAGCTTTCTTACAAAGACAAAGAGCAAGAAGCTCATACCTGAAGCCCCAGTGGATTTTCCGTGTTTATTTCCTGAGAATAGTCCTCCAAAAAGTATTCAACCAATTGAGGTGTATGAACCAAGGGTTGTATGGCACTGTTCATGAAGCACGTATTACCCAAGTTAGATAACCCGCTTAATCCATGAGTATCATCCTTAGTACCATTGCTGAAACTACCAAAACCGTCTTCTGTGTCCCGTAGTAACGAGTTGAAGCTATTATCTTGTGAAAAACTAGAACCAAATCCAGATGAATAACCATTTGCAAAGGGCCCTCCAGCAATTGAGAATGACGATGTAGAAGGTTCTAATGGAATCAATGCTAGTTCATTATTTGTGGATCTTGTACTGAAATCTGAACTACTCCCATCTGCTTTCATCTCCAAGAGAAGCTGCAAGCATAATTAGAAAGGGAACAGCTAAGCACAACTAATACTTAACAAGGTTGACTTGAATGTGTAAACATAAACACATTCAGGAAGGCATATAGCATTACTACTACAAGAAGATCAGATGGTGAGCATTCAGCACATTTTCATTCAAGTAGAGCACAAAGAAACTTGATGGATATCATAGGCTCATATCGAAGATGAGCAAACTTTATTTATTCATAATCATGAGATGGACGTCTACAAAGCAGATGTAAAGTGAGCACAGATAAATGTAAGATTGAAGTCTTTAAATTCAGTTACAAATCAATTACTCAGGTATAAGGAGATGCCATCCAAAACTGAAGGAGAAAAAGATGGCATGGCAACAATAACAGCAAAATACAGCAAGAGCTTGTTTTCTCATTAACGGTTGTACAGGGAAATTTCAAATTTTTTGCCAAAACAAACTAAACAACATGGCATAGTACCTCCTGGTCCATAACAAGTTGAGCTTCTTCTAATGCCCAATCGAGATTAGTCAACTTCTTGCTCTTTTTCCTTTGGAAATAATCCCAGATGTCAATCTGAATAGACCAGAATGTTCAAATACAATAAGCCGTAAGCATTAGCTTAATTATGGAAGTAACATGCATATGTCAATTGTTTTTTAAAAAAATGATAGTGTATATACCTCGGACTGCTCTACCGACATAAGTGAGCAAACCATTTCGTAGAGCTCACGAACTTTGGCCTGAAAGGCATAAAAGAAGATTTTAACCAATAAATAAATGCTGAACCACTGAAAAACTTCAATTTCCTAAACAATCATCAATCTTAACTTTCTACCCTAAATCGCCACTGCCATCCATTTTGTTGCTTTACGGTCTCAAGTGGAATAGGAAGACACATTTGCCCTTATATCAATTTTTTTTTTTAAGTTTTCTTATTACCCATTTTAGTTTGCAGCAAAGTCAATCGATGCTCTCATTGACCATCCATTTCATCCAGGCCAAGGCAACAATTAGGGGCACATCAATCGATACTTCTCCCCTGAAGCCAATGAGGGCTTGCGCCTTGCACATCATTGAACCAGTCATCGCTTTCTGTCTTGAATCCAAAAATGTATGGGAGGATAACGTATGACGGCGTCATGCCATACGCCAGCATGCTCCCGCGTATTCGGATCGATGCCCTCCCCAAAACACGCACGAGCAGACGCATTGCAACGTCTAAGCCCAGCAGCCATCGCAGGAGTCTCACTACCAGTCGCAGCCTGCCGTCCACGACCATACCACGCCAGCACGCGTGCCATCCATTGGTGCACTAGCCAAGCCAAGACCACGCCCGTAAGCCGTGCCGCATGAGGCTTTAGCCCACAGTCATTCCTACTATTTTTCACAAGACACTCAACACAAATACTCGAGATATTAACCAGCGTGAAAGAGGAGTTAAAAGAAGTCCCCAAAGAAACCTGCCATTTTGGATACCTTTTCATTTCTTCAAATATGCTTTCAACATCTAAAACAGTTTACGTCAAATTTGACTATTTTACCAAATAAACAGAATAGGCTTTTTAGTAATCCTTAAGCTAATCTAAACTGAAACCCATTCCCTTGTTTTGACCTTTGACTCAGCTCTTCCACTCAATTTATTAGTAATCAAACCTCTTCCCTGCTCTGGCACTGAGGTAAGCATTAATAGCAAAGCAAGGGAAAATGGTATGTACTTTGTGAATCCACATACAGAGAAAGCGGATGTGCCTTATTAGCGCAGTTGCAAATAAAATAAATATATTGGAACACAAGTAAGAAACCAAAGATGATGAGACAGCACCGAAGCGACAAGCAGTCAACTTCTTAAAACTTTCTCACGTGATTTCAGTATAACCAATTTCATTTTACACGATGAAACATTATTTCTTCCGCCCACACAGCAAGTATCAAACATAGCAAATAGTTCAACTAAACAAAGCTGGTGTTACACAAAATTTAGTGATTCGGTAACGAAAATGTGACTACGAAACTGTCTGATTAATATTTTCGTAATACCAGCGTCAAAAAAATTATCTTAGTACAATTCCTCTCCATGCTTAAAACTGAGATCTGAAATGCTTCATTTTGAAATATAACGGGCATCTTAAGCTGAGCAGAGTATAAAAACAATCAATCAGCATTACCTTTCTGCATATCCTAATACTCCTTTCAGAGCTGTCCTTTGCATCAATTAGTTTAAAGCAGAGAGGATAGACATCCACTATGTAAGTCTTGCGAATTGGATCATCAATGTATACTTTCCTAGGAATTTCTGGTCCACCTTTATACCTGAAAATATTTACATAATGAGTAACAAATGACAGCACACACAACACAGCATGGTCACATTCTCTCAAACGGGTGGCTACGTAGATGGCACTGCATCGAACAGCCATATGCAACACTAGACAACTCCTCTAGCGGTCAGTCAAATCCAAACACAAGACCAACCATAAAAAAATCACAGAAGAAGGAAACAGTATAAACCTCCAAAACAGAGTGACGCGATGGAAACCATTTTGAGTGATAGACTGATAGGACCAATATGCTAGATCTTTCCAGTGGTAATTCATGGGGATTCATCTACTGTAGTATTATATGGGTTCTAAAAAAATTGGACAATTAAGAAAATAGATCACAATCATCGTTGCAGTTATTCCAACAAAAGCATAACCTCACTATGAACAAAAGCGTAACCTCACTAAAGAAAAAAATAAGAAAAGCTTGATATTTCAACTCATGTTATAGAACAAGTACATGAGGTGGACAGACAACAACAACAACAAAACCTTTTTCTCCCAAGCAAGTTGGGGTAGGCTACAGACCCCAACTTGCTTGGGATAAAAAGGTAACTGCAGGACAAATCTAACTCCAAACAAAATGGGACTAAAAGGTAACTGCAGCAGTATTGTTGGTGTATGAAATTTCTACAGCCAAGTAATGGAACTAGAAATACAAAATAAGCGAAGACATTGCATTGGATACCATTCATATAGCCTATGCCAAACTTCTTGGGGCACCAAAGTGTAATCCTGCCCTTCTCTCAGGGTTCTTTGAAGCTCCTGCTCATCAATACCAGTGGTTGTTTCCGACGAAACTAACTTGAGTTGTCAATCTCTCCAGGTCTATTCCTAGCTTGAGGAAGCTGCTCACCATCATTCTCCTCATATTTGACTAAGCCCACATAGCGTTGCCAGTTCATCCACCAGCTGCCACAATTACACAAAATGTAATTCAGTAACAACATCGTAGACTCCTAATGTGCAATACAACCATTTAAAATAGAAATACATCAATTAATATTTAAAGTTCAAACTGGACTCAAAATGTAACAAATATATAAGATATTCATGTGATCAATCAAGGTCAACATGTTTTGCACAACGCAATCCACTAGATCAGGATGCAGCTGATTATTTGCCAGATTATTGATGATAAGTACTCAGATCTTCATAGTTTGATGCACACATTTAAAAAAAATATCAAAATTCTTCATTTGATGGCCTTGTCTGGTAAGTGAATTAAAATCATGTATTGGACAATCTCGCCTGAAATCTTGGAACTAATTGAATATCATGAGATCAAAGAAGAAATCAGGCCAGCAGTAGGCGATTGCAGAAGCC